>JAJJMB010017748.1:2461606-2682533 GCA_023531105.1 Papaver atlanticum | reverse complement strand
AGTGAGAAATATCTCGATTAATTTGTTGTGGTTACGACACGCATCAATAATCGACTCTAGCTTATACAACTAGTATCACACAGGAGGTGTGGGGATTAGGTTTCCCAGTTGCTAGAGTTCTCCTTTATGTAGTCTCAAAATCAGGGTTTGCAATCTAAGTTACCTTGGTAACAAAGCATTAAATATTCACCGTTAGATGAAAACCTGATTAGATTCAAGCTAATATCTTTCAACCGTTAGATCGAACTTAACTTGTTATACACAAATAAAATGTAACTTCATTTAGGTTTGAGTAACTGTACCTAAACGTGTACACCTAGTTGGTTCCACAATAGTTCACCAATGGTTAGCCATATGAGCACTTTCATATCAACCTTATTCATCTTCACCATAACTAGTTCAAATGACTCAAAAGAACTAGTTAGAGAGTTGTTCAATTGCTTAGATCTCATAGAAGTATACAAGACACAATCGAAGAAAAAACGATTTTGATTCACTCGAATCGATTCATGAACATTATAGCCACGGTTTGCAAAGATTGCAATCCTTAATTTATAAATGTCTTAGTTCACGAATAAACCGTTTTTAGAAAATAACCCACTTAAGTACGTATACTTAAGTACCCGGATTGAGCTTTTTTTTAGTTCACAAACTCCAGCTGAAATTCACGGGATGTGAACTTTCGGCAGTACGCGTACGGGTATGCAGACTTAGCTCCGGACATTCTAAACCATTAAAGTACGCATTCTTTGGTTCAAGGATTTTGGACTTACACAAGTATGAGTTCACATACAATGTTTATATCCATTTAAGGTTATATATTCTAAACTCTCATTTCTATCATTGAAACATTCTTAGAGGATGTTATATAGAGGTTATTTACACACTATTTTTTATCAAAGCGATTTTCAAGAGATTGAAACAATCAACATGAATTTCGTCATGAATAAAGATGAACTTGGCCAAAGCGAAAGCTTACCAACACATATTTCGAGAAATAGATAAGCGAAATAAACTCGGATCGAAATAAAATTGACAAAGGGGGAGATTGTTAGAGCACTGCTCGGTCGAACTCGCAAGCGTTGCTATCTCAAGCTTGTTTGTCAAGTTTAGTTGTCAAAACTACAAGTCTTGATTTCTAGTATACTTATAGCTAAGTCTTGGATTAGGATTGTACGCGTAGTTGAGCCTTAGACTCCATGGCGTTCATTGAATGGAGACGAAGAACTACTCAATGGAAATTGTGGAACTTCATCAACAAAAGGTATGTGGAGACTTGAACTTATCTATCACTCAAAAGTCTATCTATTCTATCTCCTATTTTGAGACAAAAGTCGTATTGCTATATAGACTTCAATTATACACATTTGTTATTTCGAGTTGAGTTTATCTCGCTTATCTATTTCTCGAAATATATGTTGGTAAGCTTTCTCTTTAGCCAAGTTCATCTTTACTCGTGACGAAAGTCATGTTGATTATTTCAATAACTTGAAAAACGCTTTAATGAAAAATAGTTGGTGAATGACGACTATTTTAACATCCTTTAAGAAAGTTTCAATGATTGAAATGAGAGTTTAGAACATGTAACCGTCTTTGGATATAAACATAGTGTGTTCTCACATTTGTTTAAAAGTCCAAAACCAGGAACCCAAAGTATGCGTACCCGTATGCGTACTGGCATTTTTTGGAAATCCGGGTAAGTATGCGTACCCGTACGCATACTGGCGGAAAGTTCACGTCTGTGAATTTCTGCTAGAGTTTGAAAGTGAAAAACAAACTCAATCCGTTTACTTAAGTACGCGTGCCTGTTCGCATACTTAAGTAGGTTACTTTCTAAAATCGGTTTGTTCATGAACTAAAACATTTATATAATAAGGAATGCAATCTTTGCAAAACGTGGCTATAATGTTCATGAATCGATTTGAGTGAATCAAAACCGATTTTGCTTCGATTGTGTCTTGTATACTTCTATAATATCTAAGCAATTGAACAACTCTCTAACTAGTTCATTTGAGTCATTTGAACTAGTTATGGTAAAGATGAATAAGGTTGATATGAAAGTGCTCATGTGGCTAACCATTGTTTAACTATTGTTGAACCGACTAAGTGTACACGTTTAGGTACGGTTACTCAAACCTAAATGAAGTTACATTTCATTTGTGTATGACAAGCTAAGTTCGATCTAACGGTTGAAAGATATTAGCTTGAATCTAATGAGGTTTTTATCTAACGGTGAATATTGACCCTGATTTGAAATCTATATAAAGGAGAACTCTAGCAACTGGGAAACCTAATCCCCAAACCTCCTGTGTGATACTAGTTGTATAAGCTAGAGTCGATTCTCCTTTAACCTTAGGTTTTTCACGAAACCCTGTAGGTTAACGACTTAAAGACTTCATTGGGATTGTGAAGCCAGACCCAACTATTTTCTCTGTAGTTGCGTGATCTGATCTTGCTGTTTCTATCGTGATTGAGTGCAATCGTAAGATTGGCTTGAGATTTATATCTCTGATAGACAAGATAGAAAAGTAGTCACAAACACCTTCGTCTCATCGTTTGTGATTCCACAATATCTTGTTTCGTTAATCGATTAAGATTATTGTGAGGTGATTGATAATACTAGGATGTTCTTCGGGAATATAAGTTTGGGTTATCAATTGGATCCTGTTCACCTTGATTTATCAAAAGACAGAACAAAAACTCATAGGTATATCTGTGGGAGACAGATTTATCTATTCAATAGACTTTTTTGTGTGATACATATTTGTTTATCAAGTCTTCGACTTCGGGTCGTAGCAACTCTTAGTTGTGGGTGAGATCCGCTAAGGGAATCAAGTGCGTAGTATCCTGCTGGGATCAGAGACGTAAGGAGCACGATTGTTCCTTGAATCAGTGTGAGATTGATTAGGGTTCAACTACATTCCAGACCGAAGTTAGATTTGTAGTAGGCTAGTGTCTGTAGCAGCTTAATACAGTATGGTGTTCAAATCTGGACTAGGTCCCGGGGTTTTTCTGTATTTGCAGTTTCCTCGTTAACAAAACTTCTGGTGTTTGTGTTATTTCTTTTCCGCATTATATTTTGTTATATAATATAAATATCACAGGTTGTGCGTTGAATCGATCAATTGGTAAATCCAACCTTTGATTGTTGATTGAAATTGATTGATCCTTGAACATTGGTCTTTGGTACCGTTCAAGTTATCTCTCTTATATTCAATCAGGCTCGCAAATTATTATTTGTTTAAATGCGGATTGAATTAAGAGATTGAGATATAACTCTTTGATATACTTTTCTTAAGATTGAGTCTGACTGTCTAGTTGATTCTCTTGAAAGTATGTTGGAGTTAGTCCATATAGATTACTAAGCGAAATATTGGGTGAGGTTGTTAGACCCCCGCTTTTTCAGGTTATTTTTTCCACATAAAGAACTTAACATAGCTTCTGACCTTTTTGGTTTGTCAACCAATTTTTCTTTCTCAGATTTTACCTCTTGAGTTTTATCTGCAGGGGTTTCATAAGGTTTTCAGGTTCTGATAGACGCATTATTGTGTCTAATTTGTCTCAATTGTATATATTGTTAGTGTTCGATTTTGTTTTTATTTTGTTATTTTATGTCTTTGTAGGTATTTTTAGAGAAATAAGCTATTGCGGCGAAATTGGCTCGAAAAGTGGTGTTTTACACCCCAGGATAGAGTACTAAAGGCGCCCCAGAAATGCACCGGAAGCACCCCAAAAATATGTCGGAGGAACCCCGGAAAAAATTACTATATACGCCCAAATATTACTATTTGCATCCCATAAGACAAGTGCTAAAGGGACACCCGTGCAGGATTAGGGGGAGGACATGTTCTTCTCAAATTTAAAAAAATATTTTTGGCGGGAAAATATTCCCTTTCACTGGAAGAATTTCAATCGGATGTTTAGACGTGATTTAGTGAGATTCAATCCCTGAAACTTAGTGGGTAGACGTGATATGACTATAGAAAGCTAGTATGGGTGATTTTATCGATCAAATTTGGCTGGATAACTTGTTTTAATCCAAACAGGGAGTTGGAGGAAAAACATGAGCTTGCATGAGTTGTGAGAAATTTAAACGTGTACTGCACGTGTTTGGAAGACTCAATAGATATCCTGGAGCGTGAAGAAGGTATAAAATGAAAGAAATACAGCTGCATGCGCGTGGAAGATCAAAAAATGGAAATTATTGTCGTGAGAATAAAAATAATAAAGAGAAGATTTTTTGAAGTTATGGAGGAGATTCGATGCATCTTTCGGGTATAAATAGATTACCCAGGTCATATAGAAGGGGGGCCGAGAATTTGGGGTCGAGAGGAGATCTAAGGAGGCGTGAATCAAGAGTTTTCAGAACTCTGTTGTTGTTGCTGCTGCTGCTCGTGAAGAACAGGGAAACAGCGACGGTTTCTTCAACTTGTTATAACAGTTTCTTCAACTGGTTTGCAACATTTATCTTCGTTGTAACAGTTTCTTGAACTGGTTTGCAACATTTATCTTCATTGTAACAGTTTCTTCATCCTCTTCTGCAACATTTATCTTCAGATTTGTAACGATTATCTTCATCATAACAGTTGAGAGTTGAAACAGTCGGTCTATAACGTACCTGTGTTGTTGCAGATTTCATGTTTCATTATTTTCTCTTCTTGTAAACAATTTTTGAGCCGTGAATACATATTTTGAGTGTGTTTTCGACATGATGAGTTAAACCCCAACACTGGGACGATGGAGGAGGCCGAACTTCATACATGGGTAAATTTATTTTTATTATTTTTATGACTTTTGCATTAAAATTAATTGAAATATGATTTGATTAAATTGGTTGTCATTTGATTAGATGGGTCATGCTTAGCTTAGGTGATTTGATGTCCCATGCTTAACATTTACAATCAATGTTTTGAGAATCTACCTTGGCAAAAATAGAGTCCATGTTTATATTTCTTGAGCTAAAATTGTTGAGAATAAATAAGTGAACCTTATGTTATAAAGATTGGCTAAATCCTTAGTCCCAGTACCTCTCGCACATTGTTAATAGTCTTTGTATATATTCATTTAGTATTTTTAAAAACTTTAATCTCTACAAATCCGAGTGAACGACAACCTCATTTCTTACCACTATCTAATATTACATCAGGTTCCAGACTTAATCTTTGATTTTCCTTAATTCCCAACTCAAGTTTTTCTAAACAGTTCTTTAGGAGTTGATTAGACTCACAAAATATATCACTGTTAGATTTGGCAAGAAATGCATTACAATTAGATATTCCTTCATAGGGTTTTTCCTCCGGGATATCATCTAGAGTAGAGACGTAATCCTTGTTTCACTTCTGAGATTTTCTGCTAGAACAATGTTTTGCCATATGTCCGAACCTACGACACTTGAAACATTGGATTTCTTCATTTCCCTTTTCATGACAAAAAGATAATGTATCAGGATTATAATTATTTTTCAATAAAACATCCTTAATTCGTTGTGTTAGGAGTATAATTGTTGAGTAAAGCTTTTTTTCAACAAGTATTTCATCTTCTTGACAACATTTCTCAGTCTGGTTTTTACCAACTTCTTTCGAAGATTGACTTGTATTAGCTGAGACATCATATCCAACATTTCGGTACTTCAGCAGAGTTTCTTTGTCAAAGATCTTTAACTTTCCTATAAGAGTGCTTCGAGAAAGTATAGAAAGATCATTGGCTTCTATTATGGCATGTTTCTTAGACTCGTATCTGGATGGTAACGATCTGAGAATCTTGCATACTATTTCCTTTTCAGGTATAGCCTTTCCAAGAGAGAAAGAAGCATTGACAATCTCAGAAAGTTTAGAATTAAACTCCTCGAAGGTATCGTTATCATCCATTTTAAGGAATTCCCAATCAGAAGAAAGAGACAGAAGTCGTGCTTCTCTTTCAGAACCCTTTCGTTCAAACACATTCTCAAGAGTATCCCATGCTTCCTTAGAAGTTTCACATGACAGAACATGATGTAGAAGATCATGACTTACTGCATGTATTATGGCATTCAATTCATCATAATTCTGCCTTGCAAAAGCTCTTTCTTCATAAGAATAGAACGCTAAGCGTTTAAACTCTGTTTCCGAATATTCCACTTTCGGTTGTTCATATCCGTCTTCGATTAATAGCCAAGTATTAAAATCTCGGGATTAAAGAAAAGTTCTCATAACAGATTTCCATAATGGGTAATTTGTCCCATTAAATCTTGGTGGTACGTTAACTGAATCATACATAGATTCAATTCTTATAGGTTGGATCGCACCAAACACAGATTATTAGATCTTTATGTGTTTTCCTGCACTGATACCAATTGAAAAGACGAGGGTACCCAAATACACCACAATCTTTAAAATATCCACCTATTAGTTCTCTTAGTGATTGTCTATGGACAAAGTCGAGACAATACGACAAATCATTATTCACACTTTGTGTGATCTTCTATGGATATGAGATCGAGATAATACAACAATCAAAGTGTGATTACTTGATAATAGGTTCGGACTTAACCAAACTCTATAGGATCACTATCAAATAATACGGAGTTAACGTTTGTGTATTTTACTTTTAATTATAATAAATAATTATAATTGCGGAAATAGAAAAGTAAAAGACACAACAAGATTTTGTTAACTAGGAAACCGCAAATGCAGAAAACCCCCGGGACCAAGTCCAGAATTGAATACTCTCAGAATTAAGCCGCTATACAAAATCTAAACAAAACTTCGTATAGTTGAGACCAAGCAACTAAACCAAGTTCACTTAGTTTCTTCAGTATCCCTGCGCTTCCGACATTCAATAAGTGCACGCACTGGAACAATTCATTTGGATCGTATTCCAAATAGTAAAGGAACAATAAATCTGTTTGGTAACAACTCTATTGATTTTTTCCAGTAAAGATATCTCAAGTCATATGCAAAGGCTCTTATGTTTAAACTAATAAACTCCTTTGCCTGGTTAGATCAATCCAATCTCTATTACCTAAGTAATAAGATTCGGATTTGTAACAATCAAAATAGAACTCAAAAGAACTATTAAGTGTTACCGATCTCACGCAACTAATCAATCGAATAAATCTGATTCTAGTTGGATCCCATCCGATCAAGGTTTGTGCTACACAAAGATATGAGAAACCAATCAGAAATATTCTTCGTCTTCAAATATTATTTAATCTTCAATTAAACCTGCACAACACCACTTGAATCTCTTGTCACGCACAGAACGGAGTCTTTAACAATGGATTATCACAAGATGTCTTTAGATCTACAAACAGTTCTAAATATCCCGTCGACACTTCGATCTAGTTTGAGTGAATCTTATATCAGAAGATAAGATTCTCAAGAATAAACAAACTAGGTGCAATCAAAGTTCAACAACCGTTAGTCAATCAAATCAATCGAAAACTAATAAACTGCAATTATCTAGTTTCCCACCAACGGTACTCGTAGAGCTTCTTGATTCCACAGACGTCTTTAAATGAGCGGTCGTAATAGATTTCGCCTAATTAGGGTACTTTCCTCTCCGGATAGACGGCTCCACCAAAAACAACAAGAAGATGAAGTTTTCCTGGCTCTTAGGATAGTTTGCTAGAATGCAAACTTAGGTATTTATATACCAAGGATGTTTGGACACCAAGGAATTTCCATAATCGAATATTCTCAAGATATGCAATAAATGCCCAAAATCGGTTTTCATAATTCCTGGAAATGCTTTGTCCAATATTTTCCGAAATCTCTCAATAGAAATCTCCAATTAGTAAATGCACATTACTAATTTTTATTATCTAGAGATATGCATTTAATTGCTGGTAATTAAAGCATATAAAACTAACAACCTTAATAAAAAAATTCTTAATTTATTTCGGACCAGGATCTCCTTGAGTAATTAAGGAAAATCTTTGAACAATAAAAGATAAGAGTTACTGTTTGTGTTCAAAGTATGTTGACATCTTTTTCTTTGTAAATCCTCTTTCATATTTACAATCTGGGAATCGACTATACCACACTTCCAAACAAGTTTTGAATTGGTTCATCTGTATTCCATGACAACTATGTTATTGATCAAGTATCAAATCACAATCATGGGTTCAATCGGTTCTACCAATCACAAGGATCGGTTCTACCTCAATATGGATTACTTGTGATTGAACACACAAGTTACCAGGACCGGTTACATCAGTTACCAGGATCGGTTATGTCAATTTCTAGGACCGGTTACCATATTCTCATGGTATTGCTTGTGATCGGTTACACAAGTCATTAAGATCAGTTACACCAATTACCAGGATAGGTTACACCAATTAATAGGACCGGTTACACCAATTACAAGGATCGATTACACAATTCTTTTGTGATCGGTCACATTAATTACAAATATCGATCATACCATCTCAGGTGATTACTTAGGATCGGTTACACTAATTAATAAAAACCAGTCATACCAAATCATAAGTCAGGCACCGTGATTAGTTATACCAAGATACAAGTTCATGAATGTACTTCCTTTAAACAAATGTAAACATTGTTTCCTAGGATGAAATCTTCACCTTTACCCATACACATAATCACAATAGCATTCATATGATTATATCGATGTTATATATACGAAGTTCAAAAGATAAGCGTTATACCTCGTATTCTAATTCCTTAACACTATGATCATGTGATCATGTCTCACTACTTGAGTATAATAATCATTCACAGCTTCACAGTTATATTTTCAATATAAAACGAATTGAAAGATACGTTAGGAATGAAACAGTTCAAGTTAATATTACTAACCTCAAGAGGAAGGATGATGTCGTCCTTGTAGCTTGTTACTTCTTCACATTCTTCAGGTCTTCGAGTAATACTTGCATGTCTCATAATCCTAGACTTTCTAGTCTAACCTATATGAAGTTGTCTCTAGTACATAATCAAGTGAATCTTAGATGAGTTTTGATTCCCTAAAATATGACAACCAAATTAACTTGACATACCAACGCTTGGTTGGTTCAACCGAGCTATGCTCTAACCGAAACCAACATTCCTGTTCTTCAACAAAATTTCTTTATAAAAGATCTTTAACTTTCCTACAAGAGAGCTTAAAGAAAGTATAAAAAGATCATTGGATTTCATTATGGCATGTTTCTTAGACTCGTATCTGGATGGTAACAATCTGAGAATCTTGCATACTATTTTTTTCTTCAGATATAGTATTTCCAAGTGGGAAAGAAGTATTGACAATCTCAGAAAGTTTAGCATTATACTCCTCGAAGGTATCGTTATCATCCATTCTAAGGAATTCCCTTTCAGAAGAAAAAGATCGAAGATGAGCTTCTCTTTCTGAATTATTCCCTTCGAATACAGTCTCAAGAGTATCCCATGCTTCCTTAAAAGTTTCACATGGTGAGACATGATGTAAAAGATCTTGAATCACTGCATTTATTATGGCATTCAAACCATCAGAATTTTTCTTGGAGAGAGCTCTTTCTTCATAAGTATAGAACGCTAAGCGTTTAAACTCATTTTCTGAATATTCCACTTTCGGTCGTTCATATCCTTCTTCAATTAATAGCCAAGTATTAAAATCGCGTGATTGAGAAAAAGATCTCACAGCAGATTTCCATAATGGGTAATTTGTCACATCAAATCTTGGTGGTACGTTAACTGAATCATCCATTAGATTTAAATCTTATAGGTCGGATCGCACCAAACACATATTGTTAGATCTTTTCATGTTTGCCTGCTCTGATACCAATTGAAAAGACGAGGGTACCCAAATACACCACAATCTTTTGTTTATCAACCTATAAGTCCCCTTCCGAATGTTATCGTCTATGGAAAGAGTCGAGACAATACAACAATTTGGTTCACACTTCGTGTGATCATCTATGAATACGAGATCGAGACAGTACAACAACAAGATCACTTGTGTGTTTGACTATGGATACAATATCGAGACGATACGACAATAAAGTGTGTACTTTATAATAGGTTCGGTAACAACCATAACTCTATAGGATCAATATCAAGTATTACGGAGTTAACGTACTTGTGTATTTTACTTAATTATAATAAAAATTATAATGCGGAAAACAAAGTAAAAGACACAGCAAGATTTTGTTAACGAGGAAACCGCAAATGCAGAAAAACCTCGGTACCTAATCAAGTTTTGAATACTCTCAGAATTAAGCCGTTATACAAAATCAAATACCAACTTCGTAAAGTTGAGACCAAGCAGACTATCCCTAGCTACTTAGTTCCCTCAGTATCCCTGCGCCTTCGACTTCTAGAGTCATGCACGTGAATAGCAAGTCCTTTGGATTGTATTCCAAACAGCAAAGGAAGAATCTGTTTGGTAACCACTCTAATCAATCTTGCTAAAAGATAAGATGAGTCGTTCACAAAGTCTCTTTATTTTAATCTAAAAAACTCCTTTGTCTGGTTAGATCAATCTATCCAATAACTACCGAAATAGTCAAGTTTACATTCGCACTCAATCGATATAGATCTCAAAGAGAAACTATAGAGAATGCCGATCTCATGCAACTAATCAATCAAATCTATCAAATATAAACTGATTCTAGTTGGATCCCAACCGATTAAGGTTTGTGCACTAAATCCACAGGATACGAAAACTAATAAGAATTCTTCTTCGTCTTCAAATCTTCTATTGTCTTCAAATACTTGCACAACACCACTTGAATCTTCTTGTTATCAATCACACACGGAAAGCAGTCTGTTAACAATGGGTTATTACAAGATGACTTTAGATCTAACAACAGTTCTAAAGATCCCGTCAATACTTTGATCTAGTCTGAGTGAATCATATATCAGAAGAGAATATTCTCAAGAATAAACAAACTAGGTGCAATCAAAGTTTCAACAATCGTTAGTCAATCAAATCAAATCTAAAACTAATAACATTGCAATTATCTAGTTTCCCACCAACGGTACTCGTAGAGCATCTTGATCCCACAGAAGTCTTTAAACGAGCGGTCGTAAGAGATTTCACCTAATTAGGATACTTTCCTCTCTGAATAGACGGCTCCACCAGAAACAACAAGTAATGAAGATTTCCTGGCTCTTAGGATAGTTTGCTAGAAATAAAAACTTAGGTATTTATAGACCAAGGATGTTTAGACACCAAGGAATTTCCAAAACCGAAAATATTCTTAAGATATGTAATGAATGCCCAATTCCAATAAATGTTGTCCAATATTTTCCGAAATCTCTCATAGAAAATCTCCAATTAGTAAATGCACATTTCTAACTTTTATTCTCTAGAGCTATGCATTAATTGATGGTAATTAAAGCATATAAAACCAAAAACCTTAATTAAAAGATTCTTAATTTATTTCGGTACAGGATCACCTTGAGTACCAAGGAATATCTTTGAACAATAAATGATAAGAGTTAATGCTCATGTTCAAAGTATGTTAACATCTTTACACATCAAACACTAATTCTGAATCTACACAAGTTCATATGTAATTCATGGAAAATCAGTTTTGCATCTTGGAATCGGTTCTACCACACTTCCAAACAAGTTTAGAATTGGAGAATTGGTTCTACCAAAATTTCAAGACTACTATGTGATCGGTCATACCAAGTCACAATGGTTAATTGTGATTTGGTCCTTCTAAGTCACCTATATGGGTTCAGATCGGTTATACCAATCACATGGATCGGTTCTACCTAAACATGGTACCTATTTATGATCGGTCACACCAGTCACTAGGATCGGTCATACCAATTACAAGGATCGGTTCCATCTACACATTGTATCTACTTGTGATCGGTCATACCATTCACTAGGATCGGTCATACCAATTACAAGGATCGGTCACACAAACTCTTATGATCGGTCACACCAATTACCAGAATCGGTCACACTAATTACAAGGATCGATTATACCATCTCATGGTGATTACTTAGGATTGGTTACGCCAATTACCAGGACCGGTCATACCAAATCATAAGTCTAGGTATTGTGATTAGTTATACCAAGATACATAACCTGAGTTAAGATCGGTTGTACCAACTCACACATATTGGTCATCCAAAGAATATGCAATGAATAGCCGGACCAATACACCTATTAATTTCCCTTTCAATTCATGAAACAAGTTCACGAACTTACTTCCTTTAAACAAATGTAAAACATTGTTCCTAGGATGAAATCTTCACCATTAACCCATAAACATAATCATAAAACCATATACAAGATTATGTGGATGTCATATCTACGAAGTTAAAAAGATAAGCGTTATACTTCGTAATATAATTCCTTAATACTATGACCATACTATTATGATCATGTCTATCTACTAGAGTATTATTTATATACAAGCTTTGCATGTTATGTTTTCAATATTACTAACCTCAAGTGGAAGGATGATGTCGTCGTTGTATTCGTTACTTCTTCTCATTCTTCAGGTCTTCGGAGTAATACTTGTATGTCTCAACATTCCTAGACTTTCTAGTCTAATCTACACGAAGTTGACTCTAGATGAGTTTTGATATTAAAATATGACAACCAAACTTGACATACCAACGCTTGCTGAGTTCAACCGAGCTATGCTCTAACACATGTCCATACGGGAGCATTATTAAAAAATCTCGTCCCTATTTGAACCATTTGTACAATATCTTTTGAACCAAAAGTCAAAAAATAATAAATTTTATATATTCGAAAGCTCTCAAATGACTCAAATGAAACTAGTTATAGAGTTGTTCAATTTTTTATATTCTCATAAAAGTATACAAGACACAATTGAAGCAAAATCGATTTTTATTCACTCGAATCAATTAATGAAAATTATAGCCATGGTTTGCAAAAGATTGCATTCCTTAATTTATAAATGTATTAGTTCATGAAAAAACCGATTTTAGAACATAACCTACTCAAATATGCAAACGGGTACGCATACCTAAGTGGCCGGACTTGGTCTGGGTTCGCCAGTATACGAACGGGTACGCATACTATCGTACACCACAAAACTCAGTTGAATTCCCGGACTAGAACTTACACCGGTACACATACGGGTACGCGTACTAAGTTCTCGGACTTTCAACTAACCAACCAGTACGCATACGGGTATGCATACTATGGTTCCCGGACTTGGAATAACTTGCAACAGTTAGCATACAAGTACGCATACTGTGCCATATCTAATCATGGTTAATTTTTCTAAAATCCCATTTCAATCATTGAAACATTCTTAGAAGACGACAATAGCTGTCTCATACAGACTATTAGCTTCAAAGCAATTTTCAAGTGATCGATAGATCAATACGAAACATTCCGAGTCTACATCAAATGACTGTCTCACACAAATCATGTAAGATGTTACCAGGCAATTTTCACATGATCATCTTTTTACTTTCGTCAAGAATATAAGATGAACTTGGTTAAAGCGAAAGCTTACCAACACATATTTCGAGAAATATGTAAGCGAGTTAAACTCAGCTCAAAATATCAAATGTGTATAATCGAAGTCTATATAGCTATATGACTTTTGTCTCAAATAGGAGATAGAGTAGATAGACCTTTGAGTGATAGATGAGTTCAAGTCTCCACATACCTTTTGTTGATGAAGTTCCACAAGCTCCCCTTAGTAGTTCTTCGTCTTCGATCGATGAACGCCGTGAAGTCTAAAGCTCAACTACACTTTCTATCCTAATCCGAGACTTAGCTATAAGTAGACTAGAAATCAAGACTTATAGTTTTGGAAACTAAACTTGACAAACAAGCTTGAGATAACAACGCTTGCATGTTCGACCGAGCAGTGCTCTAACAATCTCCCCCTTTGTCAATTTTAGTGACAAAACTATCAATACATATGGATTACAAAATAAATAAACTTTGTAGCTTCTCATCCAAATGCTTGATTTCCTTGGTTCTTCAACATTACTCGAAATCTTCGTCACTTCCAAGTACTCTAGTGATTCTGAACGTGTTCAACTCAGCATCATTGTTGTTGAAGATCCGTAGCTATAACAATAAGAAAACAGTAGCTCTCAATCATTGTTATACAGTGTCATAATATTATTACACAACATCAAAGTCCAATTGCATCACAACTTTGACAATAATACTATGGTGATATGTATCACTCCCCCTTAGTCAATACTTCATCTCAAAATGAAAACCACTCCCCCTTACATAATGATCCGTAAATCATATGTATTTGTAGTGTGAACTACATAATAATTCTCTCCCTTTTTGTCAATATAAATTGGCAAAGGTACGAAAACTAGCGGGATCATAATGAAATTCTCATAGAGATACTTCATGACTAAAAGAGAACATATCAACTTTGTTTCGATGATTTCACATAGTCGAAACTTGGTGTATTCATCAAGGAGTTTATAAAGATACGAGATGACTCCTACAATATTCCACAGCCGCACTCCCCACAAAGATTTGGAAATTAAGCACAAGGTCAATTAAGAACTCTCCCCCATAAAATGTCATTCTCGAAAGAACAACAAGAGCGACCTTACTTTTACAAGAAAAGAAGGATTTATTTGCATACTTTGATCCCTAACAGAGCTTTTATCTACATAGAAACAAAGGAGAAATTCAAACAACACTACACTGACGTTCTAAGCCTTGATTGCCTAATAGATATAAATGAGTCCAGGGGCAAAAGGCTAGAAAACTGATGAACCAAAACAACACCAATAGACTTCCGTAAGTGTTGAAATGTAGCAGTATTTAAAGGTTTGGTGAGAATATCAGCCAATTGTTGTTCTGAAGGAACAAATTCCATATTGATAATACTATTTTCATAGAGATCTCTAATAAAATGATACCTTATGTCAATGTGCTTATTTCTTGAGTGCTCAACAGGATTCTCAGTGATGCGAATCATACTTGAGTTGTCACAAAAGATCTTCATTACACCAGTGTCAATTCCATAATCAGCAAGTATTTGTTTCATCCATAGAAGTTGAGTACAACACGAACCTGCAGCAATGTTTTCTGCTTCGCATGTAGACATCGATTGTGAGTTTTGTTTCTTGCTATACCATGCCACAATATTCAACCCAACATAGTAAAATCCCCCTGAAGTACTCTTTCTGTCTTCTACACATCCTTCCCAATCTGCATCTGAATAGGCAGTAAGATCGGTGTTAGTATCAAAAGTATAAGATAGACCATACCCGATAATGTGTTGAATATATCGCATGATCCTCTTTGCAGCTGCAAGATGAGATTCCTTTGGATTAGCCTGAAATCTAGCACAAAAACCAACACTAAAAGAAATATCAGGTCTAGTAGTTGTAAGATATAAGAGGCTTCCAATGATAGATCGATAAAGCTTTTGATTCACATTTACTCCTTTCTCATCTCGATGTAGTTTATCAGTGGTGGGCATATGTGTCAGTTTTGGAGTTGACTTATCAAGAACGAACCTTGTCCCAAGATCCTTAGCATATTTTTCTTGAGATAAGTAAATTTCATCCTTATGTTGTTGAATCTGTAATCCTAAAAAGAATTTTAATTCACCAACATTGCTCATTTCAAACTCCTTACCAAGAGAGACTTGAAAATATTTTGCAAGTTTCTCACAAGTTGATCCATAGATGATATCATCTACATAAACTTGAGAATGACAACATCTTTCCCACTCCATTTGGTAAACAACGTTTTATCATCTCCATCTCTCGAAAAACCTTTCCTAAGTAGAGAAGTATTTAGTTTTTCGAACCAGGCACAAGGTTCTTGTTTCAACCCATATAATGCCTTTTTGAGCTTAAGAACGTGATCTGGGAAATTAGGATTTTGAAATCCCTTAGGTTGAGCAACATAGACCTTTTCCTTTAAATTTACGTTTAGGAATGCTGATTTTATGTCCATTTGAAACAACTTAACCTTAAGAAAACAAGCATGAGCTAATAACAATCGAATGGACTCAAGACGTGCCACAGGAGCAAAGGTTTCGTCAAAGTCGATACCTTTAATCTGTGAATATCCCTGAGAAACAAGTCTGGCTTTGTTTCTGACAATGGTGCCAAATTCATCATACTTGTTCCTGAATATCCATTTGGTACCAACGATATTGATATTGGAGGGACAAGGTACGATCTCCCATACATCTTGTCTTTGAAATTGATTTAAATCCTCATGCATTGCATTCACCCAAAAGGGATCGCTAAGAGCTTCATCAATATTTCTCGGTTCTACTTGTCATAGATAACAACCAAAATTGTAAATATTTTGAAGTTATCCCCTTGTCTTAGCTGTAGAATATTTTCCTCTAATAATACTGTTAGTATAATGATTTCTTTGAACCCAGAGGTATCTATAGGAACACATTCTTGTTCAACAGGAATAGCCTGATCAGTGCTCTTCTCCTCGTCACTAGAAATATCAGGATCAACGACTGTTGGAACAACTTCAACTGATTCTGGGATTTCCTTGACTTTCTCAATTGTCTCAGTTGGAGGAAATTCAGCAGGAGGGTTATCATGATGAAAATTGCTCAGATCATCAATGATGACATTTGCAAATTCTATCATAACTTGGGTTCTGAGATTAAATACTCGAAAACCATGACTACCAGAAGCATATCCAAGAAAGATAACTTCGTCGCTTTTAGAATCAAATTTCCATTTCTGTTCTCGATCTTTCATAATGTAGCACTTACTTCCAAACACTCTGAGATAGTGTAAGCTGGGCTTCCTACCGTACCACAACTCATAAGGAGTGTTTAGGGTTTTCGACTGTAGGTATACACGGTTGATCAAATAACATGCTGTGAAAACAACTTCTCCTCAAAACCTTAACGGTAAGTTTTTTTTATGGAGCATTACCCTGGCCATTTCCTGAATGTTCCTATTCTTTCTTTCTGCAACTCCATTAGCTTGAGGAGTAATGGTTGGTGAGTATTGTTGAATAATCCCCAGTTTGTCACAAAATTCAAACACCTTAGTGTCCTTGAATTCAGTTCCACAGTCGCTTGTAATTTTCTTTAGCTTTCTGGATTCTATTAACAATAATATTGAATTCACCAAGGGTTTCATTCTTATGAGCTAAAAATGCCACCCAAGTGAATCTGGTGTAATCATCTACCATAACTAAAACATACTTCTTCCTTGCAACCGTAGGTTGTTGAATAGAACCGAAGAGATCCATATGAATTAAATCAAGTAGAGCTTTAGTGAGAATATCCCGAGATGATTTATGTGGAACTTTTATTTGTTTACCCTTTTGACAGGCACCACAGACACCATCAATCTTAGCATTGATTTTGGGAACACCTCTAACAAGTTCTTTGTTGATGATCTTAGTTAGAAGGCGATAATTGATTTTACCAAAACGCTCATGCCAAAGATGTGTAGATTCCACCTTAGTCAAATTGCAATAATTGCTAAACTGAGTATCAAGAAAATAACAGTTATTTTTACCACGAGTTCCCTGAAAAATTACTTTTCCAATTTTGTCTATAATGTCACATCCATTCGAATTGAAGACAACTTTATGGCCTTTGTCACAAATTTGACTAACAAAAAAGAGATTTGCAGTCATACCTTTAACGTATACACATAATGGATTTCAGGAATGCCAGGAAGTTTGATCGTCCCCCTCTTGCTTATGTAGAAACAACTCCCATCTCCGAATATTACAGGACCTCCTTCAAAATCGCTTGAATTCACAAACCATGAAATATCTCCAGTCATATGTCGGCTACATCCACTATCAAGGAACCATTGAAAGGATGATGTTGATTTTAGAGCAAAAGCTCCCATACTAACACTACTATCCCGTTTGGGATTTGTTGTTAGATTTGTACACCTTTTTAGAGAAGTAAACAAGTGTTCAACTTTCTTGTGAAGATTACTAACAACCTTTACACTTTTCTTGAATGATGTACACGTATGTTGAAAGTGATTATGAGAATAACATAACATACATGGACCAACATCTTTTTACTCATCTGAGTAGTTCTGAGTCACATCAGATTTCACAAATCCTAAACCTCGCTTATACCCTGACTTGCGACGATTCTTCAGGGGAAAAATTAAAAGAGTTATTCAAATCCATTGAAGATACTTTGACAGACTTCAAATCCTTATACTTTGCAATTTCTGCAACAAGATCAGAATTGATCCGAATTTGTTCATCCAACTTCTTCTGGAGATTAACTAGCTCTTCAGAACGTTCTCTAAGATCAGAGTTAAATCCCGGTGAAGCGTTTATAGAGACTTTACTATCCATAGAGTCAGATTGCTACAAACACAGAATTATGAGGTCTTAAACGTGTTTGCCTGCTCTGATACCAATTGAAAAAGCGTGGGTCTAACAACCACACCCAATATTTTGTTTAGGCAATCCGTATAGAAAAACTCCAATATAATTCCAAGAGAGTAAACTAGACTGTCAGACTCAATCAATGGAAATATATCCAAGAGTTGTATCTCTGTTTCACAATGTAATCAGCAAATCAAACAGATAGCAAACCGCGAGCCCGATTATTATGTTAAATAGCTTGAACGGTACCAAAGACCAATGTTCAAGTGTCAATCAATTTATATCAACAACCAAAGGTTGGATTATCTAATTGATTGAACTACACACAACCTGTGATATTTCAATTATATAAACAAATATAATGCGGAAAAGAAATAACACAGACACCAAAATTTTTGTTTACGAGGAAACCGCAAATGCATAAAAACCTGGGGACTTAGTCCAGATTTGAACACCACACTATATTAAGCCGCTACAGACACTAGCCTACTCCAAGTTAACTTCGGACTAAAATGTAGTTGAGCCCTAACAAATCTCACATTGATTAAGGTACAGTCGCGTTCCTTACGCCTCTGAATCCCAGCAGGACTCTACGCACTTGATTCCCTTAGCTGATCTCATCCACAACTAAGAGTTTCTACGACCCAAAGTCGAAGACTTGATAAACCAATCTGTCTCACACAGAAAAGTCTGTTGAATAGATAAATCTTTCTCCCACAGAAATACCTATGAGTTTTATTCCGTCTTTTGATAAATCAAGGTGAACAGGAACCAATTGATACACATGACTTATATTCCCGAAGAACAGCCTAGTAATATCAATCACCTCACAATAATCTTAATCGTATGGTGGCGAAACAAAATATTATGGAATCACAAAAGATGAGACGAAATTGTTTGTGACTACTTTTTATCTTGCCTATCGGAGATTAAATCTCGAGCAAATCTTAGAGAAGATAGTAATCAATACGATATAATAAATCAAGATCAGAACGCGCAACTACATAGAAAATAGTTGTGTCTGGCTTCACAATCCCAATGAAGTCTTTAAGTTGTTAACCTATAATGGTTTTAGAAAAAACTAGGTTAAAGGAGAATCGACTCTAGTCGCAACTAGTATCACACAGGAGGTATGGGGATTAGGTTTCCCAGTTGCTAGAGTTCTTCCTTATATAGTCTTCAAATCAGGGTTTGCAATCAATGTTACCTTGGTAACAAAGCATTTAATATTCACCGTAAGATAAAAACCTGATTAGATTCAAGCTAATATCTTTCAACCGTTAGATCGAACTTAGCTTGTTACACACAAATAAAAAGTGACTTCATTTAGATATGGGTAACCATACCTAAACGTGTACACCTTGTTGGCTCAACAATAGTTAACCGAAGTTAGCCATATGAACACTTTCATATCAACCTTGTTCATCTTAACACAACTAGTTCAAATGACTAAAATGAAACTAGTTATAGAGTTGTTCAATTTTTTATATTCTCATAGAAGTATACAAGACACAATGGAACCAAAATCAATTTTGATTCACTCGAATTAATTCATGAACATTATAGCCACGGTTTGCAAAAGATTGCATTCCTTAATTTATAAATGTATTAGTTCAATAATAAACCGATTTTAGAACCTAACCTACTCAAGTATGCAAACGGGTACGCATACCTAAGTGACCGGACTTGGTCTGGGTTCTCCAGTATGCGAACAGTTACGCATACTGTCGTACACCACCAAACTCAATTGAATTCCCGGACTTGAAGTTACGCCGGTACGCATACGGGTATGCATACTAAGTTCCCGGACTTTAAATTAACCAACCAGTACGCATACGGGTATGAATACTATGGTTCCCGGACTTGGAATAACTTGCAACAGTTAGCATACAAGTACGCATACTGTGTTATATCCAATCATGGTTAATTGTTCTAAACTCCCATTTCAATCATTGAAATATTCTTAGAAGACGACAATAGCTATCTCACACAAACTATTAGCTTCAAAGCAATTTTCAAGTGATCGATAGATCAATACGAAACATTCCGAGTCTACATCAAATGATTGTCTCACACAAATCATATATGATGTTACCAGGCGATTTTCACATGGTCATCTTTTGACTTTTGTCAAGAATATAAGATGAACTTGGTTAAAGCGAAAGCTTACCGACACATATTTCGAGAAATATGTGTCTCGAAATATCAAATGTGTATAATTGAAGTCTATATAGATATACGACTTTTGTCTCAAATAGGAGATAAAGTAGATAGACTTTTGAGTGATAGATGAGTTCAAGTCTCCATATACCTTTTGTTGATGAAGTTCCACAAGCTCCCCTTAGTAGTTCTTCGTCTTCAATCGATGAACGCCGTGAAGTCTAAAGCTCAACTACACTTTCTATCCTAATCCGAGACTTAGCTATAAGTATACTAGAAATCAAGACTTATAGTTTTGGAAACTAAACTTGAGATAGCAACGCTTGTGAGTTCGACAGAGCAGTGCTCTAACAACAAGGTCATTCAACAATATGAACTAGCATAATTAATTATCATTACGAGTTCATTTTACAAAATGAATCACCATTCCTACAATATTAACACCTACCAAAATACAACAATGAACTATCATTGAGACTTCATTCTCCAATATGAACTACTATTATGAGTTCATTCTACTAAATAAACTATTATAATTAACTATCATATACGAGTTCATTCTATATGAGTTCATTCTACTAAATAAACTATTATAATTAACTATCATATACGAGTTCATTCTATAAAATGAACTGCTAGAAGTAGATTGAACTACCATGCTCTAAAATAATTTCCATTCTTGGATATGAACTACCATTATACTGGAAACAAAGGGTTAAAGTTTTGAAACATAGTATAATGGGTACTCGTTGCGTAGATCTAGTTGAGACCTTTCCGAATATATAAAATTTATTAATTTTCGACTTATATTTCGAGAGATATTTAGTTTTTTTTTAATGTTAAGAAGAGAGGAAAATAAAAAAGAAATATATAAAATAAAAAAAGGAAGATAGTAAAAATGTATGCCACCTTGAGAGGGGAAAATAAGAGAAGGAAAGGGTATTTTAAATGTATTTTAATATTTTTGAACAAATAAGGACCAAATTAAACTTCCCTTTTGTTGGTGGACCAAACTCACTTAGGACCATCTAAAATAAGACCAAACTGACATTTCCCATAAATTTGTTATAGAGTCCCGCTATTAAGTGCGTCGCTACGTGAGCAAGTATGAACTCGCGTCTGGGAGCTGTTGGATCGGTTTAACAACTGTAGATCCGGATTTTAGTGAAAATTATTTATTTTATATATTATTTATTTATTAAGAAACCATACATTTTATACCTTTTCATTTTCAGTCTTCCGTAAGTATCAAAAAAGAATTCCTTCATTCTACTTCAGATGCAGCAAAAGATCAAATCTTATAGCACTATCTCGAGTTAAATTATTAATTTGTGGCACAATAGTAATAATTCTACATTTATACTTACTGTAAGCTATAAAATGGTTATTTTCTTCCTTCAGGGAAGAAAATAAACAACTACAAATATTAATCCCCATGATTATTATCAGACAGATTATCAACTGCAAATATCTTTATTCATGCTGTAATTTTTGTTTTGTTTTGTTTTGTTTTGTTTTGTTTTGTTTTGTTTTGTTGTTAACTTATTTTTTCATATTCTCTCGGATTGATTCACTCTTCATGATCTGTCTCCTCTCTTTCTTTCTTTTTTAGTTTAATCTCCTATTTCTAAAAATAAAATAAATAAAGAGATATGTCCATTCAAATAGAAGGAAGAAGGACTAATGATCCGAAGGTAACTAATCCAAATACCAAAGAACATTACAAACAATCCAACTACAACTAAAATCTCCAAACTGTGAATTTTCTGTTTAGTTGATGATAAAAAAAAAGGATGACTTCAATATATGAATGACTTTAAAAATCAGCCAGACTATGTTTGTTCTCTGAGTTTTGTATACTATATCTTTATTTTTGTTCGCTAATATTTGATAGACAAAATGGAGAAGATAATGAGCCGAGAAGAGGGTTCGGTTAGAATTAATCGAAAGTTCAACGGTGTTTAGTTATTAACAAAATTCTAAGAAAGTAATACTATATTTATACCTAGATCTAAAAAGCATCATATGAATCCAACGATTGCTAGCCGCTGGTTCATTTGTTCAGTCATGCGAACGAGCACGTGACAACATGAATCTTTTACTATATCCTTTTTTTACTTATTTATATACCACGAAGGACCAAACCCCATAACCATAACCAGAGTCATTTTCCCGAAACAAGTTCAGGTTCGAAGGCCCAAACCCCAACATTAGAAAAATACTCGACCCTTTACCAAGCCCTTGTTCGACCCAGCTCAAGATCTCAGTCATATGAGCGAGACTCTACTCATCCCCATATGAGCAAGGCTCCGCTCACCTCCTCATGAGAAATACATTGCTCGCCTTATCAAGGACAATACTTGTATCTCGGCCTTATGAGCATGATGTAGTCCTTAGATTTAGGGACTATAGACACGTCTCCTTACAACATCCCTACGAGATACACTGGCCATGCCTACTCATTGTTCTCATGATGTATCCACGGCCGATTCCATGAGCATGAGCGAGAGTTAAGTCTCTAGTAAGCACGACTCATGCTACGGACTCACGATCTCGACTCAGGCCTTACTTGGGTCTCTTGAATGATTCCTAGTACATCCCACGAGCCCTGTGACTGACTCTTAGTACATCCACACGAGATACGTTGGTCATGTCTGCTCCATATATGAACACGATTTCATGACTAAATGCTCGCACATCCCCGCCCGCGAGATACGCTGGTTAAGTCAAGTTTTACGTAGTATCATGCAAGAGACATTATTAGGCATCCAATCCTCACTCTCCTTAAACATCCCAGATGAATCTATCAGACGTGAACTCCATGGGTAAAAAGACGAGAGTACCAAGTACACCACAAATATTTTAAATCCAATGGCCTTCAAGCATACGAGTAGGAATAATGTTTTTATAATTAAATAACTTTAATATGGAAAAAGTAAAAGCACACAAACAAAATAGTTTTATTAACGAGGAAAATTGTATGGCAGAAAACCCACGAGCCTAATCCAGCTTTAAATACTCTCAAAATTAATCTGTTATACGAATTGACTACCGCAACTTGGTATAATTGAGACAAAGTAAACTACTCCTAATTACTCAGTTCCTTCAGTATCCCTACGCTTGTAACCAATCTAGTCTGCGCACGTGAATCCCAAGATAAAATCCACAATCTCAAGTTATTTCAATTGTTGTGAAGACTTCATCTACTCAACTCATGTGGATCGTAATTCGAAACAATAAAGGACTAACATGTTTCAGTAACCACCCACTTATCAATCTTCTAGATCAACAAATTAATCAGAGATAAGTTTGAGTACAAAGGATCTTCCATTTAATCAATATAAACTCCTTTGATAGTCAAAGATTAACCAAGACAAACATTATCGAAATAACCTAACTATCAATATTATTCTCAAAAGAGAAACAACTAGATAAATTGTCAATCTTTACAACAAGTATGTTGTGTTTCAAAATAAATTGTTTGTTTGGATATCAGTCAATCAAGTGTGCAGGAAGTAACACAAAGATCATAATAAAAAAAGAGAATCTTCTAACTTCGATCTTCAAAGTACGTTTACAAACAGCTTGATTCATACTAATGATCGATCACACATAGAACAGAATCTGTTAACGTTGGATGATCAGTAGTCTTATCTTCGTATCTTGAATCAATAAATAGATCTGAAATAGTCAATCCTTAGAAAAACTTGAGTTGCCTTATATCAGAAGAGAATGACCATGTATGGAATAATCAAGTTTGATCGATTAAGAATAACTACCCCGTTAGTCAATCAAATTAATAACCGAAAACTAAAATAACAATATGATTTAGTTTCCTACAACGGTATTACTAAAAGATTATTGATCCCCAAGAAGAATTTAAACGAAGTCCATACAAAATATTTCACCTAATTAGACTACTCTCCTCTATCAACAAGTGGGTTTCCTATACAAACGTCTTGAAAGTGTGTCACAACATCTGAATAAGCTTGAACACATGATATGGATAGAAAGGATCCTCAAATACCTTAGGTTGAGCAACATAAACTTCTTTCTTTATATCTTCGTTGAGAAAAGAGGACTTGTTATCCATTTCAAAGATCTTTAATTTGAGATTGCATGCATAAGCCAGTAAGAGTCGAATAAATTCCCCTAATAAGTTAACCAGTTATAAAACGTATTTCCGATTTGTCTATTACTTTAAGGTTTGCATAGATATCGGAATATGTTTTGGTTAACATGGAAAGTTCATTAATGTCCAAATAATATTTTCGACATGTGCTAAACTCTTATTACTTAATGTTCAAGTATTTTCCTTGATACTCAAGGTGAGATCCCAACCGAAACATTCCATAATATCTCTTTTGATATTCAAAACTTATATGTCTTTAATTTCCCAGTAATTAAAGCATATCTCTGGATCATATATAGTAAAATATACTTGTATGCTAGCTAATATTGAGTTGTCATCCATGAGAGATTTTTTATATTAGTTGGAAAATAGTTGGACTTTAGTGAAAACCGAAAATTGGTATTTATTACATATCTTTGCATATTTTCGGATTCGGAAATTCTTTGGTTTCTAAATTATCTTGGTCATTATAAATAGTGAAGTTTGTTCTTCTTAAAAACTTGTCCTGTAACACACAGAACTTCGTGTTTAGTGTGAGGAATGCCCACTAGTCGTTATCAATAAACTTTTAGTAGTACCGTTGGTGGGAAACTAAAAGAACATTACAATTTAGCTTTCTACAAACAATACCACTAAAAGCTTCTTGATCCCAAAGAAGATTTTAAACGAAGGCCACAAAAGAGATTTGACCTAATTAGACTACTCTCCTCTATCAACGAGTGGGCTTCCCACACAAACGGTTAGACAGTGTGTCATGAGATAAATTTGTAAGAATACAAGCTCTATTATGTATAGTGTGAAGACCAAGGCTTGTTTGGACAACAAGGAATTACCAAATCCGAAAATATTTAAGATGTATAATAAATATATATTTCGGTTTTGAAAAATTCCAACTGTAACCAACCAATATACCGTAATAACTATTGAATGACAACTAATATTATCTAACTACTTACATATACTTTACTAAAACAACAACAAGAGATATGCAAACCTATAGGATATGGAAAGCATATAAATCTGAATATCTAAAAGATATCAGAATATTTAGGGATCTCGCCTTGAGTATCAAGGAAAATACTTGAACATCAAGTAATAAGAGTTTAACACATGTTCAAATTACTATGTAGACATTTTTTAAACTTTACTTTTTAACCAAACTACAGTTTTCATATCTACATAACCCTAAGATGATAGAAAAACCGAAAATGAACCTTTGGTTATATAGGACCGGTCTTAGTAGAGATCCTTGGGATCGGTCCAAGTAGAGATCCTTATTAAGAGATCGGTCCTACTAAAGATACTTTGAGTCACTATTCAACTACGAAACAAGTTTCGCAATTCTACTTCCTTCAAGTATTTATTTAAACATAATTCCAAGGTATGGATTCAACAGGAAGCTCAACACATTAAATAATAATGAATTACCAATTGGTGTTATGTCGATTCTACGAAGGTCATAGATAAACTATACTTCATAACTTCATATATTAAAGATGTATAAAACAAATATTATATATTTCCTTGACACTTTGATCATAGTATAATGACCAAATCACCAATACTAGAGACAAGTAAACAAACTATACATTGTATGTTATGTTTTCAATATAATCTGACTTACAAGAATCGTAGATATAAATGAACAAGTCAAGTTTGTGTTACTAACCTCGAACTGAAGGATGATATGTTCGTTGATGTTGATACGTCTTCAGGTTCTTCAGATTAACAAGAGCGAGTCTCAACAATTCTATGTTCCTACTCTAACCTAATGAAGTTGACTCTAGAAATCAAATCAAGTATCTTCGAGTTTTGGAACTAAAATATGGCAACCAAACTTGACATATCAACGCTTGGCGGGTTCAACCGAATAATGCTCTAACAGTGAGCATGCCCCAGTCATCCTCATATGACCTGAGCTTTACTAGCACATCCTAAGTCTCGTACAAGACACAATACTAAGCATAAGCCTCATCTAAGGCACAAGCCTTATTCTCAATCTCTTAAGCATGCTCACGGTTAGCAACTTAGGTATGAGTTGTATATACTTATCCAAAAACATGGACAAACCACCCAGAGCTTCGCACACTCATCAGATGGACCCACAAAAAAGGAACGTGCTTCCACAAGTTATGTGTGGTCGGCCACGTAGAGCTGAGAATCAATTTCAACTCTTCTCGCATTCTACACATGATGAGTATGTAAACACATCATTTTACATCTTAATTTACATTTTATCTAGTTCTTTATTTTGTAGATATTGATGATTTTATTTAATTTTGCGTAATTTAGTAAATAAAGCCCGGTTGCACTAAAATATACTCCCTCTGTCTTTTTTTATCTGTCCTAATTTCTACTTTGATCTGTCTTTTTTTATCTGTCCGCTCTGTTTATAAACATACTTTTTCCTTTAACTATCAAATATACCCTCTCTTTTTTTATAATCATAAAATCATTTTTGAAAAAGCGGGGGTACAACAAACACACCCAATATTTCGTTTGGCAATCTAAATAGACAAACTCCAATATACTTTCAAGAGAATCAACTAGACAGTCAGACTCAATCTAGAAAAAGTATATCAAAGAGTTTTATATCTCTATCTCTCAATTCAATCTGCAATCAGCAAATAGGAATTTGCGAGCCCAATTGAATATAAGAGAAGTAACTTGAACGGTACCAAAGACAAATGTTCAAGGATAATTCATTTTCAATCAACAACCAAAGGTTGGATTTCCCAATTGATCGATTCAACGCACAAACTGTGATATTTCAATTATATAAAAAAATATAATGCGGAAAAGAAATAACACAGACACAAGAATTTTGTTAACGAGGAAAACCGCAAATGCAGAAAAACCCTAGGACCTAGTCCAGCTTTGAACACCACAATGTATTAAGCCGCTACACACACTAGCCTACTACCAATGAACTTCGGACTGGACTGTAGTTTAACCCTAATCAATCTCACACTGATTCAAGGTACAGTTGCGCTCCTTACGTCTCTGATCCCAGCAGGATACTACGCACTTGATTCCCTTAGCTGATCTCACCCACAACCAAGAGTTGCTACGACCCAAAGTCGAAGACTTGATAAAATAATTTGTCTCACACGGAATAGATAAATCTGTCTCCCACAGAAATACCTACGAGTTTTGTTCCGTCTTTTGATAAATCAAGGTGCACAAGAACCAATTGATAAACCGGACTTATATTCCCGAAGAACAGCCTAGTATTATCAATCACCTCACAATAATCTTAATCGTATGGTAGGAAAACAAGATATTGTGGAATCATAAATGATGAGACGAAGATGTTTGTGACTACTTTTTACCTTGCCTATCGGAGAATACATCTCGAGCCAATCTTAGAGAAGATAGTACTCAATACGATAGAAACAGCAAGATCAGATCACGCAACTACAGAGAAAATAGTTGGGTCTGGCTTCACAATCCCAATGAAGTCTTTAAGTCGTTAACCTACAGGGTTTCGTGAAAAACCTAAGGTTAAAGGAGAATCGACTCTAGCTTATACAACTAGTATCATACAGGAGGTGTGGGGATTAGGTTTCCTAGTTGCTAGAGTTCTCCTTTATATAGTTTTTAAATCAGGGTTTACAATCTAAGTTACCTTGGTAACAAAGCATTCAATATTCACCGTTAAATGAAAACCTGATTAGATTCAAGCTAATATCTTTCAACCGTTATATTGAACTTAGCTTGTTATACAAAAATGAAATGTACCATCATTTAGGTTTATGTAACCATACCCAAACGTGTACACCATGTTGGCTCAACAGTAGTTAACCGAGGTTAGCTATATGAACACTCTCATATCAACCTTATTCATCTTAACCATAACTAGTTCAAATGACTCAAATGAAACTAGTTAAAGATTTATTTAATTGCTATATTCTCATAGAAGTATACAAGAACACAATTGAAGAAAAATCGGTTTGATTCACTCGAATCAATTCATGAACATTATAGCCACGGTTTGCAAAGAATGCATTCCTTAATATATAAATGTATTAGTTCATGAACAAACCTATTTTAGAACTTTAGTTACTTAAGTATGCAAACGGGTACGCATACTTAAGCAGCCGGTTTGAGTTTGGGTTCGCCAGTATGCGAACGGGTACGCATACCTTAGTACACTTCCAAATCTGAGCAGAAATTCCCGGACCTATACCTTACGCAAGTATGCGTACCGTTATGTGTACTTGGTACAAGGAATTTTACAACTACAAGTACGCATACGGGTATGCATACTCTAGTTCCGGTCATGGATCACATACATGCAAGAATGCATACTATGTTTATAATCCAATAGTTTTAAACTCTATTTCAATCATTGAAACTTTCTTAGAGGATGACAATAGCCGTTTTCACACACTATTAGCATCAAAGCAATTTTCAAGTTATTGAAATAATCATAACGAAACATTCCAAGTCTACACCAAATGATTGTATCACACAAACCATGTAAGATGTTACTTGGTGATTTTCACATGATCATCTTTTAATTTTCGTTAAGAATATAAGATGAACTTGGTTGAAGTGAAATCTTACCAACACATATTTTGAGAAATATATATGCGAGTAAATCTCAGCTCGAAATCTCAAATGTGTATAATCGAAAACTATCGTAATACGATTTTTGACTCAATATAGGAGATAGAGTAGAAATAGACTTTCCAAGTGATAGATGAGTTTTAGTCTCCACATACCTTTTGTTGATGAAGTTCCACAATCTCGCCTTAGTAGTTCTTCGTCTTCAATTGATGAACGCCGTGAAGTCTAATGCTCAACTACACAATCTATCCTAGTCCGAGACATTACTTTAAGTAGACTAGAAATCAAGACTTATAGTTTTGATCACTAACATTGACAAATAAGCTTGAGATAGCAACGTTTGCGAGTTCGACCGAGCAGTACTCTAACAATTTTTAATATAAACTTAATTCAAAATTTTAAATATTATCACCATATATATTTATTCAATATCTTTATATTAATCGTCATTCTTTTAAAAAAAAAATTTTTTTATGAATAATTATAAAATCCCTAATGAAACTTCAACTTATTCTTACATAATTTTAGTTTTGGTAATAACATAACATTAAATAGGGTAGTCAAGGGTTAGTCATGACATTTTATAGGAATTCCTTAATATTTTGACAAAGTCAATTAAGACTGTTAATTAAAGATGGAGGGAGTAATACTTTGTGTTAGATGTTGTCGATATTTTAGGAAGGTTCTAGAATAATCTATAATCGTCAAGGTGTTTTCTTATTTTGGTAAAGCTAGAGGTTTCCAGATTGGGTCAAGTTAGAGGTTTCCTTATTTGGATATGTTTAGGTCTCGTAGTATAACTCGTATACTTGGAAGATAAGTTTGTAACTGTTAGAGCATAGATCGGTTTAACTCACCAAGCGTTGGTATGTAAAGTTTGGTTGTCATATTTTAGTGTGTCAAAACTCATCTAAAGTCGCTTGATTATATACTAGAGTCAACTTCGTTTAGGTTAGACTAAAAAGTCTAGGAATGTTGAGACATACAAGTATAACTCTGAAGACCTGAAGAATGTGAAGAAGTAACTAACTACAACGGCGACATCATCCTTCCACTTGAGGTTAGTAATATTGACTTGAACTGTTTCATTCCTAACGTATCTTTCAAGTCGTGCTATATTGAAAACATAACTGTGAAATTGTATATACTGTACATATTGTATAATACTCTATTGATGTGACATGGTCATATTTGTATGATCATAGTATTAGGGAATTAGACTACGAAGTAAAACGCTTATCTTTTGAACTTCGTAGATATGACATCGACATAATCTTGTATATACTGTTATGATTATATGAATGGGTTAGGTGAAGATTTAATCCTAGGAAATAATATTTTACATTCGTTTAAAGGAAGTACATTCATGAACTTGTTTTATGAATCGAAAGGGAAATCATTAAGCTTATTGGTACGGCTATTCATTGCAAATCTTTGGATTACCAATATGTGTGAGATGGTAGAACTAATCGTAACTATGTTATGTATCTTGGTATAACTAATCACAATGCCTTACTTATGATTTGGAATGACTAGTTTTTATTAATTGGTGTAACCGATCCTAAGTAATCACCATGAGAAGGTATGATCGATATTTGTAATTGGTGTGACCGATCCTAGTAATTGGTGTGACCGATCATAGAGTATTGTGTAATCGATCCTTATAATTGGTAACCGGTCCTGGTAATTGGTGTAATCGATCCTGGTAACTGGTGTGACCAATCACAAGCTATACCATGAGAATATGGTAACCGGTCCTGGTAACCTATGTAACCAGTCCTGGTAACTTGTGTGACCGATCACAAGTATTTCCATATTGAGGTATAACCGATCCTAGTGATTGGTAGAACCGATTGAACCCATGTATGTGATTTAATATCATATCAATCACATAGTTATCTTGGAATACAGGTGAACCAATTCAAAACTTGTTTGGAAGTGTGGTATAACCAATTCCAAGAATGTAAATCCATGTAAATATGAATAAGGATTTACAATGAAGAGATGTCAACATACTTTGAACACGTACAGTAACTCTTATAATTTCAAAGATATTCCTTAGTACTCAAGGAGATCCTATGCTGAAATAAATTGACAATCTTTTAATTAAGGTTTTTAGTTTTATATGCTTTAATTACCAGTAATTAAATCCATACCTCTAGAGAATAAAAATTAGTAATGTGCATTTACTAATTGAAGATTTTTTATTGAGAGATTTCGAAAATTTTGGACAAGCATTTATTGGAGTTAGGAAAACCGAATTTTTCTATTCATTGCATATCTTTAGAATATTTTCGGTTTTGGAAATTCCTTGGTGTCCAAACATCCTTTGTCTATAAATACCAAAGTTTGCATTTCTAGCAAACTATCCTAAGAGCAAGGCAAACTTCATTTCTTGTTGTTTCTGGTGGAGCCATCTATTCGGAGAGGAAATTGTCATAATTAGGTGAAATCTCTTACGACCGCTCGTTTAAAGACTTCTGTGGGATCAAGAAGCTCTACAAGTACCGTTGGTGGGAAACTAGATAATCACAGTGTTATTAGTTTTCGATTGATTTGATTGACTAACGGTTGTTAAAACTTTGATTGCACCTAGTTTGTTTATTATTGAAAATCTTTTCTTCTGATATAAGATTCACTCAAACTAGATCGAAGTATCGACGGGATCTTTAAAACTGTTTGTGGATCTAAATACATCTTGTGATAATCCATTGTTAACAGACCCCGTTCTGTGTGTGATTGATCACAAGAGATTCAAGTGGTGTTGTGCAGGTTATTATTGAAGATTAAATAATATTTGAAGACGAAGAAGATTTCTTATTTAGTTCTCATATCTTTGTGTGTGCACAAACCTTGATCAGATGGGATCCAACTAGAATCGGACTTATTCGATTGATTAGTTGCGTGAGATCGGCATCACTTTATAGCTTATCTTTGAGATCTATATTGATTGATTGCGAATCTAAGGTTAACTGATTTTGTAGTTATTGGTGAAAAAGTGGGGGTACAACAACCAAACCCAATATTTCGCTTAGCAATCTGTATGGACTAACTCCAATATACTTTTAAGAGAATCAACTAGATAGTCAGACTCAATCTTAATAAAAAGTATATCAAGAGTTATATCTCAATTTCTCGATTCAATCATTACTCAAGCAAATAGAAATCTGCGAGTTTAATTGAATACAAGAGAAATTAACTTGAACGGTACCAAAGACCAATGTTTAAGTATCAATCAATTTAAAAAAACAACCAAAGGTTGGATTTCCCAATTGATTGATTCAACGCACAACCTGCGATATTTTAATTATATAATAAAATATAATGCGGAAAAGATATAACACAGACACTAGAAGTTTTGTTAACGAGGAAACCGCAAATTCATAAAACCCCCGGGACCTAGTCCAGATTGAACACACACTGTATTAAGCCGCTACAGACACTAGCCTACTACAAACTAACTTCGGTCTGGACTGTAGTTGAACCCCAATCAATCTTACATTGATCCAAGGTACAGTTGCGCTCCTTACGTCTCTAATCCCAGTAGGATTCTACGCACTTGATTCCCTTAGTTGTTCTCACCCACAACTAAGAGTTGCTACGACCCAAAGTCGAACACTTTAATAAACAAATCTGTCTCACACAGAAAAGTCTACAAGAATAGATAAATCTTTCTCCCACAGAAATACCTACAAGTTTTGTTCCATATTTTGAAAATCAAGGTGAACAGGGACCAATCGATAACCCAGACTTATATTCCCGAAGAACAGCCTAGAATTATCAATCACCTCACAATAATCTAAATCGTATGATGGCGAAACTAGATATTGTGGAATCACAAACGATGAAACGAAGATGTTTGTGATTACTTTTATCTTTCCTATCGGAGAAATTAATCTCGAGTCAATTATTTTAATTGTACTCAATACGATAGAATCGGGCAAGATCAGATCACGCAACTACATAGAAAATAGTTGGGTCTGGCTTCACAATCCCAATGACGTCTTCAAGTCGTTAACCTACAGGGTCTCGGTAGAAACCTAAGGTTAAAGGAGAATCGACTATAGCTTATACAACTAGTATCACATAGGAGGTGAGGGATTACCTTTCCCGGTTGCTAGAGTTCTCCTTTATATAGTCTCCAAATAAGGGTTTGCAATCTAAGTTACCTTGGTAACAAAGCATTAAATATTCACCGTTTGATGAAAACCTTTCCCACAGCCGCACTCCCCATAAAGATTTGGCAATAAATCATAAGTTCAATTAAGAACTCTCCCCCATAAAATGTCATTCCCGAAAGAAAAACAAGAGCGACCTTACTTTCACAAGAAAAGAAGGATTTCTTTTGACATTAACAAATCACATAAGAATATGAATTTATATCCAAAAATATCAATTAAATTAACCACAAGAGAACCCATGATTAATTCAATTTAAAATGCTCACATAAGAGAACTTACGGAGCCGCACAGTATATACATAAAAATATGGATCAGGGAAGATCAATACTGCGGAATAAACAAAGATTCATTCTATTCTTCATCTCTATTTGCACAATGACATATAATAGACTTAATCTTTGTAAACAAAAGCTCATCCTATCTTCCATCAATATTTGCATAATGACATAATAGGCTTAACTTTTGTTTGTCAAAAGTTCATTCAATCTTTTATCAATACTTGCATATCGACGTACGAAAGACTTAACTTTTTACCACGCATGGGACAATCATAGTTCGAGGACGCAAACACACATATCCCATAACAAATTGCAATATATTAAACCATAAAGATTAATACTGCAAAAATCATCTTCCAAAAATAATTTAGAATTTAAACAAATAAATCTAAAAATATTGAAGATGAAAACGTTTGACATAGTTATATGTAATCACAATAATGGCTATTCCAAACTCTAGTTATTCTTCTTAAAAAACACAAGAATAAAATTCTTATAATAAGATTTCCTAGACATTGAGACCTCTGGAAAATAAATTATCGTCCCCGAACTCCTTGTCTTCAACAGCCATAGGAACATATGGTTCGTGGAGAAAGGAGTCAATTCCAACAAATCTTCTAGGTTGAAGATGTCGAACCAGGGCCTTCTGAATCTCTAGAGTTCTCAAAACACAAGCCTTTATTTGCTGGATATCCTTTCTTGTCTCCTTCAACTCTTCAAGAACATCAGAAAACTTCTGAGAATTTGAAGGAACAGCCCTTGGCTTCCTCACATTCCTTCCTTTTCTTTTCAAGGTTGGAGGTAACGGAGATCTCTCTTTTTCCTTCATGATTGATGGATTAACAATCATATTAACATCTTTTCCATCGGAAGACATGATGCTTGGAGTATACATATGATAGGAAATCATAACTCGAGTCTCAACAAGCAATCTTAGGATAAAAAGAGTTTCAGGGAAGGAAAAAGGAATGTAGGGTTACGGAACCTTTATACACTTCAAAGGATTCACGTATGCACAACTCTTACCCTATAAAAGGAAGAATTATCAATTTTAACCCTCTTTTATTGATTAACAGGAAAGTTCTTTCCAATATGAATTAGATATGAAAGGTGACATGAATTCCAGACTTTACACTGCTCTTAGAGCAAAAACAAAAGAAAGACAAAAAAAAAAAACTAAAGAGTTTTCTTTTCTTAAAGCCTGGGGTGTGCAACATCTTGTCTCTTTTAATCAGGCACATGAGATAAGATGCAGTAACCAACACAATTTAAGTTGTGCTGGGGTGAACAATAATCTGTCCACCATATCCTTTTTGATCGGAATTCATGGAACCTTGTTTCTTATAGTGTTTATACCATAACTTTCTTTCCAATGGTCTTTTATTATCCTTGGAAACTAACTTCTTTGACGAAGATAAAATCTTACATACCTCAGTGGTCTTCTGAACAAGTTTGAGCTTGTTTGCTAATCGATTTGCTCTTCGTTGAAGTTTGTTGACATGTCTTAATTTGTGTTTGTACTTGTAACACTTTGATAGCTCATGACCCTTGAGTGAACAATATGAGCATGTCAACCTGGAATATGATTCAGGTATTCGAGATGTGCAAGCTGCTAGACACAAGGTAGAACCTAAAACTTTAGACAAAGAGTTTCCAACGGAAAGATCAATTTTTTCTTCCAGATCGGTTGAGTTATCTTCTTAAAGAATATCAAGATTGAAGTATGTATTGCTATAATTATCAAAATCAATATTTTCACAAAGAAGTGCAACACTTGACTTTTCATCTTCATTAGAATCATAGTTGTCAGACATTTCATCAAGAGTTGCAGGAAGACCTTTGTTTCCAGTGTATTCTTTCGATTTGGAAAATCATTTGCAAAATGACCAAAACCTTTACACTTAAAGCACTGTGGCATATCCTCGTCATCAGCCTCGTCAGCATCCATGTTTTTAGGAGGAATGCGATTGTGAGGTTTAACTGACGATCTGGGTTTGTCTCTGGAGAACCGTTTACTTCTCTTCAATAGAAGATCTCTAAACTGTCTTGCGATCAATGAGACTGACTTGTCAAGATCTTCATCTGATGAATCAGTCTCAGAAAGATCATCTTCAGAGATGCAAACACTTTTACTTTTCTCAAGTAATTTAGTATTCTTCTGTTCTTTAAAAGCAACATCCTTCCCAGATTTGGATGTATGCTCATAATCAAAGATCTTTAACTTCCCAACCAGAATGTTTCTGGAAAGAGCATCAAGGTTATTTCCTTCAACGATGGCATGCTTCTTAAAATCGTATATAGATGGCAACGATCTGAGAATTTTCATCACAATGTCCTTTTCAGGAATAGTCTTACCCAATGCAAAAGATGCATTAACAATTTCAGACACTTTGTGATTAAACTCATCAAATGAATCTTCATCTTCCATACGAAGGTTTTCCCAATCGGAATTTAGGTTTTGAAGTCTATCTTCCTTTTCACTGGTATTCCCTTCAAATATGGTTTCTAAGATATCCCAAGCATATTTAGAACGATTGCACGTAGTCACATGGTGCTAAAGATCTAGGGTAATGGCATGTATAATGGCATTCAAACCGTCGAAATTTTTCTTTGCAGCAAGTATCTCAACAACGTCATATGCACCAATATCTTTCGGTATGGTTGCATCTCCTACTGCCACAACGGGAGCATCATAGCCATTAACTACATAAACCCATGATTGAAAATTACGCGCTTGAAGAAAGGCACGCATAAAAAATTTCAACCATAAGTAATTTGAGCCATCGAAGACTGGTGGTACATTTATAGAGATAACACTTCTTTCCATAGAGTCAGATCGCTACAAACACAGACTTATAAGGTCTTAAACGTGTTTGCCATCTCTGATACCAATTGAAAAAGTGAGGGTACAACAACCACACCCAATAATTCGCTTAGCAATCTGTATGGACTAACTCCAATATACTTTTAAGAGAATCAACTAGACAGTCAGACTCAATCTTAATAAAAAAGTATATCAAGAGTTATATCTCAATTTCTCGATTCAATCATTACTCAAGAAAATAGAAATCTGCGAGTCTAATTGAATACAAGAGAAATTAACTTGAACGGTATCAAAGACTAATGTTCAAGTATCAATCAATTTCAATCAACAACCAAAGGTCGGATTTCCCAATTGATTGATTCAACGCACAACCTGTGATATTTCAATTATATAACAAAATATAATGCGGAAAAGAAATAACACAGACACCATAAGTTTTGTTAACGAGGAAACATCAAATGCAGAAAAACCCCGGGACCTAGTCCAGATTGAACACACACTGTATTAAGCCGCTACAGACACTAGCCTACTACAAGCTAACTTTGGTCTGGACTGTAGTTGAACCCCAATTAATCTCACACTAATCCAAGGTACAGTTGCGCTCCTTACGTCTCTGATTCTAGCAGGATACTACGCACTTGATTCCCTTAGTGGATCTCACCCAGAACTAAGAGTTGCTACGACCCAAAGTTAAAGACCTTAATAAACAAATCTGTCTCACACAGAAAAGTCTACAAGAATAGATAAATCTGTCTCCCACAAAAATACCTACAAGTTTTGTTCCGTCTTTTGATAAATCAAGGTGAACATGAACCAATCGATATCACGGACTTATATTCCCGAAGAACAGCCTAGAATTATCAATCACCTCATAATAATCTAAATTGTATAATGACGAAACTAGATATTGTGGAATCACAAACGATGAGACGAAGATGTTTGTGATTACTTTTATCTTTCCTATCGGAGAAATTAATCTCGAGTCAATTATTTCAATTATACTCAATACGATAGAATCGGGCAAGATCAGATCACGCAACTACATAGAAAATAGTTGGGTCTGGCTTCATAATCCCAATGAAGTCTTCAAGTCGTTAACCTATAGGGTCTCGGTAGAAACCTAAGGTTAAAGGAGAACTGACTATAGCTTATACAACTAGTATCACACAGGAGGTGTGGGGATTACCTTTCCCGGTTGCTAGAGTTCTCCTTTATATAGTCTCCAAATCATGGTTTGCAATCTAAGTTACCTTGGTAACAAAGCATTCAATATTCACCGTTAGATGAAAACCTGATTAGATTCAAGCTAATATATTTCAACCGTTAGATCGAACTTAGCTTGTTATACACAAATAAAATATACGTCATTTAGGTTTGTGTAACCGTACCTAAACGTGTACAAGTCGTTGGTTCAACAGTAATTAACCAAATGGTTAGCCAGATGAGCACTTTCATATCAACCTTATTCATCTTCACCATAACTATTTCAAATGACTCAAATGAACTAGTTCAAGAGTTGTTCAATTGCTTAGATCTCATAGAAGTATACAAGACACAATCGAAGCAAAATTGGTTTTGATTCACTCGAATCGATTCATGAACTTTATAGACACGGTTTGCAAAATATGCATTCCTTAGTTATATAAATTTAAGTTCACGAATAAACCAATTTTAGAAAGTAACACACTTAAGTATGCGTACCGGTATGCATACTTAAGTAACCGGATTTGAGTTTGGTTTGGTTTTAAAACTCAGAAATTCACGGACGTGAACTTTCCGCCAGTATGCATACGGGTACGCGTACTTAGGTAACTGGATGAGTTGGTTTTGATTTCCAAACTCAGCAGAAATTCACGGATGTGAACTTCCGCCAGTATGCGTAAGGGTACGCATACTTACCCAGTCTCCATCAACCATTTTGTATACACACAAGTATGCATACATTTGGTTTCCGGTTTTGGACTTATACGCTAATGTGCTAACACACTATATATGCTTATATCCAAAGATGGTTACATATTCTAAACTCTTTATTTCAATCATTGAAACATTCTTAGAGGATGTTATATATAGAGGTTAGTCACGCTCTATTTTTCATCAAAGCAATTTTCAAGAGATTGAAATAATCAACATGACTTTCGTCACGAGTAAAGATGAACTTGGCCAAAGTGAAAGCTTACCAACACATATTTCGAGAATGAGATAAACTCAGCTTGAAATAGCAAATGTGTATTATCGAAGTCTATATAGTAATACGACTTTTGTCTCAGGATAGGAGATAGAGTAGATAGACTTTTTGAGTGATTGATAAGTTCAAGTCTCCACATACCTTTTAGTCGATGAAGTTCCACCAGTTCCTTGAGTAGTTCTTAATCTTTGTATGATGAACATCATGGAGTCTAGAGCTCAACTACACTTTCTATCCTAGTCCGAGACTTAGCTATAAGTAGACTAGAAATCAAGACTTATAGTTTGGGAAACTAAACTTGACAACAAGATTGAGATAGCAACGCTTGCGAGTTCGACCGAGCAGTGTTCTAACAATCTCCCCCTTTGTCAATTTTAGTGACAAAACTATCAATACATATGGAATACAAAAAATAAAATTTGCAGCTTCTCTTCCACATGCATGATCTCCTTGGTTCTTCACCATTACTCGAAATCTTCGTCACTTCCAAGTACTCCAATGATTCCAAAGGTTGTAAGTTCAGCATCATCGTTATTGAAAATTCGTAGCCATAACAATGAGAAAACAAAAGCTCTCAATCATTGTTACACAGTGTCATAGTATTATTACACAGCATCAAAGTTCAATTGTATCACAACTTTGACAACAATACTATGGTGATATGTATCACTCCCCCTTAGTCAATAATCCATCTCAAATGGAAACCACTCCCCCTTACATAATGATCCGAAAACCATATGTATTTGTAGATAAGTTCAAGTCTCCACATACCTTTTAGTCGATGAAGTTCCACCAGTTCTTTGAGTAGTTCTTCGTCTTTGTATGATGAACGCCGTCGAGTTAAGAACTCTACTACACTTTCTATCCTAGTCCGAGACTTAGCTATAAGTAGACTAGAAATCAAGACTTATAGTTTTGGAAACTAAACTTTAAAACAAGCTTGAGATAGCAACGCTTGTGAGTTCGACCGAGCAGTGCTCTAACAATTGGATAGATTGATCTAACCAGGCAAAGGAGTTTATTAGATTAAACGGAAGAGCCTTTGCGTATGACTTGAGATATCTTTATCTTGAAAGAATCAATAAAGTTGTTACAAAACAGATTTGTTGTTCCTTTATTGTTTGGAATACGATCCAAAGGAATTGTACCAGTGCGTGACCTTCGAAGTCGGAAGTGCAGGGATACAGAGGAAACTAAGTGAACTAGGGGTAGTTGCTTGGTCTCAACTATAAGAAGTTGGTGTAGATTTTGTATAGCGTCTTAATTCTGGGAGTATTCAATTCTTGACTAGGTTCCGGGGTTTTTCTTCACTTGCAGTTTTCCTCGTTAACAAAATCTTGCTGTGTGATTTACTTTTTTTTTCCACAATTATATTTTTTTATATAATTTAAAGTAAATTACACAAACGTTAACTCCGATATACTTGATAGTGACCCTGTAGAGTTTGGTTAAGTCCGAACCTATTATCAAGTATCACACTTTGGTGGTCGTATTGTCTCGATCTCATATCCATAGACAATCACACAAAGTGTGAATACCTATTAGTTGTATTGTCAAGACTCTGTCCATAGACGATCACTTTCAATAAGAGGACTTATAGGTTGAAAACAAAAGATTGTGGTGTATTTTGGTACCCTCGTCTTTTCAGGAGGTTTTCTATTGAGAGATTTCGGAAATATTGGACAAGCATTTATTGGAATTAGGAAAACCAAATCTTGCCATTCATTGTATATCTTGAGAATATTGTTGGTTTTGGAAATTCTTTGATGTCCAAACTTCATTTTCTTGTTGTTGCTGGTGGAGCCATGTAATCGGAGAGGAAAGTATCCTAATTAGGTGAAATCTCTTACGACCGCTCATTTAAAGACTTCTGTGGGATCAAGAAGCTCTACGAGTACCATTGGTGGGAAACTAGATAATTGCAGTGTTATTAGTTTTTAATTGATTTGATTGACTAACGGTTGTTGAAACTTTGATTGCACCTAGTTTGTTTATTCTTGAGAATCTTCTTTTCTGATATAAGATTCACTCAAACTAGATCGTAGTATCGACGGGATCTTTAGAACTGTTGTTAGATCTAAAGACATCTTGTGATAATCCATTGTTAAGAGACTCCGTTCTGTGAGTGATTAATCACAAGAGATTCAAGTGGTGTTGTGCAGGTTATTATTGAAGATTAAAGAAGATTTGAAGACGAAGAAGATTTCTTATTGGTTTTCGTATCTTTGTGTGTGCACAAACCTTGATCGGCTTGGATCCAACTAGAATCGGATTTATTCGATTGATTTGTTGCGTGAGATTGGCACCACTTTATAGTTTCTCTTTGAGATCTACTGATTGATTGCAAATCTAAACTTAAATACTTAAGTAGTTATTAGATAGATTGATCAAACCAGGCAAAGGAGTTTATTAAATTAAATGGAAGAGCCTTTGCGTATGACTTGAGATATCTTTATCTTTAAAAGAATAAATAGAGTTGTTACTAAACAGATTTGTTATTCCTTTGCTGATTAGAATACGATCAAAAGGAAATGTACAAGTATGTGACTCATCAAAGTCGGAAGCGCAGGGATACTGAGGAAACTAAGTGAACTAGGGGTAGTTGCTTGGTCTCAACTATACGAAGTTGGTGTAGATTTTGTATAGCGGCTTAATTATAAGAGTATTCCATTTTGGACTAGGTCCAGGGGTTTTTCTGCATTTGCAGTTTTCCTGGTTAACAATATCTTGCTGTGTGATTTACTTTTGTTTTCCGCAATTATATATTTTTATATAATTTAAATGAAATTGCACTTTATGTTAACCCCGATATACTTGATAGTGATCCTATAGAGTTTGGTTAAGTCCGAACCTATTATTAAGTATCACACTTTGGTAGTCGTATTGTCTCGATCTTGTATCCATAGATAATCACACAAAATGTGAATACCGAAGTTGTTGTATTGTCTCGACTTTTTCCATAGATGATCACACTTGGTAAGAAGACTTATAGGTTGAAACAAAAAGATTATGGTGTATTTGGGTACCCTCGTCTTTTCAATTGGTATCAGAGCGGACAAATACGAAAAGATCTAACAATATGTGTTTGGTGCGATCCAACCTATAAGAATTGAATCTAATGGATGATTCAGTTAACGTATGCAAGAGTACGAATACTCAAAAGTTGAAGATGATACTCCTTCGTTAACTCATGATCCATGAGTTACAAAAATTAAGAGTACATCTGAGTCTATCTCTGATGGAAAAGAAGATGTTTATAAAGAGTTAGTAAAACTCCTAAATCCAATAAGATCTCTGTCTACAAAGGATGTTAATATTAAAGACAGAATCCAATCTTCTTAAGCAAGAGATCAAAGAAAAAGACATTCAACTAAATATTCTAGCCAAAGAGAATATGGATCTCAGTATTAAAGTAGCAGCTCTTGGAAAATATCTTACTCAAGAACAAGAGATTCATCCTATGACTCTGAATCATGATTCTGTTATGATTTATTCTGATAAGGAAACCGAAATTCCTTGCTCGACTTTTACAGATTGTGATAACAAGACTTGTTTGATTACAGCTTAAACAGATCATGATGATGTTAGTCTACCTAACTATATCAAGTCACAAGAGAATGAAAAACCATCTTCTACAACTACTGATGATCAAACGAAATGTTGTCTAACAGAAACTTTGAACCGATCTCGTGAGAAAGATCTTAAGGAATACAACTTTCAGTCACTTGAAAGGAAACTTATACTTCTTCAAAATACCGTGGTAAAAGTGTTAAAAGAAGTTTCTCGTCTTAAAAAACGGAAAGATCATTCCTCAGTAGAAAGACAGGATATACCCCAAACTGATAGAATCAACTCAAAAGAATCAGAAGAAAGAGTTGATAATCACTTCTGGAAAAAGGTTTCTCCTCACTCATGTCGAAACAATCTCTGTTTACATGAAGAACGATTCCAGAAGAAAGAGAAAGAAATAATATATGGTAAAAGAAACAATCAGGAAAGATTTCGAATAATTGTTTCAGATGATCAAACTGATGTGCATAATAAGGAAATCCTTAGAATGAGCAAATCTTATGAAAATCTCATTGACATAATTAAGAGAGATCTATCCATCTCTGAAAATTCACACATCAGTACAGTTTCTCCTTATGATCGTACAATTAGATCAAGGAAGGATTATCTTCTTGGGAGACAATACTTTGGGAAGAAACTTCCAAAGAGAAACATGAACTATGTTTCTGATACTCATTGTAAGCACGATAAGGCTTACTCCGATACAACCTAGTTGTATGGAGAATGTGCCCCCTCATCTAAGTTTGTGCTCATAACTATTTGGATGAAGAAGCACGTAAAACGAGATCATATGTTTTTGTGTTTGTATAAGAAAAATAAGTGACAAGTTTTGGATAAACCGCGAATCCATTTTTTCTAAAAAATTGTTCATGTTTATCATGATCTTCCATAATTAGGTTTTATTTGAAAATTTTGAATTTTAATAAACCTTCCAGCTTGAGAATATCGGACACAGGAAACAAAATATATTCTTAATATATTTTCTGAAATTCCTTTGTATTTACGGTCCGAAAGTTGTCTCTTCTTAAGAGAAACTTTCTCTTGCTTGTATTGTGAAACCCTGATTAATTCTTATTTAAATCCTCGAGCATGCCTCCAATAAGTCGTAGTATTACAAAGGTAAATAAGGAGGAAGCTCAAAGAGTTAAGGATTGTCAAGGAATCAATATAGAAAGGAAGAAGAAGATCATATCAAAAATGTCTGTTGGCTTAAAACTTTCTAGATCCAATCAAAACCAAGTGGATACCTTATGATAGTATGGTTAACTATATCCATGGTTTTTAAGAACTAAGAACCAATCTCATAATGACGGTTCGATATCAAGATTAGTTGAAGGATAGGATTGATGAAACAAAAGCTGATCTTGCAGACATGAAGAAACAAGTTGAAAAGATTGAAAAACAAGAGGTGGTTGCAGACAAGTCTCCCGAGACATGCTTCAAGAGTTTAAACACTGAACAAACCTCAGTTAACAATCAGAGCACTACTAGGGATTAAGTTATATGCTGTAATACTTGATCCTGAAAATAGACATCAATGTATTGATTTACTTCAATTGTTGTATAAGGTCTATTTTGAATAAAACTATCATAATGTATAAATAAAATTATTATTTTATAATTTTTCTTATGATAGTTACCGATTACATAGCCTGTGAATGAATGTTTATATTTTTGCTATGTGTATTCGGTTTATGGGATGTCTGATTTCGGTTTTCATTAACCTTAATATTCGATCTCATATGATGTGACCCTTATGGTTTGTGTGGCTTTTTGATTTAGCGGGATTAAGTTCAAGCCCATGTTGGTAGGCTTTATTAAAGGATCATAAGGTGTTCCGATTGAAACTTATATGTGAAAATTCACAATATGTTGAATCAATTTATGTTTACATGAGTTGTATTTAGCATAACATATGTGCTTCGGGTTTTCAAATTTTGCTATTGGCACGCATTAGTTAAAAATCGATTCAACCTTTCTCTAGTAAAGGTTGCTTTTGTTGTTGTTCTTTTGTTTTTGCGAGAGGATGACAACACACTGGGGGAGAGTTCTTATTTGAACTTGCGCTTAATGATATATCTTTCTAGGGAGAAAAGGGTTCGGAATTTGAGGTAACGAATTTGTTAGTTAATTATTTTCCTATTTAAGAAAAGCCTGTTTATATTGCATATATTTTGCTTTTGCTTAATAAAATTTTGGTACACTTGATATGTTCCATTATTGTGTATGGATGTGTGTGTGTATGAGTCAATTGTTTCCAGTTAAAAAAACCTGTGTCACTTTATTTGGTTTATTGTTTGGTATCTTCTTTATTATTGGGTATCAAGTGTTTTTGCTTAACAAAATTCGGTGCAATTGCGGTGCTATAATGTCTATGATTGTTTCAATTGCTTCTGGTTAAGAAAATAATTTTGCAAGTCAATTTATTTTGGTTTGTATGTATTGTTTATGGCTTAACAAAATACGGGATCATTTGTTTAGTCCAAATAGATTCCGGATAAGAGAAACTAAGTTAATTCTGATCTTAGTTAGACTTATCAAATTGGAGGAGAAAAAACGAGGGTACCCAAATACACTACAACCTTTTATTTATCCACCTATAAGTCTTCTATCGAAAGTGATTGTCTATAAACTGAGTCGAGACAATACAACAAATCGGCTTACACTTCATGTGATCGTCTATGGATACGAGATCGAGACAATACGACAACAAGATAGCTTGTGTGATTGACTATGGATACAAGATCGATACAATACAACAACGAAGTATGATACTTGATAATAGGTTCGGACTTATCCAAACTCTATAGGATCACTATCAAGTATATGCGGAGTTAATGTTTGTGTATTTTACTTTTAACTATAATAGACAATTATAATTTCGGAAATAGAAAAGTAAAAGACACGGCAAGATTTTGTTAACGAGGAAACTAGAAATGCCGAAAAACCCCGGGACCTAGTCCAGAATTGAATACTCTCAGAATTAAGCCGCTATACAAAATCTATACCAACTTCTTATAGTTGAGACCAAGCAACTACCCCTAGTTCACTTAGTATCCTCAGTATCCCTGCGCTTCCGACTTTAATGAGTGCACGCACATGAATAATTCCTTTGGATCGTATTCCAAACAGTAAAGGAACAACAAATCTGTTTGGTAACAACTCTTTCGATTCTTTCAAGATAAAGATATCTCAAGTCATACGCAAAGCTCTTTCGTTTTATATAATAAACTCCTTTGCCTGGTTAGATCAATCTATCCAATAACTACCAAAGTAGTCAAGTTTAGATTTGCAATCAATCAATATAGATTCCAACAAGAAACTATAAAGTGATGCCGATCTCATGCAACTAATCAATCGAATAAATCCGATTCTAGTTGGATCCCAGCCGATCAAGGTTTGTGCACACACAAAGATATTAGAACTAAATAAGAAATCTTATTCGTCTTCAAATCTTCTTTAATCTTCAATAAAAACTTGCACAACACCACTTGAATCTCTTGTGATCAATAACATACAGAACGGAGTCTGTTAACAATGGATTATCATAAGATATCTTTAGATCTACAAACAAATCTAAAGATCCCGTCGATACTTCGATCTAGTTTGAGTGAATCTTATATCATATGAGAAGATTATCAAGAATAAACAAACTAGGTGCAATCAAAGTTTCAACAACCGTTAGTCAATCAAATTAATCGAAAACTAATAACACTGCAATTATCTAGTTTCCCACCAACGGTACTCGTAGAGCTTCTTGATCCCACAGAAGTCTTTAAACGAGCGGTCATAAGAGATTTCACCTAATTAGGATACTTTCCTCTCCGCATAGACGGCTCCACCAGAAACAACAAGAATGAAGTTTTCCTGGCTCTTAGGATAGATTGCTAGAAGTGCAAACTTAGGTATTTATAGACCAAGGATGTCTGGACACCAAGGAATTTCCAAGACCTAAAATGTTCTCAAGATATTCAATGAATAACAAAATTCGGTTTTTAATTCCAATAAATGCTTGTACAAAATTTCCGAAATCTCTCAATATAAAATCTCCAATTACTAAATGCACATTACTAATTTTTATTCTCTAGAGATATGCATTTAATTGTTGGTAATTAAAGCATATAAAACCAAAAACCTTAATTAAAAGATTCTCAATTAATTTCGTTAAGCAAAAACACTTGATACCCATTAATAAAGAAGATACCAAACAATAAGTAAAATAAATTGACACAGATTTTCTTAACCAGAAACAATTGAATAATACACACACACACACACATCCATACACAATAATGGAACATATCAATTGTACCGAAATTTTGTTAAGAAAAAACAAAATATATGCAATATAAACGAGCTTTTCTTAAACAGGAAAACGATTAACTAACAAATTCGTTACCTCAGATTCCGCAGTCTCTTCTCCCCAGAAAGATATATCATTAAGCGCAAGTTCAAGTAAGAACTCTCCTCCAGTATCTCGCAAGAACAAAAGAACAACAACAAAAGCAACCTTTACCATAGAAATGTTGAAACGGTTTTAACTAATGCTTGCCAATAACAAAAGTTGAAAACCCGAAACACATATGTTATGCTAAATACAACTCATGTAAACATAAATTGATTCAACATATTGTGAGTTTTCACATATGAGTTTCAATCGGAACATCTTATGATCCTTTGATAAAGCCTACCAACATGGGCTAGAACTTAATCCCGCTAAATCAAAAAGCCATACAAACCATAAGGGTTACATCATATGAGATCGAATATTAAGGTTATGAAAACCGAAATCAGACATCCCATAAACCGAATACGCATAGCAAAAATATAAGCATTCATTCACAGACTATGTAATCGGTAACTATCACAAGAAAAACTATAAAGAAATAATTTTATTCAAAGTAGACCTTATACAATAATTGAATCAAATCAAACATTGATGTCTATTTTTCTGGATTAAGTATTACAGCATATAACTTAATCCCTAGTGGTGCATTGATTGTTCACTGAGGTATCTTCAGTGTTCAAACTATTGAAGCATGTCTCGAGAGACTTGTCAGCAACCACTTCTTGTTTTTCAAGCTTTTCAACTTGAACCTTCATGTTTGCAAGATCATCTTTTGTTTCCTCAGTCCTTTCCTTGAGCCAATCTTGATTTCGAACCGTAAATATGAGATTGGTTCTTAGTTATTAAAAACCATGGATATAGTCTACCATATTATCAGAAGGAATCCACTTGGTTTTTGTTGGATCTTGAAGGTTGTAAGCCAACAGACATGACTCATCTTGGGATCCAGTAGAACTATTAGATTCATAATCAGACATGATTTTTGATATGATCTTCTTCTTCCTTTCTGTATTGATTCCTTGACAATCCTTAACTCTTTGAGCTTCCTCCTTATTTACCTTTGTAATACTGCGAGTTATTGGAGGCATGCTCAAGGATTTAAATAAGAATTAATCAGGGTTTTACAATACAAGCAAGAGAAAGTTTCTCTTAAGAAGAGACGACTTTCGGACCAAAAATACAATGGAATTTCTAAAAATATATTGATAATATATTTTGTTTCCTGTGTCCGATCTTCTCAAGCTAAAAGGTTTATTAAAATTCAAAATTTTCAAATAAAACCTAATTATGGAAGATCATGATAAACATGAACAATAATTTTTAAGACAAGATGGATTCGCAGCTTATCCAAGAATTGTCACAATTTTTTCTGATAAAAAAACACAATAACATGTGCTTTCGTTTTATGTGCTTCCTCATCCCAACAATGTTAGAGAGAATTTGAATGAGGGTACACATTCTCCATCCAACTAGGTTGTATCGAAGTAAGCCTTATCGAGCTTACAATGAGTATCAGAAACATAGTTCATGTTTCTCTTTGGTAGTTTTTGCCCAAAGTATTTTCTCCCAAGAAGATAATCCTTCCTTGATCTAAAGGTATGATCATGAGGAGAAACCATATTGATGTGAGAATTTTCAGATATGGATAAATCTCTCTTAATTCTGTCAATTGTTACAGGGCCTATGGCCCATGGATGTGTGGTCCATCTAGTTTCCCTTTTATGTGTATATAATGTAACCTATCTATGTATTACAACTACTCTCTCTAATAAGATGATTCTCCTTCTTTTCTCTACATATCCTTAATCACATTATCAAGCACGAGGTCTTCCCTACCGCTAAAAAAAGATAAAAATAAATAATTGGGTTCTCATTAATCAGTATTCCAGAATCCCTATCATAGACTGATTTCGATGCTATATTCAATCTTTTTTTCCCCTTTTAAATCTTCCATTAAAAAGGAGATATTTTGATTAATCACATGTGAAGATTGCCAATGGAAGTTTAAGTCATCCGTAATTAGGGATTTGCGGATCTATTTTGTTTCTAGTTAGGTTCGGTGGGAAATTCGGGAAAGGAAATCTATATGTGGTCGGAAGTTTTATGTTCTTCGCGACCCTGTATGTTCGTTCTTCCAAGGAGAAAGAAAGTTTGTGAAAAGAAAAGTCTCCGGTCTGGTCCAACCCAGCCCAACCGGTCCCGGTCCATCCCGATCCGGTACAGCCAAACCGTTCCAAGCCTGTTCTTGTTCCTGGTTGTGCGCGAACATGGCTGTTCCGGTTTTGTGTATATACAACGGGAACCAAAGTCTGAGGTATGCAACTATAATGTGGGTTTTTACTTTGAGTACTTGCTAGGCTTATTTATTTATTTTTAGAACATTCCTAGTTTTGTTTATTTTTGTCTTAAGGTAAGTCCACATCATATAAACGGTCAATTTAAATTATGATTGTTGATCTCGATCATTAAGAATTTTGGTTTTAATGCTATTTTGATCTCTTGAATATGTATTGGCTATAGGTTAATGGTGTCTTTTGTTCAATTGGTTGTACTAACTCGATTCCAATGAATTTATTCGGGTTTAGAAGTACTTGGATTATTATTGCGTACTTGATATTGTCTCCCAAAATTTGAATGTTCCATGGAATGTAATCCACTTTCTCGACTATTAAAGAGTCGGTAGTTTCATAAGATACGTTGCAAATAAAATCACATGTATTCCAATTTTTGTGGAAGAACTCACAAAAGGTGATATGAGTCAAGAAAATTTCCATTTCTCTACTTCATCCATGATACTAACGAACCAGTATATGTTGAAGTATGACAACAAGAGAACTATCTTTAGTAATCTATTCAACCTAAAGTAATTGGTTGACATGTGTAGTGAGATTCTCTTGGCCTGTTGAGATAAAGAAATTTCTCAAATTAAGCTAAATGTAGCAAAATTGAAAATGGAACCCCGAAATAATGAGGGTTAGATGTACCGACACATATAAAGCATGTGAAAAGGGACATATTATATCATGACACAAAGATGTATTTTTTTCCCCGGTAGTAATGACACCAAAGTACAGGTATCAACTGAATATGGGATGAAGCTAAGATGTAATTCTAGCTCTCACCAAAGAGTTGGGTATGAATCTTCTTACCGGTATTGGTACAAGCAATGCAATGCGGGTACCATAGTAGCAACCAATTTCCATGGGAAGGTCATACTTTAAACATCAACTTTAATGACAATAAGAACTTTTCCTGGCCAATTGACTATTTATTTGAACTAGATCCAATGCCTGCGCTTATGGAATGAAAAATACATCATTACCATAAGACATAAATTCTCTATAGCACTTGAGATATATCCGGATGAAAAATATATAATCCCCGCTGTATGTACTAAGACTCAATGTCTAAGCTCTGTATGTACTAATGGCTAATCACATCTTGTTAAGTGGAAAAGGTGTTCGTGCGTGAACTATTACCTACATTTTTTGAAACTTACAATGAGAATGGACTTGATTGCATCTATAAATTATTTCTAATAAATGTGAAAGGAAGCAGATTGTTAGAGCATTGCTCGGTCGAACTTGCAAGCGTTGCTATCTCAAGCTTGTTGTCAAGTTTAGTTGCCAAAAATATAAGTCTTGATTTCTAGTATACTTATAGCTAAGTCTCAGACTAGGATAGAAAGTGTAGTTGAGCTCTAGACTCAACGGCGTTCATAATGCAAAGACGAAGAACTACTCAAGGAACTGGTGGATCTTCATCGACAAAAAGGTATGTGAAGACTTGAACTTATCAATTACTCAAAAGTCTATCTACTCTATCCCCTATCTTGAGACAAAAGTCGCATTGCTATATAGACTTCGATTATACACATTTGCTATTTCGAGCCGAGTTTATCTCTCTTATCTATTTCTCGAAATATGTGTTGGTAAGCTTTAGCTTTGGCAAAGTTCATCTTTACAAGTGACGAAAGTCATGTTGATTATTTCAATATCTTGAAAATTGCTTTGATGAAAAATAGTGTGTGAATAACCTCTATTTAACATCCTCTAAGAATGTTTCAATGGTTGAAATAAAGAGTTTAGAACATGTAACCATCTTTGGATATAAGCATATAATGTGTTCGCGCATTAGTGTATAAGTCAAAAATCGGGAACCAAATGTATGCATACTTGTGTGTGTACTAAATGGTTGATGGAGACTGGGTAAGTATACGTACCCGTACGCATACTGGCGGAAGTTCACAACTGTGAATTTCGGTTGAGTTTGGAAATCAAAACCAACTCAATCCGTATACCTAAGTATGCATACCCGTACACATACTGGCGGAAAGTTCACGTCCATGAATTTCTGCTGAGTTTGGAAACCAAAACAAACTCAAATCCGGTTACTTAAGTACGCATACCTGTACTCATACTTAAGTGTGTTACTTTCTAAAATTGGTTTATTCATGAACTAAAACATTTATATTAAGGAATGCAATTTGCAAACCGTAGCTATAATGTTCATGAATCGATTCGAGTGAACCAAAACCGATTTTGCTTCAATTGTGTCTTGTATACTTCTATAAGATCTAAGCAATTAAACAACTCTCTAACTAGTTCTTTTGAGTCATTTGAACTAGTTATGGTGAAGATGAATAAGGTTGATATGAAAGTGCTCATATGGCTAACCATTGGTTAACTACTGTTGAACCAACTAGGTGTACACGTTTAGGTACGGTTACTCAAACCTAAATGATGTATATTTCATTTGTGTATAACAAGCTAAGTTCGATCTAACGGTTGAAAGATATAAGCTTGAATCTAATCAGGTTTTCATCTAACGGTGAATATTGAAAGCTTTGTTACCAAGGTAACTTAGATTGCAAACCATGATTTGGAGACTATATAAAGGAGAACTCTAGCAACTAGGAAACCTAATCCCCGCACCTCCTGTGTGATACTAGTTGTATAAGTCCTTTAACCTTAGGTTTCTACCGAGACCCTGTAGGTTAACGACTTAAAAACTTCATTGGGATTGTAAAGCCAGACCAACCTATTTTCTCTGTAGTTGCGTGTTCTGATCTTGTTGTTTCTATCGTGATTGAGTGCAATAGTAAGATTGGCTTGAGATTAATTTCTCCGATAGGCAAGATAGAAAAGTAGTCACAAATATCTTCGTCTCATCGTTTGTGATTCCGCAATATCTTGTTTCGCTAGTCGATTAAGATTATTGTGAGGTGATTGATAATTCTAGGCTGTTCTTCGGGAATATAAGTCCGGGTTATCTATTGGTTCCTGTTCACCTTGATTTATCAAAAGACGTAACAAAACTCGTAGGTATTTCTGTGGAAGACAGATTTATCTATTCTTGTAGACTTTTCTGTGTGATACAAGTGCGTAGCAACTCTTAGTTGTGGGTTAGATCAGCTAAGGGAATCAAGTGCGTAGTATCCTGCTGGGATCAGAGACGTAAGGAGCACAACTGTACCTTGGATCAGTGTGAGATTGATTAGGGTTCAAATACAGTCCAGACCGAAGTTAGTTTGTAGTAGGCTAGTGTCTGTAGCGGCTTAATACAGTGTGGTGTTCAATCTGGACTAGGTCCCAGGGGTTTTCTGCATTTGCGGTTTCCTCGTTAACAAAACTTATGTTGTCTGTGTTATTTCTTTTCCGCATTATATTTTGTTATATAATAGAAACATCACAGGTTGTGCGTTTGTATCGATCAATTGGTAAATCCAACCTTTGGTTGTTGATTGAAATTGATTGATCCTTGAACATTAGTCTTTTGTACCGTTCAAGTTTATTTCTCTTGTATTCAATCAGACTCGCAGATTTTTATTTGTTTGAGTTGGGATTGAATCGAGAAATTGAGATATAACTCTTTGATATACTTTTTATTAAGATTGGGTCTGACTGTTTAGTTGATTCTCTTAAAAGTATATTAGAGTTAGTCCATATAGATTGCTAAGCGAAATATTGGGTTAGGTTGTTAGACCCCCGTTTTTTCAATTGGTATCAGAGCAGGGCAAACAAGTTTAAAGACCTCATAAGTCTGTGTTTGTAGCGATATGATTATATGGAAGGAAGTAATCTCTCCGATTACGCAACATCAGTTCAGAGTTCCCCTGAGGTGTTTCAAAATCCTGAGATATCTAAAAACCTTCTGTATCTGCCTCTGTGTCTGAATCTTCCTTCAACTGGGAAAAACATCTCGATGAACAGTTGGATGATCTTTCAGATGAGAGTGATTCAGAAGGACAAAGTATTGATGAGGAAGTCTATCAATATATCAAGCTCTTTGACCATGCTTTGAAAGAAAAGAAGTCAACAGCTTGCTTGGGTAAGTATTTAGCACCTCTCTGTCAAGAAAACAGAAAGATGAGAAAACTCTTTAAAGGATACGATTATGGATATAAACTGTTACAATCTACCGTTAAAGATCGAGAAGAAGACTTACGCTCAAAAAGGTCCGAATGTGATAATCTTCTTCGAAATTTCTTTGTGTTGAAAGAAAGACTTGCAGAATATGAAGCAAGATATGACTCTCAACAAAAATGTTTTAATGGCAGAGAACTCGGTCTCCTCGCCAGAGAAAAATCCTTGGAGACTGATCTCGCAGCTTCCCTTAATAAGGTAAATTCACTGGAAGAGAATCTGAAAAAATTCAATTCTAGCTCTACAAAATTATCTTCTATGCTTGGAGCATGTAAAAAACATCGTGATACACGTGGTCTGGGCTATAAGGGAATAGACGCTCCAAGTACTGGTAAGATCAATTTTTTTCATGCTAATGACAACTCATCATGTGAAAAAACTTTTCCAACAGCCGACGGTTTTAGAAACAAGGATTGTGCTCCTTCGAATTTAACTCGCATGAGAAGAATCAAGAACAATTCCTTTAACTGCTATTATTGCGGAAATAAAGGACATCTTGAACGAAGATGTCGTTTTCGACTGAGGAATGAAAAACTTCACAACATTCTTGAATGGATGTCTAAAGAAGTAATCAAACCTGTCTCTCGTCTTGCTGGAGTAAAAGGCAGTGTCTGTAATCAAGTGAAATGCTGTGATGAGTCATTTCTAGATTATGATTTTGAGACAAAACATGCCTACAATAGTAGAAGGAAGAATGTCAGATGGAAAACTGACTCTTTAAATTACTCTGAGAAGAGAAAAAGGCATAGGAGAAAGAAAGGTCAAATTCATGTTCTCTCTCTGAAGAAAATTGTAAACCTAAGGTGTCTACTCCAGAGTTCACTCACATCAATAATCAAGTCTCGAAACTCAAGATCAGCATAAACAGACTCAAAAATGAGCATTAAAAGGGCAAGGAAAGCAGCAGGTTCAGGTATCCCTTGTTCTCCTCTGATTAAATCTCTTTCGTCTAATCCCAGAGATTTTTCTGAAAATCTTTCTGAAGGAAAAAGAGAAGAAGTCAATATTCTTGATAAGCAAAATTCTCATCAAAATACAACGTGACTACTCAATGTAGCATCCTTCTTGTAATTATGGAAGGATGCTCATAATTCTCAAGAAACCTTTGTATCTTGAGAACGTAGTCGTTGCTTTGTTTCTTTATTTTGTCTTTTACTTTATGATGTTCATAAAAACTGTTGATCCTTTCTCCAATACTTTTCATGAAGTCATGCTCTTAATCGTTCACTCTTGAGAATAATTCCTTGTTGATTGCCTTATTTTTCAACAAGTCTCTTATGTTCTTTTGAACTAAGAATGTCATCTTTTGTTTAGAATGGTTATTGAGTTTTTCTTCAAGACTTTTTCTAAATTTGACTCCATTATTCTCTTGGTCTCATGCCAAGGTGGTAACCATAAGTGCACGTACATCTGACGCACGGAACATATACGAGTACCCCTAGGGTTTCCTAGAACACTTATATATATATATGTATCATGCTCCTTTTTGATACATACACGTTCCATAACGTCAAAAGGTTCATCTGAATTCTGTGTGCATAATGGATGGATGTAACAAGGAAGATAATGTTGAGAAGGGCAAGACTGTTGAGTTTCACGAGAGCCCTGTTTTCATAACCTGTTATCATGCTGTTGATCACGAAAACAAACTACCCATTCAGATGTCATCACAACTTGTAGGAAATCTTCTTTGATATTTTGAGGTTGTTCGTGAACAACTTGGTATTGCAACAAGGAATCTTGAATTTCTGAAAAACGAACTGAAGAAAGCAACTGATGAGCTCGTCCATGTTCAATCTATGGTTGCTGGCCATATTTAGTGTTTTTCGAATTATGATCTCTAAAGGTTGTGTTTTGATTTTATCTAGGAAAACTTCTTATGGGAATTTATTCTTGTGTTTTGAGAAGGATAACTAGGGTTTGGAATAGCCATTATTGTGATTACACATAACTATGTCCAACGTTTTCATCTTCAATGTTTTTAGATTTATTTATTTAAATTCTAAAGTTGGTTAGGAAGATGATTTTGCAGTATTAATCTTTATGGTTTTATATATTGCAATTTGTTATGGGATATGTGTGTTTGCGTCCGTGAACTATGATTGTCCCATACTTGTTCAAAAGTTAAGTCTTTCATATGTCGATATGTATGTATTGATAAAAGAATGAATGAAATTTTGACAAATAAAAGATAAGCCTTTTATGTCATTATGCAAATATTGATGGAAGAAAGGATGAGATTTTGTTTACAAAGATTAAGTCTACTATATGTCATTGTGCAAATAATGATGAAAGATAGAATGAATCTTAGTTTATTCCGTGGTATTGATCTTCCCTGATCCATATTTTTATGTATATACTGTGCGTCTCCGTAAGTTTTCTTATGTTGAGCATTTTCCAATTAGATTGATCATGGGTTCTCTTGTGATTAATTTAGTTGAGTATTCCGGTCGAATTAATCATGAGTTCACTTTTGGTTAATTCAATTGAGTATTTTGGATACAAATTCATATTTTTATGAGATTTGTTAATGTCCAAAGAAATCCTTCTTTTCGTGTGAAAGTAAGGTCGCTCTTGTTGTTCTTTCGGGAATGACATTTTATGGGGGAGAGTTCTTAATTGAACTTGTGCTTAATTGCATAATCTTTGTGGGGAGTGCGGCTGTGGAATATTATAGGGGTTATCTTGTATCTTTATAAACTCCTTGATGAATGCATTTAGTTTTGGCTATATGATTGCATCTAAAAAGTTGATATGTGCTTTCTTTTGGTCATGAAGTGTCTCTATGGAAATTTCATTAGGATCCCACTAATTTTCGTACCTTTGCAAATTTTAGTGACAAAAAGGGAGAGAATTAATGTGTAGTTCACACTACAAATACATATGGTTTTTGGATCATTATGTAAGGGGGAGTGGTTTTCATGTGAGATGAAGGATTGACTAAGAGGGAGTGATACATATCACCATAGTATTGTTGTCAAAGTTGTGATACAATTTAACTTTGATGATGTGTAATAATACTATGACACTGTGTAACAATGATTGAGATCTTTTGTTTTCTCATTGTTATGGCTACGGATCTTCAACAACGGTGATGCTGATTTGAATATCTTTGGAATCATTGGAGTACTTGGAAGTGACGAAGATTTCGAGTAATGTTGAAGAACCAAGGAGATCATGCATGTGGAAGAGAAGCTAAAAAGTTTATTTATTTTGTATTCCATGTGTATTGATAGTTTTGTCACTAAAATTGACAAAGGGGGAGATTTTTAGAGCATTACTCGGTCGAACTTGCAAGCGTTGCTATCTCAAGCTTGTTGTCAAGTGTAGTTACCAAAACTATAAGTCTTGATTTCTAGTCTACTTATAGCTAAGTCTCAGACTAGGATAAAAAGTGTAGTTGAGCTCTAGACTCCACGGCGTTCATCATGCAAAGACGAAGAACTACTCAAGGAACTGGTGGATCTTCATCGACAAAAAGGTATGTGGAGACTTGAACTTATATATCACTCAAAATTCTATCTACTATTCTTCCTATCTTGAGACAAAAGTCGTATTGCTATATAGATTTTGATTATACACATTTGCTATTTCTAGCCGAGTTTATCTCGCTTATCTATTTCTCGAAATATGTGTTGGTAAGCTTTCGCTTTGGCCAAGTTCATCGTTACAAGTGACGAAAGTCATGTTTATTATTTCAATATCTTGAAAATTGCTTTGATAAAAAATAGTGTGTGAATATCCTCTATTTAACATCCTCTAAGAATGTTTCAATGGTTGAAATAAAGAGTTTAGAACATGTAACCATATTTGTATATAAGCATATAATGTGTTCGCGCATTAGTGTATAATTCCAAAACCGAGAACCAAATGTATGCATACTTGTGTGTGTACTAAATGGTTGATGGAGACTGGGGAAGTATGCGTACCCGTATGCATACTGGTGGAAGTTCACGACCGTGAATTTCTGTTAAGTTTGGAAATCAAAACCAACTCAATCCGAATACCTAAGTATGCGTACCCGTACACATACGGGCGGAAAGTTCACGTCCATGAATTTCTGCTGAGTTTGGAAACCAAAACAAACTCAAATCCGGTTACTTAAGTACGCATACCTGTACTCATACTTAAGTGTGTTACTTTCTAAAATTGGTTTGTTCATGAACTAAAACATTTATATTAAGGAATGCAATGCAAACCGTAGCTATAATGTTCATGAATCGATTCGAGTGAATCAAAACCGATTTTGCTTCAATTGTATCTTGTATACTTCTATAAGATCTAAGCAATTGAACAACTCTCTAACTAGTTCTTTTGAGTCATTTGAACTAGTTATGGTGAAGATGAACAAGGTTGATATGAAAGTGCTCATATGGCTAACCATTGGTTAACTACTGTTGAACCAACTAGGTGTACACGTTTAGGTACGGTTACTCAAACCTAAATGACGTATATTTCATTTGTGTATAACAAGCTAAGTTCGATCTAACGGTTGAAAGATATAAGCTTGAATCTAATCAGGTTTTCATCTAACGGTGAATATTGAATGCTTTGTTACCAAGGTAACTTAGATTGCCAACCTTGATTTGGAGACTATATAAAGGAGAACTCTGGCAACTGGGAAACCTAATCCCCACACCTCCTGTGTGATACTAGTTTTTTAAGCTAGAGTAGATTCTCCTTTAACCTTAGGTTTCTACCGAGACCCTGTAGTTTAACGACTTGAAGACTTCATTGGGATTGTGAAGCCAGACCCAACTATTTTCTCTGTAGTTGCGTGATCTGATCTTGCTGTTTCTATCGTGATTGAGTGCAATCGTAAGATTGGCTTGAAATTAATCTCTCCGATAGGAAAGATAGAAAAGTAGCCACAAACATCTTCGTCTCATCATTTGTGATTCCACAATATCTTGTTTCGCTAGTCGATTAAGATTATTGTGAGGTTTTTGATAATTCTAGGCTGTTCTTCAGGAATATAAGTCCGGGTTATCGATTGGTTCCTGTTCACCTTGATTTATCAAAAGACGGAATAAAACTCGTAGGTATTTCTTTGGGAGATAGATTTATCTATTCCTGTAGACTTTTCTGTGTGATACAGATTTGTTTATTAAAGTCTTCGACTTTGGGTCGTAGTAACTCTTAGTTGTGGGTGAGATCAACTAAGGGAATCAAGTGCGTAGAATCCTACTGGGATTAGAGACGTAAGGAGCGCAACTGTACCTTGGATCAATGTAAGATTGATTGGGGTTCAACTCAGTCCAGACCGAAGTTAGTTTGTAGTAGGCTAGTGTCTGTAGCGGCTTAATACAGTGTGGTGTTCAATCTGGACTAGGTCCCGGGGTTTTTCTGCATTTGCGGTTTCCTCATTAACAAAACTTCTGGCGTCTGTGTTATTTCTTTTCCATATTATATTTTTTTATATAATAGAAATATCACAGGTTGTGCGTTTGTATCGATCAATTGGTAAATCCAACCTTTGGTTGTTGATTGAAATTGATTGATCCTTGAACATTGGTCTTTGGTACCGTTCAAGTTTATTTCTCTTATATTCAATCAGACTCGCAGATTTCTATTTGTTTGAGTTGGGATTGAATCGAGAAATATAGATATAACTATTTGATATACTTTTTTTATTAAGATTGAGTCTGACTGTTTAGTTGATTCTCTTAAAAGTATATTGGAGTTAGTAAATACATATTGCTAAGCGAAATATTGGGTGAGGTTGTTAGACCCCCGCTTTTTCACATATTCTTAGAAACTTAGTGTGTCTGTTAGAGCACTGCTCGGTCGAACTCGCAAGCGTTGCTATCTCAAGCTTGTTTGTCAAGTTTAGTTGCCAAAACTATAAGTCTTGATTTCTAGTCTACTTATATCTAAGTCTCGGACTAGGATAGAAAGTGTAGTTGAGTTCTATACTCCACGGCGTTTATCATACAAAGACGAAGAACTACTCAAGGAACTGGTAGAACTTCTATCACTCAAAAAGTCTATCTACTCTATCTCCTATCTTAAGACAAAAGTCGTATTGCTATATAGACTTCGATTATACACATTTGCTATTTCGATCCGAGTTTAACTCGCTTATCTGTTTCTCGAAATATGTGTTGGTAAGATTTTGCTTTGGCCAAGTTCATCTTTACAAGTGACGAAAGTCATGTTGATTATTTCAATATCTTGAAAATCGCTTTGATGAAAAATAGTGTTTGAATAACCTCTATTTAACATCCTCTAAGAATGTTTCAATAATTGAAATGAGAGTTTAGAATATATAACCCTGAATGGATATAAACATTGTATATGAACTCATACTTGTGTAACTCTAAAATCCTTGAACCAAAGTATGCGTACTTTGCTGCTAAGGATAACCGGAACTAAAGTCCGCGTACTGTCGGAAGTTCACGTCCCGTGAATTTCTGCTTGAGTTTGTGAACTAAAAACAAACTCAATCTGGGTACTTAAGTATGCGTACCGGTATGCGTACTTGAGTGGGTTATTTTCTAAAAACGGTTTATTCGTGAACTTAAACTTATATAAACTAAGGAATGCATATTTGCAAACCGTGGCCATAAAGTTCATGAATCGATTCGAGTGAATCAAAATCGTTTTTGCTTCGATTGTGTCCTTTATACTTCTATGAGATCTAAGCAATTGAACAACTCTCTAACTAGTTCTTTTTTGTCATTTGAACTAGTTATGGTGAAGATGAATATGGTTGATAAGAAAGTGCTCATATGGCTAACCATTTGGTTAACTACTGTTGAACCAACTAGGTGTACACGTTTAGGTACGGTTACACAAACCTAAATGAACGTGCATTTCATTTGTGTATAACAAGCTAAGTTCGATCTAACGATTGAAAGATATTAGCTTGAATCTAATCAGGTTTTCATCTAACGGGTAATGTTGAATGCTTTGTTACCAAGGTAACTTAGATTGCAAACCCTGATTTGGAGACTATATAAAGTAGAACTCTAGCAACTGGGAAACCTAATCCCCACACCTCCTGTGTGATACTAGTTGTATAAGCTAGAGTCGATTCTCCTTTAACCTTAGGTTTCTACCAAGACCCTGTAGGTTAACGACTTGAAGACTTCATTGGGATTGTGAAGCCATACCAACTTATTTTCTCTGTAGTTACGTGATCTCATCTTGCTGTTTCTATCGTGATTGAGTGCAATCGTAAGATTGGCTTGAGATTAATATCTCCGATAGGCAAGATAGAAAAGTACTCACAAACATCTTCGTCTCATCGTTTGTGATTCCGCAATATCTTGTTTCGCTAGTCGATTAAGATTATTGTGAGGTGATTGATAATTCTAGGCTGTTCTTCGGGAATATAAGTACGGGTTATCGATTGGTTCCTATTCATCTTGATTTATCAAAAGACGGAACAAAACTCGTAGGTATTTCTGTGGGAGACAGATTTATCTATTCCTGTAGACTTTTCTGTGTGATACAGATTTATTTATTAAAGTATTCAACTTTGGGTCGTAGAACCTCTTAGTTGTGGGTGAGATCAGCTAAGGGAATCAAGTGCGTAGTATCCTGCTGGGATCAGAGACGTAAGGAGAGAGACTGTACCTTGGATCAGTGTGAGATTGATTGGGGTTCAATTACTGTCCAGACCGAAGTTAGTTTGTAGTAGGCTAGTGTCTGTAGCGGCTTAATACATTGAGTGTTCAATCTTGACTAGGTCCCGTGGTTTTTCTGCATTTGCGGTTTCCTCGTTAACAAAACTTCTGGTGTCTGTGTTATTTCTTTTCCGCATTATATTTTGTTATATAATTGAAATATCACAGGTTGTGCATTGAATCGATCAATTGATTGATACTTGAACATTGGTATTTGGTACCGTTCAAGTTAATTTCTCTGGTATTCAATTAGACTCGCAGATTTCTATTTGCTTGAGTAAGTATTGAATCGAGAAATTGAGATATAACTCCTTGATATACTTTTTATTAAGATTGAGTCTGATTGTCTAGTTGATTCTCTTAAAATATATTGGACTTAGTCCATACAAATTGCTAAGCGAAATATTGGGTGAGGTTATTGTACCCCCACTTTTTTAATTGGTATCAGAGCAGGCAAACACGTTTAAAGACCCTATAAGTCTGTGTTTGTAGCGATCTGACTCTATGGACAATAAAGTCTCTATAAACGGTTCACCAGGGATAAATTCTGATCATAGAGAAAGTTCTGAAAAACTAGTTATTCTCCATAAAAAGTTGGATGAACAAATCCGGATCAACTCTGATCTAGTTGCAGAAATTGCACTGTATAAGGATTTGAAATCTGTCAAAATTCGTTCAATGGATTTGAATAACTCTGTTTATTCTTCTTCTCTGAAGAATGGTCATAAGTCAGATGATAAGAAAGGTCTAGGCTTTGTGAAACCTGATAGAACTCAGAACTACTCAAACGAGATTAAAGATATTGGTCCATGTATGTTCTATGAATCTTACAATCACTTTCAACATACTTGTATGTCCTTCCGGAAAAGTCTAAAAGTTGCAAATAATCTTCATAAGAAAGCTGAACAGTTGTTTGCTTCTCTAAAAGGATGTACAAAACTAACAAGAAATCCTAAACAAGATAATAGTGGATGGGAGTTGTTTGCTTTAAAATCAACATCACCCTTTCAATGCTTTTTTGATAGTGGATGTATCCGACATATGACAGGTGATCTCACGTGGTTTGTTTCTTCAAACGACTATGAAGGAGGTCCCGTGACATTTGGAGATGGGAGTTGCTTTTACATAAGCAAGAAGGGGACAATCAAACTTCCCGGCGTACCTGAAATCCATGATGTAGTATACATAAAAGGTATGACTGCAAACCTTCTTTCTATTAGTCAAATCTATGACAAAGGCCATAGAGTTGTGTTCAATGTGAATGGATGTGACATTGTAGACCAAACTGGGAAAGTAATTTTTCAGGGAACTCGTGGTAAAAACAACTGTTATCTTCTGGATACTCATTTCAGTAACTGTTGCAATTTGACTAAGGTGGAATCTACACATCTTTGGCATGAGCGTTTTGGTCACATCAATTATCGTCTTCTAACTAAGATCATTAATAAAGAACTTGTTAGAGGCGTTCCCAAAATTAATGCAAAGATTGATGGTGTATGTGGTGCCTGCCAAAAGGGTAAACAAACGAAAGTTCACCATAAATTATCTCGAGATATTCTCACTAAATCTCCACTTGATTTAATCCATATGGACCTCTTCGGACCTATTCAATAACCCACGGTTGCTGGTAAGAAGTATCCTTTAGTTATGGTAGATGATTACACCAGATTCACTTGGGTTGCATTTCTATCTCATAAGAATGAAACCCTTTATGAATTCAAGATTATTGTTAAGAGAATCCATAACGAACAAGGTCGCAAACTAAAAAAAATTAGAAGCGACCGTGGAACTGAATTTAAGGACACTAAGGTGTTTGAATTTTGTGACGAACTGGGGATTATTCAACAATATTCACCACCTATTACTCCTCAAGCTAATAGAGTTGCAGAAAGAAAAAATAAGAACATTTAGGAAATGGCCAGGGTAATGCTCCATAACAAAAATGTACTGTTAAGGTTTTGGGGAGAAGCTGTCTTCACAGCATGTTATTTATCAACCGTGTCTACCTACGGTCTAAAACCCTAAAAACTCCTTATGAGTTGTGGTACGGTAGAAAACCCAACTTACACTATCTCAGAATGTTCGGAAGTAAGTGCTACATTCTAAAAGATCGAGAACAGAGAGGGAAATTTGATACTAAAAGTGATGAAGGTATCTTCCTTGGCTATGCCTCTGATAGTCGTGGTTTTTGAGTGTTTAATCTCAGAACCCAAGTTATGATAGAATCTGCAAATGTCATCATTGATGATCTGAGCAATTTTCATCATGATAACCCTCCTGCTGAATTACCTCCAACTGAGACAATTGAGAAAGTCAAGGAAATCCCAGAATCAGTTGAAGTTGTTCCAACAGTCGTTGATCCTGATATTTCTAGTGACGAGGAGAAGAGCACTGATCAGGCTATTCCTATTGAACAAGAATGTGTTCCTATAGACACCTCTGGGTTCAAAGAAATCATTATACTAACAGTATTATTATAGGAAAATATTCTACTGCTAAGACAAGGGGATAACTTCAAAATATTTACAATTTTGGTTGTTATCTATCACAAGTAGAACCGAGAAATATTGATGAAGCTCTTAGCGATCCCTTTTGGGTGAATGCAATGCATGAGGAGTTAAATCAATTTCAAAGAAAAGATGTATGGGAGATCGTACCTTGTCCCTCCAATATCAATATCGTTGGTACCAAATGGATATTCAGGAACAAGTATGATGAATTTGGCACCATTGTCAGAAACAAAGCCAGACTTGTTTCTCAGGGATATTCACAGATTAAAGGTATCGACTTTGACGAAACCTTTGCTCCTGTGGCACGTCTTGAGTCCATTCAATTGTTATTAGCTCATGCTTGTTTTCTTAAGGTTAAGTTGTTTCAAATGGACATAAAATCAGCATTCCTAAACGTAAATTTAAAGGAAAAGGTCTATGTTGCTCAACCTAAGGGATTTCAAAATCCTGATTTCCCAGATCACGTTCTTAAGCTCAAAAAGGCATTATATGGGTTGAAACAAGAACCTTGTGCCTGGTTCGAAAAACTAAATACTTCTCTACTTAGGAAAGGTTTTTCGAGAGATGGAGATGATAAAACGTTGTTTACCAAATGGAGTGGGAAAGATGTTGTCATTGCTCAAGTTTATGTAGATGATATCATCTATGGATCAACTTGTGAGAAACTTGCAAAATATTTTCAAGTCTCTCTTGGTAAGGAGTTTGAAATGAGCAATGTTGGTGAATTAAAATTCTTTTTAGGATTACAGATTCAACAACATAAGGATGAAATTTACTTATCTCAAGAAAAATATGCTAAGGATCTTGGGACAAGGTTCGTTCTTGATAAGTCAACTCCAAAACTGACACCTATGCCCACCACTAGTAAACTACATCGAGATGAGAAAGGAGTAAATGTGAATCAAAAGCTTTATCGATCTATCATTGGAAGCCTCTTATATCTTACAACTACTAGACCTGATATTGCTTTTAGTGTTGGTTGTTGTGCTAGATTTCAGGCTAATCCAAAGGAATCTCATCTTGCAGGTGCAAAGAGGATCATGCGATATATTCAACACATTATCGGGTATGGTCTATCTTATACTTTTGATACTAACACTGATCTTACTGCCTATTCAGATGCAGATTGGGAAGGATGTGTAGAAGACAGAAAGAGTACTTCAGGGGGATTTTACTATGTTGGGTTGAATATTGTGGCATGGCATAGCAAGAAACAAAACTCACAATCGATGTCTACATGCGAAGCAGAAAACATTGCTGCAGGTTCGTGTTGTACTCAACTTCTATGGATGAAACAAATACTTGCTGATTATGGAATTGACACTGGTGTAATAAAGATCTTTTGTGACAACTCAAGTATGATTCGCATCACTTAGAATCTTGTTGAGTACTCAAGAAATAAGCACATTGACATAAGGTATCATTTTATTAGAGATCTCTATGAAAATAGTATTATCAATATGGAATTTGTGCCTTCAGAACAACAATTGGCTGATATTCTCACCAAACCTTTAAATACTGCTACGTTTCAACACTTACGGAAGTCTATTGGTGTTGTTTTGGTTCATCAATTTTCTAGCCTTTTGCCCCTGGATTCATTTATATCTATTAGGCAATCAAGGCTTAGAACGTCAGTGTAGTGTTGTTTGAATTTCGCCTTTGTTTCTATGTAGATAAAAGCTTTGTTAGGGATCAAAGTATGCAAATAAATCCTTCTTTTCTTGTAAAAGTAAGGTCGCTCTTGTTGTTCTTTTGGGAATGACATTTTATGGGGGAGAGTTCTTAATTGACCTTGTGCTTAATTTCCAAATCTTTGTGGGGAGTGCGGTTGTGGAATATTGTAGGAGTCATCTCGTATCTTTATAAACTCCTTGATGAATGCACCAAGTTTCGATTATGTGAAATCATCGAAACAAAGTTGATATGTTCTCTTTTAGTCATGAAGTATCTCTATGAGAATTTCATTATGATCCCTCTAGTTTTCGTACCTTTGCCAATTTATATTGACAAAAAGGGGGAGAATTATTGTGTAGTTCACACTACAAATACATATGATTTACGGATCATTATGTAAGGGGGAGTGGTTTTCATTGTGAGATGAAGTATTGACTAAGGGGGAGTGATACATATCACCATAGTATTGTTGTCAAAGTTGTGATGCAATTGGACTTTGATGCTGTGTAATAATACTATGACACTGTATAACAATGATTGAGAGCTACTGTTTTCTTATTGTTATAGCTACGGATCTTCAACAACAATGATGCTGAGTTGAACACGTTCAGAATCACTGGAGTACTTGGAAGTGACGAAGATTTCGAGTAATGTTGAAGAACCAAGGATATCAAGCATTTTGATGAGAAGCTACAAAGTTTATTTATTTTGTAATCCATATGTATTGATAGTTTTGTCACTAAAATTGACAAAGGGGGAGATTGTTAGAGCACTGCTCGGTCGGACATGCAAGCGTTGTTATCTCAAGCTTGTTTTTCAAGACGAGGAGAAGAGCACTGATCAGGCTACTCCTGTTGAACAAGAGCATGTCCCTCCTCGACACCTCTGGGTTCAAAGGAATCATGATCCCAATAGTATTATTGGAGGTCGAGATTCTACTGCTAAGACAAGAGGACAACTTCAAAATATTTACAATTTTGGTTGTTATCTTTCACAAGTAGAACCGAGAAATATTGATGAAGCTCTTAGCGATCCCTTTTGGGTGAATGCAATGCATGAAGAGTTAAATCAATTTCAAATACAAGAAGTATGGGAACTAGTACCTTGTCCCTCCAATATCAATATTGTCTGCACCAAATGGATATTCAAGAATAAGTCTGATGAATTTGGCACAATTATCAGAAATAAAGCCAGGCTTGTCGCTCAAGGATATTCACAGATTAAAGGTATCGACTTTGACGAAACCTTTGCTCCTGTGGCACGCCTTGAGTTCATTCGGTTGTTATTAGCCCATGCTTGTTTTCTTAGGGTTAAGCTGTTTCAAATGGACATAAAATCCGCGTTCCTAAATGGAAACTTAAAGGAAGAGGTCTATGTCTCTCAACCTAAGGGTTTTGAAAACCCTGATTTCCCAGATCATGTTCTTAAGCTTAAAAAGGTTGCACTATATATGTGCCATTACGACTCCACATCGTACTACGATGGGTCTTCAAAACTTTTAAGTAGTTATGTTGGAAATGAGTTCCCAACAATTATCCGCATTTTAAAACTTTTGGTAGGAGATCTCTTTCCGCTAGATTTGCGGGTTATCACTTTAATGAGACAGTCTTCCCGTCGTTAGGGGGAGATAATAAAAGTATTTTCTAAGGGAACGACAGGAATTGTCATGGTGTGTTCCCACTGTGTCTCATATTGATTCTTGTACTCCACAAATGTAAATGTGAAGTGACAAAGAATAATCGATTTTCAGAATATACACTGATGTCGCTAAAGTGATGAGATCACACATACCAGCTGCAAACCTACCTGCAAGGTTACGAATCCTCAATAAGGGATATACACCATAGACTAAGGTGTTGCAACTACACTTAGTGGAAGTGTGGTTGAGGCCTTGGCTCCATAAAGGAAGTTGGAAAGACCACTTGGTTCGATCAATCCTCACCTAGAAAGGAAGTAGGTGAGTAAGGCACAACTTTTTATATCATCAGAAATCATCTCATAAGATTGTCTCTGAATATGTCCATGAATCAAACTGGAGGAAGCTCCGAAGTTTAATGATTCCAGAGAACAATGACATCCCAAGTGGATTATGAGAATACGCACGAGTCAATGGAAAGATCATGTGAGCATATTGATGATTAATTTCATATACACTTGCTTATGGAAATAAATCAAGATGAGATCGAACCAAGCTCCTTGTTGCTTAATGTCAACGAAGAGCATATATGGACTATACAATCCAGGTAGAACTTGGTTCATTGACAAATACACAGGTATTTGGTGGTGCTAACCAACCAAGTGTAAAGTCTATTGGACATATATTATTAATTTTTCACAAAGCATAATGATAAGAAAGAAACCTTAAAGTATAAAGACTTGCCTTGTGGCACGAGGTTTCTCACAAAGCCCTGGAATTGTTCTCTTGTAATGAATGTTATAGCGTTCCGCTACTTAGTTAGCTTGGTAATTTAAAAATGACTTGAAATGCAGCATATGTATGTGGTTGTTACGTATCTCTGAAAGAATCAAGAGATAGAATATATTTACAAAATTAGTTGATAGCCTTTTGTTGCCTAAATCAAGTGACTCTAAACCACTGAGTGCGTTTACAGTTAGATAGACGCTCACTTATATATTGAAGCAATCAGGAGGATGTGGTATATGCGTCTAAGTGGCTATTTGATTTGGAGGGGATAGATAAGTAAGTTATTTTTACTTGCATATTCACAAGAAAGTTCCTTATTTGGAATTGTAGCTATCTATGTCGATGGTACAGACATGATGGGTACTCTTGATGTAATAAGAGACCTTAAAAGCTATTTGAAATCTGAATTTGAGATGAAAAATCTCGGGAAATCTCGACCGAATACTGAGCTTGTGGTATATTATTCCACCAGTTTGCATATGTCTAAAGTTGTCAGGTAATTTAACAAAGACATGCATCCTAATAGCACTCCCATGATTAGTCGAGGTTCGAAAGTAAGTCAGTGATCATTTCTTCTAAAGGAAGATGACGAAGATGTGTTGTTGGGAGATGAAATTACCATATCAAAGTACAATAGACACATTGTTGTACTTAGTATAATAATGTACTCGATTAAATTTTACATTCTTAGGGAACTTGTTAGCTAGATATAGCTCAGCGCCAACGTAACGTCATTGGAATGGTATAGTGAATGTAATCTTAAAAGTAACCATTGACATAAATTTGTTTTAACCCTGCAAAGACATTTCAAAGGAATGCTAATGAAGGTGCGATCCAAAAGTCTTTGATTATGAAGGAACAATAATCTCTTCCCCAACGAAAGTAATCATGGAGATATGCCGACATCAGGGGGAGGATCCAAGGATATTATGTCGACATATTTACTTCGAAATTGAAGTTGTGTTGTACTATTTTTCCCTTCGATCGAGAATAGTTTTCTCCAAAGGGTTTTGTTACTCGACAAGGTTTTTAGCGAGAAAAAACTAAAAGCATTAAGTAAACAATGTTGAAGACATAAATATCACGTTGATATTACTGGAAATATCTGAATCAAAGCAATGAAACTCGATATCCTGTTAAGCAACGTAACTTCCAGAATCAACAACATGGTCTTATCAACATTCAAGTCACCAAAGTAAAGTGTGATAAACTCCTTTTGACTGCATTAGACTAATGAAAATTTCCTGACATCAGGGGGAGCATCTAATGGTGTGTTGAACTATTTTCCTTCACCGAGGTTTCTTTTTCCCAAAGGGTTTTGTTAATCGGCAAGGTTTTTAATGAGACAACAACAAACACCGGGAATGTAATTTCTCAACTAAGGCTATTGTCTTTCCTACAAGGATTTTCTTCCTTTAGAGTTGTGAAGCAACTAGTCAACTTCAATGGAGCAAAGTGATCATCTGCAATGGATCACCTTTACTTACATCTGTCACGTTGTACTCTTTTCCCTTCGTCAAGGTTTTATCCCACTGGGTTTTCCTTGTCAAGGTTTTAATGAGGCAACGTATACGCATCCAACTATGTTCTAAGTTTACTCAATATTGTACTTTTTTTCTTTAGTTCAGGTTTTGTCCCTCTGGGTTAGCCTGACGAAGTTTTAACATTACAATTAACTTAGACTCGGCGATCTTTGAAGATCGTATTGCATGTGATGAACTACATGTAAATTACGGGACAACATGTGAAGAGTTGTACCAAGGTTTTATCCCACTAGATTTTTCCTTGTCAAAGTTTTAGTAAGACAATTGATTTCGACACAAGTCATCAAGGAGAGAGCGACATTTGAAGAACTACATTCAAAGCACTATATATGAAGCACTATGTATAAAGTTTTGTTATTGAACCGCACAAGGGGGAGTGTTACAGGGCCTACTGCCCATGGATGTGCGGTACATCTAGTTTCCCCTTTATGTGTATATAATGTGACCTAGCTATGTATTAATACTACTCTCTCTAATTAAGATGATTCTCTTTCTTGTCTCTACATATCCTTAATCATCAATAAGATTTTCATAAAATTTTCTAATTCTAAGGATTTCCTTATTATGCACATTAGTTTGATTGTCTGAAACAATTATTGGAAATCTTCCCTGATTGTTTCTTTTAGTAGAAATTATTTCCTTCCCTTTCTTCTGAAAATGTTTTTCATGTAAAGAAGGACTGTTTCGACATGAGTGAGGAGGAACTTTTTTCCAGAAGTGATTATCAACTCTTTCTTCTGATTCTTTTGAATTGATTTTATCAGTTTGGGGTATATTCTGTCTTTCTACTGAGGAATGATCTTTCAGTTTTTGAAGACCATAAACTTATTTTAATACTTTTACCACAGTATTTTGAAGAAGTATAAGTTTCCTGTCAAGTGACTGAAAGTTGTATTCCTTAAGATCTTTTTCATAGAATCGGTTCAAAGTTTCCTTTGGACAAGATTTCGTTTGATCATCAGTAGTTGTGGAAGATGGTTCTTCATTCTCTTCTGACTTGATGCAGTTAGGTAAACTCCCATCATCATGATCTGTTTCAGACGTGATCAAACAAGTCATGTTATCACGATCTGTAAAAGTCGAGCAAGAACTTTTGTTTTCCTCATCAGAAGAAATTATAACAGAATCATTAGTCAGAGTCATAGGATGAATCTCTTGTTCTTGAGTAAGAGATTTTCCAAGAGCTTCTACTTTGACAGTGAGATTCATATTCTCTTTGGCTAAAATATTCAGTTGAATGTATTTTTTCCTGATCTCTTACTTAAGAAGATTTGACTCTATCTTTAATATTAACATCCTTGTAGACAGAGATCTTATAGGATTTAGGAGTTTTGCTAACTCTTTATCAGCATCTTCTTTTCTATCAGAGATAGACTCAGATGTACTCTTAATTTTTATAACTCATGGATACAATACAACAATGAAGTATGATACTTGATAATAGGTTCGAACTTAACCAAACTCTATAGGATCGCTATCAAGTATATGCGGAGTTAATGTTTGTGTATTTTACTTTTTATTATAATAAACAATTATAATTGCTGAAATAGAAAAGTAAAAGACAGAGCAAGATTTTGTTAACGAGGAAACTGCAAATGCAGAAAAACCCTGGGACCTAGTCCAGAATTAAATACTCTCATAATTAAGCCGCTATACAAAATCCACACCAACTTCGTATAGCTGAGACCAAGCAACTACACCTAGTTCACTTAGTTTCCTCAGTATCCCTGCGCTTCTGACTTCGAAGGTCACGCACTGGTACAATTCCTTTGGATCTTATTCCAAAAAAGTAAAGGAACAACAAATCTATTTGGTATCAACTCTATTGATTCTTTCAAATGATATCTCAAGTCATATTCAAAGGATCTTCCATTTAATCTAATAAACTCCTTTGCCTGGTTAGATCAATCTATTCAATAACTATAAAAGCAGTTAAGTTTAGATTCGCAATCAATCAATATAGATATGAACGAGAAGCTATAAAGTGATGCCGATCTCACACAACTAATCAATCGAATAAATCCGATTCTAATTGGATCCCAGCCGACCAAGGTTTGTGCACACACAAAGATATGAGAACTAAATAAGAAATCTTCTTCGTCTTCAAATATTATTTAATCTTCAATAATAACCTGCACAACACCACTTGAATCTCTTGTGATCAATCACACACAGAACGGGGTCTGTTAACAATGGATTATCACAAGATGTATTTAGATCCACAAACAGTTTTAAAGATCCCGTCGATACTTCGATCTAGTTTGAGTGAATCTTATATCAGAAGAAAAGATTTTCAATAATAAACAAACTAGGTGCAATCAAAGTTTTAACAACCGTTAGTCAATCAAATCAATCGAAAACTAATAACACTGCAATTATCTAGTTTCCCACCAACGGTACTCATAGAGCTTCTTGATCCCACAGAAGTCTTTAAACGAGCGGTCGTAAGAGATTTCACCTAATTAGGGTACTTTCCTCTCCGAATAGACGGCTCCACCAAAAACAACAAGAATGAAGTTTGCATGGCTCTTAAGATAGTTTGCTAGAAATGCAAACTTAGGTATTTATAGACCAAGGATGTTTGGACACCAAGGAATTTCCAAAACAGAAAATATTCTCAAGATATGCAATGAATAGCAAAATTCGGTTTTCCTAATTCCAATAAATGCTTGTCCAAAATTTTCGAAATCTCTTAATAGAAAATCTCCAATTAGTAAATGCACATTACTCATTTTTATTCTCTAGAGATATACATTTAATTGCTGGTAATTAAAGCACACAAAACCAAAAACCTTAATTAAAAGATTCTCAATTTATTTCGGCACATGATCTCCTTGAGTACTAAGGAATATATTTGAACAATAAATGCTAAGAGTTATTGTACGTGTTCAAAGTATGTTGATATCTTTTCACTGTAAATCCTTATTCATATTTACTTGGATTTACATTCTTGGAAACGGTTATACCACTCTTCCAAACAAGTTTAGAATTGGTTCACCTGTATTCCAAGTTACTATGTGATTGATCAAATATCAAATCACATACATGGGTTCAATCGGTTCTACCAATCACTAGGATCGGTTATATCTCAATATGGAAATACTTGTGATCGGTCACACAAGTTACCAGGACTGGTTGCATCAGTTACCAGGATCGGTTACATCAATTACCAGGACCGGTTACCATATACTCATGGTATTGCTTGTGATCGGTCACACCAGTTATTAGGATCGGTTACACCAATTACCATGACCCGTTACCAATTATAAGGATCGATTACACAACACTCTTTGATCGATCACACCAATTACTAGGATCGGTCACACCAATTACAAATATCAATCATACCATCTCATGGTGATTACTTAGGATCGGTTACACCAATTAATAAAAACTAGTCATACCAAATTATAAGTCATGCATTGTGATTAGTTATACCAAGATACATAACAAATTAAGATCGGTTCTACCATCTCACACATATTGGTAATCCAAAGATTTGCAATGAATAGCCGTACAAATAAGCCTAACGATTTCCCTGTCGATTCATAAAACAAGTTCATGAATGTACTTCCTTTAAACAATTGTAAGACATTGTTTACTAGGATGAAATCTTCACCATAACCCATTCACATAATCATAACAGTATATACAATATTATGTCGATGTCATATCTACGAAGTTCAAAAGATAAGCGTTATACTTCGTAGTCTAATTCCCTAATACTATGATCATACAAATATGACCATGTCACATCACTGGAGTATTATACAATATGTATAGTATATACAGCTTCACAGTTATGTTTACAATATAGCACGACTTGAAAGATACGTTAGGAATGAAATAGTTCAAGTCAATATCTAACCTCAAGAGGAAGGATGATGCAGGGGTGGAGCCAGCCTAGTGCTGGGGTGTGCACTTGCACCCCCCTGCCCAGCTGGCTCCAAAGCCTAATTTGAGCCCAAAGATGATTTTTTGAACTATCTATAAGCCTAATTTTTACTTTTTGCACCCCCTAAAAAAAATTTATATCCCCAAAGCAAATTTATGCACCCCCTTCTTTGAAATCTTGGCTCCGCCCCTGGGATGATGTTTTCATTGTAGTGCTCTTATTCTTCACTAACCTAAAGTCGCTTGATTATATACAAGTATAACTCCGAAGAATGTGAAAAAGTAACGAACTACAACGACGACATCATCCTTCCACTTGAGGTTAGTAATATTGACTTGAACTGTTTCATTCCTAACGTTTCTTTCAAGTCGTGCTATATTGTAAATATAACTGTGAAGCTGTATATATTGTACATATTGTATAATACTCTAGAGATGTGATATAGTCATATTTGTATGATCATAGTATTAGGTAATTAGACTACGAAGTATAACGTTTATCTTTTGAACTTCGTAGATGTGACATCGACATAATATTGTATATACTGTTATGATTATGTGAATGGGTTATGGTGAATATTTCATCCTAGGAAACAATGTTTTACATTTGTTTAAAGGAAGTACATTCATGAACTTTTTTCATGAATCGAAAGGGAAATCATTAGGCTTATTGGTTCGGCTATTTATTGCAAATATTTGGATGACCAATATGTGTGAGATGGTAGAACAGATCTGAACCTTGGTTATGTATCTTGGTATAACTATTCACAATGCCTAACTTATGATTTGGTATGACTATTTTTTATTAATTGGTGTAACCGATCCTAAGTAATCACCATGTGATGGTATGATCGATCTTTGTAATTGGTGTGACCAATCCTAGTAATTGGTATGACCGATCATAAGTGTTGTGTAATCGATCCTTATAATTGGTAACCGGTCCTGGTAACTGGTGTGACCGATCACAAGCAATACCATGGGAATATGGAACCGATCCTGGTAACTGATGTAAACCGGTCCTAGTAACTTGTGTGACGGATCACAAGTATTTCCATATTAAGGTATATCCGATCCTAGTGATTGGTAGAACCGATTAAACCCATGTATGTGATTTGATATTTGATCAATCACATAGTTATCTTGGAATACAGGTCAACCAATTCTAAACTTGTTTGGAAATGTGGTATAACCGATTCCAAGAATGTAAATCCATGTAAATATGAATAAGGATTTACAGTAAAGAGATGTCAAAATTCCTTGAACACGTACAGTAACTCTTATCATTTATTGTTGAAAGATATTCCTTAGTACTCAAGGAGATCCTGTGCCGACATAAATTGAGAATCTTTTAATTAAGGTTTTTGGTTTTATATGCTTTAATTACAAGCAATTAAATGCACATCTTTAGAGAATAAAAATTAGTAATGTGCATTTACTAATTGGAGATTTTCTATTGAGAGATTTCGAAAATTTTGGACAAGCATTTATTGGAATTAGGAAAACCGAATTTTGCTATTCATTGCATATCTTGAGAATATTTTCGGTTTTGGAAATTCCTTGGTGTCCAGACATCCTTGGTCTATAAATGGTCTATAAATAGCTAAGTTTGCATTTCTAGCAAACTATCCTAAGAGCCAGGCAAACTTCATTTCTTGTTGTTTCTGGTGGATCCGTCTATTCGGAGAGGAAAGTATCCTAATTAGGTGAAATCTCTTACGACCGCTCGTTTAAAGACTTCTGTGGGATCAAGAAACTCTACGAGTAACGTTGGTGGGAAACTAGATAATTGAAGTGTTATTAGTTTTCGATTGATTTGATTGACTAACAGTTGTTGAAACTTTGAGATCACTTGGTTTGTTTATTCTTGAGAATCTTCTCTTCTGATATAAGATTCACTCAAACTAGATCGAAGTATCGACGGGATCTTTAGAACTGTAGTTAGATCTAAAGATATCTTGTGATAATCCATTGTTAACAGACTCCTTTCTGTGTGTGATTGATCACAAGAGATTCAAGTGGTGTTGTGCAGGTTATTATTGAAGATTAAAGAAGATTCGAAGGCGAAGAAGATATCTTATTGGTTTTCGTATCTTAGTGTGTGCACAAACCTTGATCGGATGGGATCCAACTAGAATCATATTTATTTGATTGATTCGTTGTTTGATATCGGCATCACTTTATAGTTTCTCTTTGAGATCTATACTTATTGATTGTGAATCTAAACTTAACTACTTTGGTAGTTATTGGATAGATTGATCTAACCAGGCAAAGGAGTTTATTAGATTAAATGGAAGAGCCTTTGCATATGATTTGAGATATCTTTATCTTGAAAAGAATCAATAGATTTGTTACCAAACAGAATCGTTGTTCCTTTGCTGTTTGGAATACGATCAAAAGAAATTGTACCAGTGCGTGACTTATCGAAGTCAGAAGCGCAGGGATACTGAGGAAACTAAGTGAAATAGGGGTAGTTGTTTGGTCTCAACTATATGAAGTTGGTGTATATTTTGTATAGCGGCTTAATTATAAGAGTATTCAATTCTGGACTAGGTCCCGGGGTTTTCTACATTTGCAGTTTTCTTCATTAACAAAATCTTGCTGTGTGATTTACTTTTGTTTTCCGCAATTATATTTGTTTATATAATTTAAAGTAAATTGAACTTTACGTTAACTCTAATATTCTTGATAGTGATCCTATAGAGTTTAGTTAAGTCCGAACCTATTATCAAGTATCACACTTTGGTAGTCGTATTGTCTCGATCTTGTATCCATAGACAATCACACAAAGTTTGAATACCGAAGTTGTTGTATTGTCTCGACTCTGTCCATAGACGATCACACTTGGTAAAAGGAATTATAGGTTAAAACAAAAAGATTGTGGTGTATTTGGGTACCCTCGTCTTTTCAATAACCTATACAAATAGGTGTACAATTCTTAGCGAAACACACAACACAATTTAGAGAGAGTTCTCACAATCATAGACTTTAGGGTTTAAAACTGTTTTATAGAATTATTTTGGTGTTTGTGGGTAGCATCCTGCTGGCCATAGTTTGTTGTTTGATTCATCAATCGTTGGGGTCCAATTCTCTATAAGTTTTTTTATAATAGGAACTGATCGTAGTCGTTTGTGGATGTAGGCATATTACCGAACCACGTTAAATCTCATGTATTTCTTGTTTCGTTTAGTGCATCTTGTTTCTGTTTTCTTTAGTTCTATATTGATCCAAAGGACTAGTTTCTCGAGGATCCAATTCTAAGGTTTTAATCCTACCAAGTGGTGCGGTGAGCATAAAGAGGATCATAGTTAGAACTGAAGATGCCTGGTTCTACATCAAGTGGATTTTCGAAGGTGCATGGATTTGATATATGAAGTTCAATGGGAAGAATAATTTCACATCATGGAAAACTGATGTAAATGATATTCTTGTTAGTATAAAAAAAATCAAATCAATCAAGGTGAAGCCAGCGGTGTTGCCAAAGGATTGGAACAATGAGAAGTGGGATGACCTCGCTTTGGAGGCGTATTTATGTTTGTCGAGGGACATCACTCATAAATTTTCAAGTGAAATCTCTGCAAAGGTGTCGTGGGATAAGTTAGAGAAGCTCTACTTGTAAAAGGATTTGACTTCGGAACTTAACTTGAAGCAACGACTCCATGCCTTTCAGATGTCTTTATTTTCTTACTGTTAGAGCATTGCTCGGTTGAACCCACTAGCGTTGGCATGTCAAGTTAGTTGACAAAACGCATTCTTGATTTAGTATACTGAAGTTAGTTTCGGACTAGATTAGGTCTAAGAAGTAGAATCGAAGCTATCCTTGAAGGATGGAGACTGAAGACTACAAGAAGACATCAACAAGGACTTCATCACAAAGTTATGTGGTGATTGATTTCATTTGGATTCTTTTTTCAATTCTACCTTTCTAATCTGTCGAAATAAATGCTCACTCTATGAAACAATTCCTATGACAGTAAATGTACATTTATGTATATATACTCGAGGTTATTTCAGCCACGACTTTTGTGACAATAACCTTTATCCCTGTAAATTTTCTCATGTTATAGTGAGTGAGCTTACGAATTCAACGAGCCAAGAATCACTCAATTCTGAGTTATAACGATGAAATTATGAGTGATTTATTAAAGTAACAGTTATAAGTGTTGCTGTAACTATTGCAGTTCGTTAGTAGGCAACAATCCACGAACTGTTTGTAACGGTTCACGGACTTGAGACCAATTACGTGTCTAGAGGTCATTTTGAGTCATTTTTTTGATGTTTCCTTATCTAGGCATGATAGCTTTTACTCCAAACATATTTGATTACAATATTAAAGTGTTTGTGATATCTTTTAACTCCTTGTTAAGATAAATTGTGATTTATTCACATAAATACAATATTTGCTAAATTAATTATTTATTTAATTATTTTGGCAAGAGTTGTAACTTAGGAAAGACTCCCAAAATTAGGAGAGTCTTGAAAAATGAAAATAGCTTTGCTTAGTTTTCAAGCTACCTTGTTCACTATAAATAAAGGGTTCGTGAATACCACAATTTTTCATCCCTTGGAAAATTGGTGTAAGGTTCATAAGGTTGTTTTCCATGTCTTCTGTTCTTCGTGAAGAAGAGTGAGATAAAAGTCTTTGCCTTGGGGATCGCAAATCCGAGTTGATAATAATCTTCGTGATTATTGCACAACTTGTAATCTAGGGTTTTCACCACTTGTCTATTCTAAGGTCTTCTCTTCTAATATAAGACCATTCAAGAGTTATTGATCATAAACCCTAGGTTTTGATAGATTTCGGTTCTCGATCGTATACCGATACTAGTTGGTCGAAATCGGAAATAAAAAGAAAACTTCGATTAAGGTATCTCGTAAAAATCCTTAAGAAGTTTTAAACAAGATATGTCTAGATTTATTCTAGTTGTTCTTGTTGTAGAATAATTAGGTTTCTCTTCCATTTTTAAAGAGTATAATAAACCCTAATCTACAAGTTTGTTTTGATATTACTTTTACCTAGTAATTGTTTTTCTCAAAACAAACACAAGATTTCCAAAACCTTGATTAACATCTAAAGGGAAATCGAATCGGTATTTTGTGAAAACAAAAGATCGAAAAGTATCAACGGCGTTGCTGCATCTTCTAAAGAGAACTAACATTCTGCTAGAAGATTTTTGAGAGTGATCTGAAGAGAATTGTGTTCTACCAAAAGATTTTCGAGAATAACTTCTAAAAAGAACTTGTGTTCTGCTAGAAAATTTACGAGAAGAATTCCTAAATAGAATCGGTGTTCTGCTAGGAGTTCTACAAGTTCTTGAATACAGCTGAAGCAGGTATTACATCTAGTCCGAATAGGTAGTAGGAAATTGGTGTAACAGCTTATAATCAGTGTGTGTTTATTCTGGACTAGGTTCTGGGGTTTTTCAACATTTGCGGTTTCCTCGTTAAGAAAACTTATGGTGTCTGTGTTATTTCTTTTCCGCATTATATTTTATATATAATTGAAATATCACAGGTTGTGTGTAGTTCAATCAATTGGTGAATCCAACCTTTGGTTGTTGATTAAAATTGATTGACACTTGAACATTGGTCTTTGGTACCGTTTGACGAGGTGTCAACTCGCAAATAATATTTCTCTACTTCTCTTTACTCTAGCAAGTAATATAATGAAAGCAGATTCGTCTCAAGGGAGGTATGAAGCAAAAATTGTTATAAAAGTATTCTTAGCAAAGAAGATTTTTGTTGTAGAGATTCTGAAAATCACAAAGTTGTATTCCAATATGAGATGAGATTGATTAAAAATTCATTCTCGACCACGGAATATAAACCTAATTGATATATAACCACGTTCATCGCATTATCTCGTTACAAACGAACCTAGGATAATTAGTACGCTCAACTATCCCTCTATTATCTCCTAAGCTTACCGGACACAGAAGCACTCGACTACCGGTTTCTACTTGTCAAGTTTCCTAGAGGTAAGCTTTCTAGGTGTGACTTAAACAAGTGCTCTAAGTTTTGTGAGATAAGGTTGCTCCTATTGATGAACTAGAAAGCATGAATCACCTACTAGTGTCAATTTTTAAATATGGGTACGTAACAAAGTCCCATCATCAATACCCATATATTGCTACTTGTGTTTATGTTAGAGCATAACTCGGTTGAACCCACTAAGCGTTGGTATGTTAAGTTTGGTTGTCATATTTTAGTGAACCAAAACTCATTTAAAGAGCCGCTTGATTATATATGCTACAGTCAACTTCGTATAGGTTAGCTTGAAAGTATTACGATATGAGACATTACAAGTATTACGTGAAGACTTGAAGAATGTGAAGAAGTAAGGAGCTACAACGACGACATCATCCTTCGACTTGAGGTTAGTAATATTTGACTTGAACTGTTTCATTCCCTAACATATCTTTCAAGTTGTGCATATTGAAAACATAACTGCGAAGCTATGAATGATTATACTCTAGTTAGACATAGTATTAAGGAATACAATACGAAGTATAACGCTTATATTTTGAACTTCGTATATGAGATATCGACACAATCGTTTGAATGCTATTGTGATTATGTATGGGTATGAGGTGAAGATTTCATCCTAGGAAACAATGTTTTACATTCGTTTAAAGGAAGTGCAATTCATAAACTTGTTTTATGAATCGAAAGGGAAATCGCTAGGCTTATTGGTATTGTTATTCATTGCAAATCTTTTGAACTACCAATATGTGTGTTTAGTATAACCGCTCATGACTTGCTTATATTCTTGGTAAAACTATTCACAAGGCCTGACTTTTGTATTGGTATGACTTTTATTAGTGAAACCGATCTTAAGTAATCACCTGAGATGGTATGATCGATTTGTTGTAATTGGTATGACCAACTCTAGTCATTGGGGAACCGATTCTAGTAAGAAGTGCAACCGATGACAAAAGGGGAATCGATCCTTGTAAGAGGTGCAGCAAGTTTCTAGTTATTGGGAACCGATCCTATGAACATGTGCAACACGTTTTTATTTATTGGGAACCGATCCTATGGACATGTGCACCAAATACAAGTTAGATACCATATATATGTGGGAACCAATCCTAGTACCTAGTCAACCAAGTTTTGGTAACTAGCGTGACTAATTCAAGTACCCACATGGAGGTAGAACCGAAACTTGTTTTTGTAGAACCGTGAAACCCATGTTTGGTGATTTGATAGGATAATCAATCACATAGTTCTTGGAAGTCAGATAAACCAATTCTAAACTTGTTTGGAAGTGTGGAAAATTGGTTCCAAGATTGTGAGTATGAAAAAGGACTTACAAAGTAAAGATGTCGACATACTTTGAACATGTATAGTAACGCTTATCTTTTATTTTTCAAAGATGTTCTTTAATAGCTAAAGGAGAATCCCGGATGGAAAATAAATAAATTGAGAATCTTTTAATTAAGGTTTTTAATTTTATATTTGGAAAATAAAAATTAGTAATGTGCATTTACTAATTGGAGATTTTCTAGTGAGATTTCGGTAAATATTTGGACAAAGCATTTCCAGGAATTATGGAAACCGAATTTGGAAATATATTATATATCTTGAGAATATTTTCGGTTTTGGAAATTCCTTGGTGTCCAAAATTCCTTGGTCTATAAATTTTGAAGTTTGCATTTAGAGCAAACTAATCCTCAGAGCCAGCAAAACTACCTAGTTGTGTTATTACTGGTGGAGCCGCCTATTCGGAGAGGAAAGTAACCTAATTAGGCGAAATCTCTTACGGCCGCTCGGTTTAAAGAGTTCTTTGGGATTGAGAAGCTCTATTAGTACCGTTGGTGGGAAACTAGATAATTGCAGTTTATTATTAGTTTTAGATTGATTTGATTGACTAACGGTTGTTGAACTTTGATTGCACCTAGTTTGTTTATGCTTGAGAATCTTCTCTTCTGATATAAGATTCACTCAAACTTGATCGAAGTTTCGACGGGGATCTTTAGACTGTTTGTAGATCTAAAGACGTCTTGTGATAATCCATTGTTAAAAGACTCCGTTCTGTGTGTGATTGATCACAAGAGATTCAAGTTGATTGTGTGCAGGTGTTTATTGAAGATCTAAGAAGATTTGAAGACGAAGAAGAAGATTTCTGATTTGGGTTCATAATCTTTGGTGTGCACAATACTTGTTTCGGGTAAAGAGGATCCAACTATAATCGGTTTATCTTTGTTATAGATTGGATTGATTAGTTGAGTAGATCGGCATCAATACAATTCTTTGTGATTCAAAGTATTGATTGCAAAATCTTGACAATTACTTTGGTAGTTGTTATTGGATAGATCTAAGGACCTGACAAAGGAGTTTATTGGGATAAACGGAAGAACCTTTTGTCGAACTCATATCACTTGATTGAAAAGAGTTGTTACCGAACAGATTTGTTGTTCCTTTACTATTTGGAATACGAAACAAAGGAATTGGTCCAAGTGCGTGACTTATTGCAAGTTGGAGGCGTAGGGATACAGACGGAACTAGGTGAAATATAGGTTTAATTGCTTGGTATCAACTATACGAAGTTGGTTTAGATTTTGTATAACGGCTTAATCATGAGAGTATTCAATTCTGGACAAGGTCCCGGGGGTTTTCTGCATTTGCGGTTTCCTCGTTAACATAATCTTGCTGTGTCTTTTACTTTTCTATTTCCGCAATTATAATTGTTTATTATAATTAGAAGTAAAATACACAAACGTTAATTCCTATTTACTTGATAGCAATCCTATTGTGTTTGGTTAAGTCCGAACCTTTTATCAAGTAAACATACTTCGTTGTTGTATTGTCTCGATCTCGTATTCATAGACGGTCACACGAAGTGTGAACCGATTAGTTGTATTGTCTCGACTCAGTCCATAGACAATCACTTTCGGAGAAAGGACTTATAGGTGGAAAAGTTTTAGATTGAGGTATATTTGGGTACCCTCGTCTTTTCAGTTTATATTTCTAGACAATTATGGGTCGAAGAAAATCTAAACTAGCAATAGGATTATGAATCAACTATTTAATTTCGAACTTAAATAATCAACAAATAATCCATAAACATTATTAACAAAGTAGAAATCAAACAATAACGAAACTTGCGAGAAAACGAACTATTGCATATCAATCATGAGTTCATATTTCGGGCATTGAAATCACCCTCAATCAAAGATTGTTTTAGCTACTCATAGTTTTGGAGTTCATCATCAATAATAATTGAAATAAAGAAGATAAAAGATAAAAACGAAATCAAACCCTAGTTGCGGCTATCTCCACCAAAGGCTCCAAGTAGAATAGAATACATGATATAAAGTTGTAGAAGACTTTTTTTTTTGTAGCTTCTCTTGTTCCAAAATTAGGTCTAGTCTTCAAAGGTCCAATATATGAAATTCCACCAAGCCCAAGTGTGAGAAAACCCATGTAGAAAATATGCCCAAAAAGTGGTCGTCGGAAGTCCCACAAAGTGACCGGAAATCGGACGGAACAATCTCCATGAAACAGCTCAGGTGACCGGCAAAGTCCACCTGGTCATCGGTCAAACATAACAGCAGACCGTTAAAAATAACGGTCAATCTTAACAGTCACTAACGGCGTTAACCGAGTGATTCAGAAACGAGTCAGCTGGCTGAATGACTTTGGCCAGAGCCATTGCACAAGCCAGATTTATGTTGCGCCGTCATGGTGCGACTTTTCTCACAGCTGCAGCTTCAACTGCATTACTTCGCAGAAATTTTCATTTCATCTACAACCAACAACCCATCTCATTCATCTCACTAGCTCAGCCAAATACCACCTCCAACTGCAATTTCTTATTTATCTCAGCTTCTAACAAACCCATTCAGTCAATATCCACCAGTAGTAATGTCTTCTTCTCTTGACTGATATAATTAACAGCTACAAGACTACATGCCTCAGCTAAAATCATTTTTCCATTCAGTTTCAAACCATCTCATCCCTAACCACCAACACACTTCCATCTGAACCATTCAACTTCCCTGGGTTGTTCTAGCACTAGCAAATACCATATAACTGTTGAGGATTAGTCTCACATAGCTTACCTTCCTAGACTAGATCCTCCTTATATGCATGAGGGCCTCTCCACTCATTGCCAATTGGTTTTGAGTTGGAATCCCAAGTGCTAGTATGGTATCAGAGCTAGGCCTAGGCCCTGTATGTGAAGTAAGACCGTAATACCCGACCCATGAAGGGGGAAGGCACTCATGCAGTGGTCACGTGTTGGGTATGCCCCTACACGTGGAGGGGGCATGTTGAGGATTAGTCCCACATTGCTTACCTTCCTAGACTAGATCCTCCTTATATGCATGAGGGCCTCTCCACTCATTGTCGATTGGTTTTGAGTTGGAAGCCCAAGTGCTAGTAATAACACCACAGCTTCCTTTACCTGGCACCAGCATACCAACCCTACAAGAAATACATTCATTGATGTAGCTTTAGTCACAATCTAGCACACACACACCTGTAACTGCTTCAGTTCTCAGCACCGCCAAAACTGCATCATTTCTGCAGAGCAGCCATTGCACCCGCAATTCCACATTAAAGACTACCCCATTCTGTGTTTATCATCTCTTATTGACCATTGTAAAACTACCTGCAACATCACTGAATTCAAACACCAACAACATCATCCTGTATGAACCACCACTTATTCATTTTCATTAAATCACCACCAGTGCTAACATACCATTCACAATTGCATTTCAGGTTCAGAGCAATCCCCAAATTTCATCTTCAGTGTCACAACAGCAACCCTAACTTCTCTGAATCACACCATCTTTGATTCACACAAACCCCCATCAATTAATCCTTTTCCCTGGGTCATTACCTCCATCGATTCCTTAACCTGATTCAAGCTATGCATCTTTTTCTTTATTGCACTGAGAACAACCACCGGCAGAATTTATTGAACTAGACATCCTTCGAATTTGAACCAAACCCTTCAATTGCATAAAACCATTTCTTCCACGAGCTCATTAACAGCAGCAACAACATCTGTATCCTCTTCTCTTCAATTTCCCGATCTAATTTAGATCCTAAATCTTCATGTAACTATCAGCGTAAATCTCATCTCCAACATCTTCAATCAACATCACCCATATATTCGATCAGTAGCATCATCTTCTCAATCTCCACCTCTGATTTCACCTGTGAATCTCTCTGCATCTCTAAATACCACTGGTGCCGCCACTCTTACAGGCGAAGAAAAGGAGGTAGAAGCAAATAATGAGAAAAATGATTTTTCTCTGAAATTTAGGTCTTCTGTAGGAATTGAAACTGGATTTAACCACCCCAGCTCTGAGAACCCCGGAATGTAGGCACCCAGCAATCAGATTCAAGCCACCAATAGTGACAACCAATAAACACAACTCAGCAGGTTGCCCCCTAATTTTCGAGCTCTCAATTGTGCTTGCATACGAACCGACGCTTTCGCCCTTCTTCGAAATCTTCCTCCAACAGCAATCGCCTCTTACTTCTCAGATTCACTTCTTCTCTTCGATTTCTATACACCACTAAAGCTGTCATGCTTTTCAGACATATGAATTTGCATCACTAAAGCCGACATGCTTTTCAGCTAGATATGAAGAAATAGAAGCAAATAATGAGAAATAGTTCGCCTCCAACAACAATTGCACATGAAATGACACTTTTGCCCTGTTTCTTCTTCTTTTGTTCCAAATGACTCCAAAGTACCTAAACACTCAAAAGAAAACATAAGATACATAATTTACAAGAAAACTTAGCAAAGAAAGTATAAACAATAGATAAATATTAAGGTGTTTTAGACACCTATCAAATTCCCCCACACTTAGACTTTGCTAGTCCTTGAGCAAATCAAATAAAACTAATTCGAAAACATACAACTCCCTTTCGTTGAGGATACGGTCATACTTAGCATGTATAACAAGCCTTTGAACCCCTAGGTGTCCCTAATGGACGAGTTTTAGTCTCATGAAGGTTTACAAGAGGTGTACCTACAAAACCTTTTACTCCATATTCCAGCTACCTGTGAAGAATCTATGAACGAATCCAAAATGATTACAGGAGGAAGTACCTTGATGCAAATCCAATTCATATATAAGTAAATAAAGCTCTACTTAGAAAGTCGAACAAACCACAATACTCGGAATCTAACTAACCACAATCACACATGAATAGATTAAGAAGATGGATATAAAGATAGATGTTTGCTAATGTTGACTAAAGTGAACGGTGTTTCCCATATCTGTCTGAAGGTCACCGCTAAGATGAACCTATGAAACCTAATGGATTGAGATACTGGTCTGAATTCTAATATCAACTCAGCTGGCATATACACGGGAACCAACAGTCGACAATCTTAATTCTAGATCAACTCAGTTGGCATATACAAGGGAACCATCGGTCGATTTTATTGGACAATAATAAATTATTTATTTTTTTCTTTCTTTTTCAATTTTTTTTTGATTTGACAACATGATTAGATCTTTTGGATCCAAGCGCATGCTTCTTGTCAGCAGATTACATGGTAATTCCCATGGATCCTGCGTTCCACGCTTGTTTAGGCGACGGAGACAGGGAGAACACACACATATTGCTATCCAAGTGTCAATTTATTTATATATATAATATACTCCAGTTGGTCTAATTTGTTCTGGTCTTTTTTTTCTTCTTAGTAACTCAATCCTCTATTTCATCCTAGCAGTAATAACAATTCGATGTTAGTGACCCACCAAATCACTTAGAGAAACAAAAAGTTTGCAAAAATAAAAACAAAAAGTGATATGGTGACGATTCCGAGATATGGTAATAACTATCATGTTATTTCTAATACCTGAGCTATGCCCTTTTAGTTAATGGGTTCCTCAACTCCTGCAACCAAGATGATTCCATCCACTTATATTGTCTAGTGACATCCTGAAAGCGCAAGTTTCTAGATTTCGGACTTTATAAAGCAATTTTTTTTGATTTTTCTATTTTTCTATTTTTCTATTTTTTTTAAAGGAATCAAACTCTACATACAAACTATACAAATACTCTCCCACACTTAAACTTTACTTTGTCCTCAATGTAAAATCTAGTCATTCAAAGTAAAGTTCAAGGTGGGTAATTCCTAAAATGATATGCAAAATAAAGATAAAATGCTTAAAAATAAAAAGATAAAGATAAAGATACAAAACCGATGGGTTGCCTCCCACTTAGCGCTTGTTTTAAAGTCGTCATCCCGACTTTCATCTCCAATTACTCCTCCAGAGGGAGTGGATCACTCAATGTGATCATATCCTGATTCTCCATCACAAATTGTTCATAGTATGGTTTCAAACGATGGTCATTGACCTTGGAAACCAGCCCCGTTTTGGGACTAATAATTTCAACTGCACCATGATAGAACACATTAGTAACAACAAATGGTCCAATCCATCTGGACCTAAGTTTACCGGGAAACAATTTAAGATGAGAATGGAATAAAAGAACTTTCTGCCCTACTTCAAAACTCTTTCGGGAAATCATTTTATCATGGGAAGATTTGGTATTTTATTTGTAAATGCGTGAACTTTCATATGCATCATTACGTATCTCTTCTAACTCATTGAGTTGAAGTTTCCTATGTTCACCAGCTGCATCTAATTCCATATTACATACCTTGATAGTCCAATAAGCTTTGTGTTCAAGTTTGACGGGAAGATGGCAAGGTTTTCCATAGACAAGCCTAAAAGGAGACATACCGATGGGTGTCTTATAAGCTGTTCTATATGCCCATAATGCATCATTGAGTCTATAACTCCAATCCTTCCTTGTAACGTTCACCGTCTTCTCTAGGATGAACTTAATTTCCCGATTGTAAATTTCATATTGACCACTCGTTTGTGGATGATATGGTGTGCCAACTTTATGAGAAATGTTATACTTCTTTAGAAGAGCGTAAAAGGATCTCTTGAAGTGAGAACCTCCATCACTAATCACCACTCGAGGTGTACCAAATCTCAGAAAGATATGTTCCTTCACAAACTCACAAACAACTTGAGAATCATTAGTAGGGGTGCCTTTAGCTTCCACCAATTTGGAAACATAATCTACAGCAAGAAGTATATAAAATTTCCCATTGGAATTCACAAAAGGCCCCATAAAATCGATACCCCAAACATCAAAAATCTCAACAGCGATAATCTGTGTTTGCGGCATTTGGTTTCTAGCACCTAGATTGCATGTCCTTTGATACCTACCACAAGCCTTGCAAAATAAATATGCATCCTTAAAAAATGTGGGCCAATAAAAACCACTTTTGAGAACCTTGGGGGCTATCCTCTTAGCTCCAAAATGGCCACCATAAGCATATAAGTGACAAAAATTCAGAATTGATTGGAACTCGGATTCGAGTACGCACCTGCAGATCATTTGATCGGAGCAATGCTTCCACAAATAAGGTTCATCCTATATATATTGCTTGGAAATCTTCTTGATCTTGTGTTTCTGAAATGTAGACATGGAACTAGGTACTTGTCCCATCACCAAAAAGTTAACAATATCAGCGTACCATGAAGTTGTGCCAAAAACCGCAAAGAGTTGCTCATCCGGGAAACTATCATGCAAAGGAATCGCTTCTTCGGACACAACCAATCTGCTTATATGATCCATTACGGTATTCTCACTTCCCTTCTTGTCCTTGATTTGCATGTTGAACTCTTGAAGAAGAAGTATCCATCTTATGAGTCTTGGCTTAGCATCCTTCTTTGTTAGCAAGTATCGAAGTGCAGCATGGTCTGAGAAAACAACCACTTTTGTGCCCACCAAGTAAAATCTAAACTTCTCTAGTGCAAACACTATGGCCAAGAGCTCATTTTCAGTAGTGGAGTAGTTGATTTGCGCTCCATTGAGAATTCTAGAAGAAGAATAAATTGCATATGGAACTTTACCATCTCGCTGTCCCAACACGGCTCCAATGGCATAATCACTAGCATCGCACATCAACTCAAATGGCTTGCTCCAGTCCTGTGGTTTGATGATTTGTGTGGTGGTCAACAACTCTTTCAAGGTATCAAAAGCCTTCTTGCATTCCTTGTCACAATCAAAGGCCATATCTTTCTGCAAAAGTCTACACAGGGGCATTGCAATCTTGGAGAAATCCTTGATGAATCTCCTATAAAAACCTGCATGACCAAGAAAAGAGCGAACCTCCCTCACAGTTGTGGGGTATTGTAAGTTTCGAATCAAATCTATATTATCCTTGTCCACTTCTAACCCCCTAGAGGATATAACATGGCCTAGCACAATCCCATGATTCACCATAAAGTAACACTTTTCCCAATTAAGCACAAAATTAGTTTCTACGCATCATTTAAGAATAAGTGTAAGGTTATCTAAGCACTTGTCAAAAGAATTACCATACACGCTAAAATCATCCATGAAACACTTCTATGATGCTTTCCACATAATCTGAAAATATACTTACCATACAACGTTGAAAAGTGGATGGAGCCTTGCACAAGCCAAATGGCATATGTCTATACGCAAAAGTGCCAAGAGGACAAATAAACGTCGTCTTTTCGTGATCTTCCGGAGCTATTACAATCCGGTTATAACCTGAAAAACCGTCAAGAAAGCAATAGTAAGAGTGTCCAGCAAACCTTTCAAGCATTTGATCAATGAATGGTAAGGGAAAATGGTCCTTTCGGGTGGTAGAGTTGAGCTTTCGGTAGTCAATGCAAACTCTCCAACCGGTCTGGATTCTAGTTGGAACCAAGTCATTATCTTCGTTTTTCACCACCGTGATTCCGGACTTCTTTGGAACGACTTGAACTGGGCTCACCCATTTGCTATCGGATATGGGATAGATAACCCCGATATCTATCAACTTTAGGATTTATTTCTTGACTACTTCCATCATTGGAGGGTTCAAGCGACGTTGAGCTTCTCTTGTTGGTTTTTCCCCCTCATCATGAAGTATTCGGTGCATACATGTGGAAGGGCTGATTCCTTTGATATCGGTAATGGTCCACCCAATGGCAGACTTGTACTCTCTTAGCACTCGACAAGTTTATCCTCTTGCACCTTGGTAAGGTCTTTGGCAATGATCACCGGTAACTTTTCCTTATCACCTAAATATATGTATTTGAGGTGATCCGGAAGAGGTTTCAACTCAAGAATAGGTGCATGCACAATCGATGGTAAAAGTTTCTTATTAGTAAGCGGCAAGGAAACATAAGAGCTAAAACAGCCTCTTTAAGTTCATCACACATGAACAATTCACTTTCAAGGTCTTCATATTTTCCATAACCTAAACTCTCCACTATGGTGTTTTCTAAAGCATCATCACCATTCAATTCAAAAATCTGTTGAGCTAGAGAATCAATAATGTCAATTGAAAAACAGGAATGCACATCACTAGGATATCTCATAGTATTGAAATTTATGATTTCATCATTAAATTCCATAGTTAAGGCGCCTTTAAAAACATCTATCTTTGTTCTTGCGGTTCACATGAATGGTCTACCCAACAGCAAGGGAGTAGACGATGGTGAATCTTCGTCCATCATGTCAAGAACATAGAAATACGTCGGAATTATGGGCTGATTAAACTGCACCAAAACATCTTCAATGACCCCTTTCGGGTAAGTATTAGACCTATCAGTAAGTTGTATAACAATACCGGTATTCGTAAGAGGTCAAAGATTCAATGATTTATAAACGGAAGCAAGCATAACATTAATGGATGCTCCTAAATCTAGCAAAGCACGTTCAAACCTGATTTTACCAATAGTACATGGTATAATGAAACTACCGAGATCTTTCAACTTGGGTGGGAGTTTCTTTTGAAGATATGCCGAAGCATTTTCTCCCATAGTCATTACCTCATTATCGGTCAATTTGTGCTTGTTAGTGCATAATTCCTTCAAGAACTTGGCATATCGAGGAACCTGCCTTATCGCCTCAATTAATGGAATGTTCACCTCAATCTTATTGAAGATCTTCCAAATCTCTTGGTATAACGACTCCTTGTTCGACTTCGCAAACCTGTTAGGAAAAGGTGGAGGAGTAACATGAGTAGAAACACGAGTTTTAGAGTTAGAATTTGTTACCGAATCAGCCTTATTAGGGGATGTTTCACCATCTTTTTTCTCTAGATCAGGTTCATGGGACACCGATGATGTTGCCGGTTTCTCTACTTGCTTCCCACTTCGTAGTTCAATAGCATTGGCATTCTCTTTATGATTTAGCGGTTATGAAGGAAGCTTTCCTTCTGCTTGTGCTTCAAATTTGATAACGGTAGTATCTAGTTTACCCATTTGTATTTGAATGTCCTTCATAGCCATCTCCGTCTTTTGCTTATCTTGTACCATTGTGTTGAGAATAAGATTCAACTTGTCATCTAAACTCGTTCCTTGAGTTTCTTAATGTGGCTTTTACAAGAATTGGTATCTACCTTGTTGATTAAAAGGAGGATTGGAAACTGCAGCTTGCTTGTTGGCGTAGCTGAAATTAGGATGATCACGCCAACCCGGATTATATGTGCTGGAATACGGGTCATATCTTGGCCTTTGCTGATTTTGGTACATAGCACTTGCTTGCTCAACATATTCGGTATATGATGATGGTATGACAGCCACTGCTATTGTTGCATCATCCTCTCCATGTTACCCATTCTATGCTCCAAATGTGAAGAATCACCAACTCCATTCACTTTCTTACCATTGGTTCATCTCTAGTGAAGAATTGTTGCGTGTTTGCAGCCATGTTCTCTAACAAGCTTATAGCTTCGGCAATGGTCTTGTTTGAGTGCACCACCACTTGCGGCATCAATTAAATGTCTCTCATTAGAAAGCAACCCCTCATAGAAATATTGAATGACAAGTTGATCACTGATTTGGTGGTATGGACAGCTAGCTAAAAGCTTCTTGTAGCGCTCCCAATAATCATATAGAGTCTCTCCCGATACTTTCCTAATACCACAAATCTTCTTGCGAATCACAGCTGCTTTTGATGTCGGAAAATACTTCTCAAGGAATAACTTCTTCATCCCATTCCATGTGATTATACTCCCAGGGGGAAGTAAAAGAACCATTCTCATGCACCATCTATAAGGGAGAAAGGAAACTCTGTCATCATAGCCATATCAGCATCTGCGGTTGCTTATTTCAAACTAGTCATAACATGATGGAATTGTTGCAACTGACGATTAGGATCTTCTCCCGCTAAACCTCTGAATTTGGACTGCAAGTGAATCAATTGCGGCTTCAACTTAATGGTTCCATTCAGCTGAATACATAAAGGTTGTTGGTCAAGGTTTGGAGAAGTGAGCTCCTTGAGTGTTCTTGGAGCAGGTGGTCAACCTCCCATTGTGTTGTCTTCCTCTTTGTCCGAGTCCAAGAATTCACTTGGTGAAGAACTAGGAGGAAGTGGAGTATTCACTGCTCGATGAAATCTTTTAGTAAAGTGCCCGAACGAAGACTGTTAGAGCATAGCTCGGTTGAACCCACCAAGCGTTGGTATTTCAAGTTTGGTTGTCATATTTTAGTGAATCAAAACTCATTTAAAGAGTCGCTTGATTATATACTAGAGTCAACTTCATATAGGTTAGCTTGAAAGTATTAGGATATGAGACTTACAGGTATTACATGAAGAATTGAAGAATGTGAAGAAGTATGGAGCTACAACGACAACATCATCCTTCCTCTTGAGGTTAGTAATATTTGACTTGAACTGTTTCATTCCCTAACGTATCTTTCAAGTCGTGCATTTTGAAAACATAACTGCGAAGCTGTGTATGATACTCTAGTTAGACATAGTATTAAGGAATACAATACGAGGTTTATTGCTTAACCATTAAACTTTGTATATAAGACATCGACATGATCATATGAATGCTATTGTGATTATGTATGGGTATGAGTGAAGATTTCATCCTAGGAAACAATGTTTTACATTATTTTAAAGGAAGTAAGTTCATAAACTCGTTTTGTGAATCGAAAGGGAAATCGCTAGGCTTATTGGTATTGTTATTCATTGCAAATCTATTTTGAATTACCAATATGTGTGTTTAGTATAACCGCTCATAAACTTGTTTATGTATCTTGATAAAACTATTCACAAGGCCTTACTTATGTATTAGTATGACTTTTATTAGTGAAACCGATCTTAAGTAATCACTCAAGATGGTATGATCGATGCCTTGTAAATAGCAACTTTTATCTAGCCATTGGGGAACCAATCCTAGTAAGAGGTGCAACAAATTTACAAGAGGGGAATCGATCCCTATAAGAGGTGCAACACGTTTTTAGTAGATGGGGGAACCGATCCTGTGAACATGTGCAACAAGTTTGTAGTTTTGGGGGAACCGATCCTATGGACATGTGCAACCGAGTATAGGTAGTTACCATAAGTTGTGGGGAACCGATCCTAGTACCTAGTCAACCGAATTTTGGTAACTAGTGTGACTATGCACAGTTTTCACATGGAGGTAGAACCGAACTTGTTTTGGTAGAACCGTGAAACCCATGATTGGTGATTTGATAGGATAATCAATTACATAGTTCTTGGAATTCAGACGAACCAATTCTAAACTTGTTTGGAAGTGTGGCAAATCGTTTCCAAGATTGTAAGTATGAAAAAGGACTTGCAAAGTAAGGATGTCGACATACTTTGAACATGTGCATTAACTCTTATCATTAATTGTTCAAAGTTATTCCTTAATAGCTAAAGGAGAATCCCGCGATAGAAATAAATTGAGAATATTTTAATTAAGGTTTCTTAGTTTTTATATGCTATTTAATCTCCAGCAATTAAATGCATATCTTTAGAAAATAATAATTAGTAATGTGCATTTACTGATTATAGATTTTTCTATTGGGATTTCGGTCAATATTTGGACAGTGCATTTCCAGGAGTTCTGAAAACCTATTTTGTGTTTATTGTATATCTTTGAGAATATTCGGTTTTGGAAATTCCTTGGTGTCCAAACTTCCTTGTCTATAAATACTTAAGTTTGCATTCCTAGCAAACTAATCCTCAGAGCCAGCAAAACTACCTAGTTGTGTTGTTACTGGTGGAGCCGCGTATTCGGAGAGGAAAGTAACCTAATTAGGCGAAATCTCTTACGGCCGCTCAGTTTAAAGACTTCTTTGGGATTGAGAAGCCCTATTAGTATCGTTGGTGGGAAACTAGATAATTGCAGTTATTTTAGTTTTCGATTGATTTGATTGACTAACGGTGGTTGAACTTTGATTGCACCTAGTTTGTTTATGCTTGAGAATCTTCTCTTCTAATATAAGATTCACTCAAACTAGATTGAAGTTTCGACAGGGATCTTTAGACTGTTTGTAGATCTAAAGGCGTATTGTGATAATCCAACGTTAACAGACTTCGTTTTATGTGTGATTGATCACAAGAGATTCAAGTTGATTGTGTGCAGGTGCTGATTGAAGATTAAAGAAGATTTGAAGACAAAAAGACTTTTTGGGTTCATAATCTTTTGTGTGCACAATACTTGTTTCAGCTGGAAAGGGATCCAACTATAATCGGTTTATCCTTGTGATAGATTAGATTGATTAGTTGAGTGGATCGGCATCAATACACTTCTTTGTGATTAATAGTATTGATTGCATAGTCTAACAATTACTTCGGTAGTTATTGAGAGATTTATCTAAGGACCCGACAAAGGAGTTTATTGGTTAAACGGAAGAGCCTTTGTCAAACTCATATCACTTTGTTTGAAAAGAGTTGTTACCGAACAGATTTGTTGTTCCTTTACTGTTTGTAATACGAACCAAAGCAATTGTTCCAAGTGCGTGACTTACTACAAGTTGGAGGCGCAGGGATACTGAGGAAACTATGTGAACTATAGGTTTAGTTGCTTGGTCTCAACTATACGAAGTTGGTTTGAATTTATATAGCAGCTTAATTCTGAGAGTATTCAATTCTGGACTAGGTCCCAGGGTTTTTTTGCATTTGCGTTTCCTCGTTAACAAAATCTTGTTGTGTCATTTACTTTTATTTTCCGAAATTATAATTGTGTTTATTATAATTTAAAGTAAATCGCACAAACGTTAATTCCTATTTTACTTGATAGACAATCCCTAGAGTTTGGTTAAGTCCGAACCTATTATCAAGTAAACATACTTCGTTGTTGTATTGTCTCGATCTCGTATCCATAGACGATCACACGAAGTGTGAACCGATTAGTTGTATTGTCTCGACTCAGTCCATAGACAATCACATTCGGAAAAGGAGTTATATGTGGAAAAGTTTTAGATTGAGGTATATTTGGGTACCCTCGTCTTTTCAAAGACTATACCAGTTGGACTTAGTCTGCCCTCTCCACGCATTCACCAAACAAACAGTACCTGAAAATCAGATTCTAAGAGATTGAATAAGTAAACTGAAATTGTGACCAAAAGAAAAAATATAAACTAAGAATAAAAATAACAACTAAACTTTCCACTTCCTCCCCGGCAGCGACGCCAATTTTGATGAGGTGTCAACTCGCAAATAATATTTCTCTACTTTTCTTTACACTAGCAAGTAATATAATGAAAGCAGATTCGTCCCAAGGGAGGTATGAAGCAAAAGATGAGAAAAATGATTTTTCTCTGAAATTTAGGTCTTATGTAGGAATTGAAACTGGATTTAACCACCCCAGCTCTGAGAATCCCAGAATGTAGGCACCAAGCAATCAGATTCAAGCCACCAACAATGACATCCAATAAACACAACTCAGCAGGTTGCCCCCTAATCGCCGAGCTCTCAATCGTGCTTGCATATGAACCGCCGCTTTCGCCCTTCTTCGAAATCTTCCACCAACAGCAAATCGCCTCTTACTTCTCAGATCCACTTCTTCTCTTCGATTTCTATACATCACTAAAGCTGTTATGCTTTTCAGACATATGAATTTGTATCACTAAAGATGACATGCTTTTCAGCCAGAGATGAAAAAATAGAAGAAAATAATGAGAAATAGTTCGCCTCCAACAGCAGTTGCACATGAAATGACACTTTTGCCCGGTTTCTTCTTCTTTTGTTCCAAATGACTCCAAAGTACCTAAACACTCAAAAGTAAACATAAGATACATAATTTACAAGAAAACTTAACAAAGAAAGCATAAACAATAGATAAATATTAAGGTGTTTTAGACACCTATCACTGTTCAAGTTGTTTCTCATCATAATCAGGCTCGCGTATTTCTATATGTTTGATTTATTGATTACATTGAGAAACAGAGATATAACTCTTGGATATATTTTCCTTGATTGAGTCTGGCTGTCTAGTTGATTCTCTTGGAATTATATTGGAGTTAGTCCATATAGATTTCCTAAACGAAATATTGGGTGTGGTTGTTAGACCCTCGCTTTTTCAATAGGTATCAGAGCAGGAAAACACGCTAAGACCTCATAAGTCTGTGTTTGTAGCAATCTGACTCTATGGACAGAAGTGATATCTCTATAAATGTACCGCCACTCTTCGATGGCTCGAATTACTTATGGTGGAAAATTGTTATACGTGCCTTTCTTCAAGCGCGTGATTTTCAATCATGGGTTCGTGTTGTAAACGGCTATGATCCTCCAACAGTTATAGTAGACGGTGTAACTGTTGCAAAGGTATTGGTAGTTATAGTGATGTCGATATTAGTGCTGCAACGCAAAATTCTGACGGATTAAATACTATCATCCATGCCATTACCCCAGATCTTCAGCACCAAATGACTACGTGCAATAAGTCTAAAGATGTTTGGGATATCTTAGAAACCGTATTTAAAGGGAATGCCACAGACAAATAAGAAAGGCTTCAAAACCTAGCTTCTGACTGGGAAAACCTTTGCATGTCTGATGATGAAACCTCTGATGAGTTTAACCAAAGACTTTCTCAAATATTTAACTCCTCATATTCGTTAGGAAGAACTATTCCGGAGAAAGTTATTGTGTGTAAAATTCTCAAGTCTCTACCATCAAGATATGAGTCTAAGAAACATGCCATTGAAGAAGCAAACGATCTTTCTACACTCTCCGGAAATACTCTTGTTGGAAAGTTAAAGATCTTTGATAATGAACACCGGGATGGAAAAGAGGTGATTTCTCTTAAAAATGCAGACAATTCTGAATCCTCTAAGGATAAATCTGGTTCGCCAGATGCTAAGCATGTTACTCCACGACAATTTAGAAAAATATTGAGAAACAGAAAAAAGAGTTTTTCTAAAGGTGTAACATCTCCTAATGACGATGTACAATGCTTTAACTGTCGTGGTTTCGGGTACTTTTATTCGGCATGCCCTAGCTGGAGCCATAGACAACTGGCATATACAACAACTTTGCCTACTCTTGATGATGGACCTGAATCTTATGATTATCAAGAGTACGCAGGCGAGGTTGCATTAGCTACTGGAAAAAGTATTTTGGATACTGATTCTGATTCTGACGAAGAAGTGTTCCATATAGATCCAGTTGCTAATAAACTTCTTAAGGAATGTCATCAAAAACTTTCGGAAGCTGAAAGCACCATATTCAGTGAGAAAGTTAAATATGACAGACTTTGTAGTCAGAATAAATACTTGTAAGACCAACTTGATTCTATTGGTGCAAGAGATTATCTCAATGAAATATGAAAGCTTAAAGAAAAAAGTGTCGGAGGTCGTGATCGGGAAATTATTCTTCAAGCAAAGCTAGATAACTTGGAGAACATTGAGATGATGTTGGTATTTGATTCGGAACGAGAAGATCTCAAAGTTTAATGTGAATCATCCAAGAATGATCTAGTTATTGCGTTTGAAAAGATAAAAAGGTTTGAAGAAGAAAACTCGAGCTTAAAAGAGAGTTTGTCTAGAAATAGCAGCTCAGATAAATTAACCTCGATATTGGGAGCATGTAGAATTCATCGTGATACGCGAGGATTGGGCTATGAAGGAATGGACGCTCATGGTATTTGCAAAGAGGTTATATTTGTCAAAGCTAAAGATTCTTCTCAACCAAAATCTTCCACGGATCACAAGAGTGAAGTATCTCTACCAACTTCCGATGACGAAAATAGGAAATTCTGTCAAGCTCCAAAGCAAGCACATACACATTCAGGTAACACTAAACATAACTTTTTCCATTCTAAAACATTGCTTTTATTGTGGAAAACCAGGTCACTTGCAAAGGAATTGCAGATTTCTTAAACGAGATAAAATCAGATCTGATTCTGTTAAGATGACAAGATCCGATGTTCCAAACTGGAGAAAGACTGAGTCACATAATATCAGTTCTTCTAGTTTTCCCCCCAAGAAGTTTCGTAACAATATTGGGGAGAAAAAGAAGTTCATTGCTCCAAAAGCTACTCAGAAATGGGTACCAAAGAAGATATATAAAGCAACGAGTGCCATTAAGAAGGATCTCCCAGACAAGAGTACGACAAGGTAAAACATCTTAATGAGGTATGGAACAGTTATTGAAAGTTTCAAGGAAGTTGTTAAATTCCTAGAGTCTATGCATGATTTTGTTTCGAGCACCTGTGGTGAGCAAGATTTTGTTCACCTCAACACAACTTGATTGTGTTGGAAGTGCATCCTCACCATAAAGCCCTAGTAAATGCGGTGAGGATTGCAAAAGAATTAGGGCACACATATTATGTTGGGTAATTTTTTGAATATGTGGAACAATTTATTGTTATGAGCTAGTTTATGACTCAAGATGATCATGTGAAAATTGCCTTGAAACATCTTACATGATATGTGTGAGACAGTCATTTGATGTAGACTCGGAATGTTTCGTATTGACCATTCGATCACTTGAAAATTGCTTATAAGCTAATAATTCGTGTGAGACAGCTATTTTCGTCTTCTAAGAATGTTTCAATGATTGAAATGGGAGTTAAGAGCTAAAACCCATGTATGGATACATTACAGTTTGTGTACTAAGTGTGCGAACTGTTTTGATAGAATTCAGGACCGGAAGTTAAGTTTGCATACCCGTTCGCAAACTTATTCAACTGTTTAAGTCAGGGTACTTAAGTTTGCATACCCGTTCACAAACTGATTTAACTGTTGAAGTCCGGGAATCAAGTTTGCGTACCCATTCGCAAACGGTTTCAACTGAGTTCGGTCCGGAGCTAAAGTTTGCGTACCAGTTTGCAAACTGCAGGCTTGTGACCAATGTATGGAACTTAAGTGTACGTACCCGTTTGCAAACTTAAGTGGTTCAAGTTCTAAAATCGGTTAAGTATGATTTCATACTCATGAACAAATACATTTATATATTAATGAATGCAATCTTTGCAAACCGTGGCTAAAGTGTTCATGAACTGATTCTTTTGAATCAATCCGATTTTGTTTCAATTGTGTCTTGTATACTTCTATGAGAATATAAACAATTGAATAAATCTTTGAGTAACACAATTAGATTCATTTGATTATCATTTGATCTAGAAGTGTTAGATAAATATGGCTATATGATCTATATACCACGTGTATGATTCTTAATTATCTTACTTGATTTGTATTGAAATTCTTAAAGTATAACAGGTTAGAAGAAATAATCAAAGTCAATGGATGTTGATTTTTATTGTCAAATAAACTTTTTCTTACACTAATGGTAACCAATCTTGGTGTAAATCCTTGTGGAAAAGGTTGTTCTTCCTTCTAAGCATATCAATCCTTGTATATACAAGTTTGTAACTTAGAAAAGATGATCACAATATTTGATCTTGATGATCACATATTGTGTATTGTTTACCATGAGATAGATCTAATTTTTTAGTAACACGATCTCATGATAGACTTTCAATGATTGGTTCTTAGCTCATATCTCCTTGTGGGATTTCTAAAATCCAATTTATATAAATCGTTCTCCCTGGAGTAAGGTCGCTCATGTTGTTCTTTCGGGAATGACATTTATGGGGAAGAGTTCTTAATTGAACTTGTGCTTAATTGCCAAATCTTTGTGGGGAGTGCGGCTGTGGAATATTATAGGAGTTATCTTGTATTTTTATCAACTCCTTGATGAATTCACTAAGTTTCGACTATGTGAAATCATCAAAACAAAGTTGATATGTTCCCTTTTAGTCATGAATAATCTCTTTGAGAATTTCATTATGATCCCGCTAGTTTTAGTACCTTAGCAAATTTATATTGACAAAAAGGGGGGGAATTATTTGTTAGTTCACACTACATACATATGGTTTACGGATCATTATGTAAGGGGGAGTGGTTTTCATTGTGAGATGAAGTAATTACTAAGAGGGAGTGATACATATCACCGTAGTATTATTGTCAAAGTTGTGATACAATTGAACTTTGATGCTATGTAATAATACTATACTTTGGATCTTCAATAAGTGCTGGATGAACACGCGCATAGTTGAAGAACCAAGGAAATCCAGCATAATGGGTTTTGGAGCTGTAATGCTTTTATTTGATTAAATCCATATGTAAAATGGTTTGTCACTAAAATTGACAAAGGGGGAGATTGTTAGAGTATTGCTCGGTTGAACCCACTAGCGTTGGTATGTCAAGTTAGTTGTCAATTTTAGTTGCCAAAACGCATTCTTGATTTAGTATACTGAAGTTAGTTTCGGACTAGATTAGGTCTAAGAAGTAGAATCGAAGCTATCCTTAAAGGATGAAAAATGAAGACTACAAGAAGACATCAACAAGGACTTCATCAACAAAGGTATGTGGTGATTGATTTCATTTGGATTATTGTTCAATTCTACCTTTCTAATCTGTCAAAACAAAATGCCTACTCTATGGAACAATTCCTATGATAGTAAATGTACATTTATGTATATATACTCGAGGTTATTTGATCCACGACTTTTGTGACAATAACCTTTATCTCTGGAAAGGTTCTTGAAAAAGCGGGGGTACAACAACCACACCCAATATTTTGTTCGGCAATCTGAATAGACAAACTCCAATATACTTTGAAGAAAATCAACTAGACAGTCAGACTCAATCTATAGAAAAGTATATCAAAGAGTTTATATCTCAATTTCTCAATTCAATCTGCAATCAGCAAATAGGAATTTGCGAGCCCGATTGAATAAGAGAAATAACTTGAACGGTACCAAAGACCAATGTTCAAGTGTAATTCAATTTATATCAACAACCAAAGGTTGGATTATCTAATTGATTGATCTTAACGCACAACCTGTGATATTTCTATTATATAACAAAATATAATTCGGAAAAGAAATAACACAGACACCAGAAATTTTGTTAACGAGGAAACCGCAAATGCAGAAAAAACCCGGGACCTAGTCCAACTTTGAACACCACAATGTATTAAGACGCTACAGACACTAGCTTACTACCAATGAACTTCGGAATGGAATGTAGTTGAGCCCTAATCAATCTCACACTGATCAAGGTAAAGTTGCGCTCCTTACGTCTCTGAACCCCAGCAGGATTCTACGCACTTGATTCCCTTAGCTGATCTCACCCACAACTAAGAGTTGCTACGACCCAAAGTCGAAGACTTGATAAACAAATCTGTCTCACACAGAAAAGTCTATTGGAATAGATAAATTTGTCTCCCACAGAAATACCTACGACTTTTTTTCTGTCTTTTGATAAATCAAGGTGCAAAGGAACCAATTGATAAACCGGACTTATATTCCCGAAGAACATCCTAGTATTATCAATCACCTCACAATAATCTTAATCGTATGGTAGTGAAACAAGATATTGTGGAATCACAAACGATGAGACGGAGATGTTTGTGACTTCTTTTGATCTTACCTATCGGAGATAAATCTCAAGCAAATCTTAGCAAAGATAATACTCAATCACGATAGAACAAGTAAGATCAGAACATGTAACTACAGAGAAAATAGTTGGGTATGGCTTCACAATCCCAATGAAGTATTTAAGTCGTTAACCTACAGGGTTTCGTGAAAAACCTAAGGTTAAAGGAGAATCGACTCTAGTCGCAACTAGTATCACACAGGAGGTGTGGGGATTAGGTTTCCCAGTTGCTAGAGTTCTCTTTTATATAGTTTTCAAATCAGGGTTTGCAATCTAAGTTACCTTGGTAACAAAGCATTCAATATTCACCGTTAGATGAAAACCTGATTAGATACAAGCTAATATCTTTCAACCGTTAGATCGAACTTAGCTTGTTATACACAAATGAAATGTACCTTCATTTTGGTTTAAGTAACCGTACCTAAACGTGTACACTAGGTTGGATCAACAGTAGTTAACCGAGGTTAGCTATATGAACACTCTCATATCAACCTTATTCATCTTAACCATAACTAGTTCAAATGACTCAAATGAAACTAGTTAAAGAGTTGTTCTATATTCTCATAGAAGTATACAAGAACACAATTGAAGCAAAATTGGTTTGATTCACTCGAATCAATTCATGAACATTATAGCCACGTTTTGCAAAGAATGCATTCCTTATTATATAAATGTATTTGTTCATGTCACAACCGATTTTAGAACTTTAACCACTCAAGTATGCAAACGGGTACGCATACTTAAATTAATCGGACCAAGTTTGGTTTTCTCCAGTATGCGAATGGGTACGCATACCTCCAAATCCAGCAGAATTTCCTGGACCTGAACCTTATGCCAGTATGCATACGGGTACGCATACTTAGGTTCCCGGACTTCTCAAACAAACAGGTACGCATACGAGTATGCATACTATGGTTCCCGGACATAGTTACATATATGCAAGAATGCATAACATGTTCATAATCCAATGTTGGTTAAGAGTTCTAAACTCTATTTCAATCATTGAAACTTTCTTAGAGAATTACAATAGCCGTTTTCACACACTATTAGCATCAAAGCAATTTTCGAGTTATTGAAATAATCATAATGAAACATTCCAAGTCTATACCAAATGATTGTATCACACAAACCATGTAAGATGTTACTCGACGATTTTCACATGCTCATCTTTTGACTTTCGTCAATAATATAAGATGAACTTGGTTGAAGCGAAAGCTTACCAACACATATTTCTCAAATCTCAAATGTGCATAATCGAAAACTATAGTAATACAACTTTTGTCTCAATATAGGAGATAGAGTAGAAATAGACTTTCCAAGTGATAGATGAGTTTTAGTCTCCACATACCTTTTGTTGATGAAGTTCCATAAGATCTCCTTAGTAGTTCTTCGTCTTCAAATGATGAACGCCGTGAAGTATAATGCTCAACTACACAATCTATCCTAGTCCGAGACATTACTATAAGTAGACTAGAAATCAAGACTTATAATTTTAATCACTAACATTGACAAACAAGCTTGAGATAGCAACGCTTGATAGTTCGACCGAGAAGTGCTCTAACAGTTCTCATGTTATATTGAGTGAGCTTACGAATTCAACGAGCCAAGAATCACTCAATTCTGAGTTATAACGATGAAGTTATGAGTGATTTATTAAAGTAACAGTTATAAGTGTTGTTGTAACTGTTGCAGTTCGTTAGTAGGAAACAATCCACGAACTGTTTGTAACGGTTCACGGACTTGAGCCCAATTACGTGACTAGAGGTCTTTTTGAGTCATGTTTTTGATGTTTCCTTATCTAGGCATGATAGCTATTACTCCAAACATATTTGATTACCATATTAAAGTGTTTGTGATATATTTTAACTCCTTCCTAAGATAAATTGTGATTTATTCACATAAATACAATATTTGCTAAATTAATTATTTATTTAATTATTTTGGCAAGAGTTGTAACTTAGGAAAGACTCCCAAAATTAGGAGAGTCTTGAAAAAGGAAAATAGCTTTGCTTAGTTTTCAAGCTACCTTGTTCACTATAAATAAAGGGTTCGTGCATACCACAATTTTTCATCCCTTGGAAAATTGGTGTAAGGTTCATAAGGTTGTTTTCCATGTCTTCTGTTCTTCGTGAAGAAGAGTGAGATAAAAGTCTTTGCCTTGGGGATCGCAAAGCCGAGTTGATAATAATCTTCGTGATTGTTGCACAACTTGTAGTCTAGGTTTTTCACCTCTTGTCTATTCTAAGGTCTTCTCTTCTAATATAAGACCATTCAAGAGTTGTTGATCATAAACCCTAGGTTTTGATAGATTTCGGTTCTCGATCGTATACCGACACTAGTTGGCCGAAATCGGAAATAAAAAGAAAACTTCGATTAAGGTATCTCGTAAAAATCCTTAAGAAGTTTTAAACAAGATATCTCTAGATTTATTCTAGTTGTTCTTATTGTAGAATAATTAGGTTTTTCTTCCATTTTTGAAGAGTATAATAAACCCTAATCTACAAGTTTGTTTTGATATTACTTTTACCTAGTAATTTTTTATCTCAAAACAAAAACAAGATTTCCAAAACCTTGATTCACATCTAAAGGGAAATCGAATCGGTATTTTGTGAAAACAAAAGATCGAAAAGTATCAACGGTGTTGGTGCATCTTCTAAAGAGAACTAACATTCTGCTAGAAGATTTTTGAGAGTGCTTCTGAAGAGAACTGTGTTCTGCCATAAGATTTTCGAGAATAACTTCTAAAGAGAATTTATGTTCTGCTAGAAGATTTACGAAAAGAATTTCTAAAGAGAATCGGTGTTCTGCTAGGAGTTCTACAAGTGCTTGAATACAACTGAAGCAGGTATTACATCTAGTCTGAATAGGTAGTAGGAAATTGGTGTAAACGCTTATAATCAGTATGTGTTTATTCTGAACTAGGTCCCGGGGTTTTTCTGCATTTGCGGTTTCCTCGTTAACAAAACTTCTGGTGTCTATGTTATTTCTTTTCCGCATTATATTTTCTATATAATTGAAATATCACAGGTTATGCATAGTTCAATCAATTGGTAAATCCAACCTTTGGTTGTTGATTGAAATTAATTGACACTTGAACATTTGTTTTGGTACCGTTCAAGTTGTTTCTCATAATAATCAGGCTCGCGGATTTCTATCTGTTTGATTTACTGATTACATTGAGAAACAAAGATATAACTCTTGGATATATTTTCTGTGATTGAGTCTTACTGTCTAGTTGATTCTCTTGGAATTATATTGGAGTTAGTCCATACAGATTTCCTAAGAGAAATATTGGGTGTGGTTGTTATACCCCCGCTTTTTCACTTAGGTTATCCATAAGGTGTAAAAGGGTATCGTCTATGGTGCCCAGAAGTGAATAATTTCATAATTAGTAGTGATTGAGCTTTAATGATAAAGCGATGCTTGATTCAAATAGTTCACTGGTTGGGACTCTCAAATTGATAGTGAGAGTAGTACCGATGTTGAAGATTATTCGATGCAGGTGGAGAAGAAATTTCCTAGTTCATCTACTATAAAAGAAGAAAAATTGTAGAAGACGAAGATGAGTTTGAGGTTCCTAGTAAGGAATCTAAACAACAACAAGTCAGGAATATTTCGTCCTTGGCATCTCAATGTGAGAGACGTGAACCAGTTCATTATGGTTTTGATAAATATGCGTCTTACACATTATCTGTTTCCGAGGATGAGTCGTTTACCTTTAAGGAGGCAACGAGTAGTACTCATACCGTTGAGTGGAAAACATCCATGGATGAGGAGATGTAGTCTATTTATAAGAATGGCACTTGGGAACTTGGTAAGTTGCCTAAGGTTCAAAATAAGATTGTGTGCAAGTGGGTCTATACGGTGAAGTATGGAGTTCTAAATTTCAAGGGTATATTTAGTGGTGTACGATACAAACCAAGGTTAATGGCTAAAGGATACGCACAAAAATAAGGTGTGGATTATAATGAAGTTTTCTCTCCAGTTGTTAAACACACTTATATTTGGGTCCTTTTAGCATTTGTGGCATATTTTGACTTAGAGCTCGAGCAATTAGATTTCAAGACTGCTTTCTTGCATGGAGATTTGGAGGAAGTCATTTATATGCTACAACCCATTGGTTATGAAGTTGCTCATAAGGAATATTATGTGTGTCGACTTCAGAAATCGTTGTATGGTTTGAAGAAATCACTAAGACAATAGTACAAGAGGGTTGATACGTTTATGTTGCAGCAAAAGTATACTCGTAGTGAATACGATCAGTATGTACTATAAGAAGTTTCCAGATGGATTTTTTTTTTATCTCTTACTTTATGTTGATGATATGCTCGTAGCTGCCAAGAGCAAGTAAGAAGTTGATCTTAAACGATTGAGTTTAGAGTTTGAGATGAAGGATTGGGTCCGGCTAAGATGATTTTGGGTATGGAGATCACTAGAGATAGATCAAAGAGAAAGTTATGTCTTACTCAGAAATCATATCTTGAGAAGAATCTTTGTTGTTTTGGAATGCATAACTCCAAAGCTGTAAGTGTTCCAATATCGCCTATAATTAAGTTATCAAATCAGTTGTGTCCTACTACAACTGAGGAGAAGGAGTTTATGTCAAAGGTTCCCTATACTAATGCGGTAGGTTCTTTGATGTATGCTATGGTTTTTACTCGTCCTAATATTGCACAAGCAGTTGGTTTAGTTAGTCGTTATATGGCTAATCCTAGGAGAGCACATTGGTACACGGTGAAGGTAATTTTGAGATATGAACCTTGGATGTTGGTTTAGTGTATGAAAAAGAGTAGAGTTTAAAGGTCTGTTACGGAGGAAGAGTATATTGTTGTGACAAAGGTTGTTAAGGAAGCATTGTGGCTTCGTGGTTCAGTTGAAGACATGGTGAAAATACGATGGTACCCAAATACACCATAATATTTTTAATTCAACCTATGAGTCTTCTACCGAATGTGATCGTCTATGGACAGAGTCGAGAAAATAAGACAATTCGGTTCACACTTTGTATGATCGTCTATGGATACGAGATCAAGACAATACAATAACAAGATTACTTGTGTGATTGACTATGGATACAAGATCGAGACAATACGACGACAAAGTGTGTACTTGATAATTGGTTTGGAAATAACTGAAACTCTATAGGATCAATATCAAGTATTACGGAGTTAACGTATAAGTGCAATTTACTTTAATTATAATAAACAATTATAATGCGGAAAATTAAAGTAAATGACACAACAAGATTTTGTTAACATAGAAACTGCAAATGCAGAAAAATCCCAGGACCTAGTCCAGTTTTGAATACTCTCAGAATTAATCCTCTATACAAAATCTAATACCAACTTCGTATAGTTGAGACCAAGCAGACTACCCCTAGCTACTTAGTTCCCTCAGTATCATGCGCCTTCGACTTCTAGAGTCACGCACATGAATAGCAAGTCCTTTGGATCGTATTCCAAATAGCAAAGGAATAATATATTTGGTAACCACTCTAATCAATCTTGCTACAAAATAATGATGAGTTGTTGACAAAGGCTCTTATGTTTAATCTAATAAACTTCTTTGTCTGATTAGATCAATCTATCCAATAACAAAATAGTCAAGTATAGATTTGCAATCAGTCGATAAGATCTCAAGGAGAAAACTATAAAGTGATGCCGATCTAAAATAACTAATCAATCAGATCTATCAAGGATAAATCGATTCTAGTTGGATCCCAGCCGGTCAAGGTTTGTGCACTAAATCCACAAGATACGAAAACTAATAAGAATTCTTCTTCGTCTTAAAATCTTCTATTGCCTTCAAAAACCTGCACAACACCACTTGAATCTCTTGTGATCAATAACGCATAGAATGGAGTATGTTAACAATGGATTATCACAAGATATATTTAGATCTAACAACAGTTCTAAAGATCCCGTCGATACTTTGATCTTGTCTGAGTGAATCTTATATCATAAAAGAAGATTCTCAAGAATAAACAAACTAGGTGCAATAAAAGTTTCAACAACCGTTAATCAATCAAATCAAATTGAAAACTAATAACACTGCAATTATCTAGTTTCCACCAACGGTACTCGTAGAGCTTCTTGATCCCGAAGTCTTTAAACGAGCAGTCATAAGAGATTTCACCTAATTAGGATACTTTCCTCTCCGAATAGACGGCTCCACCAGAAACAACAAATAATGAAGTTTGCCTGACTCTTAGGATAGTTTTCTAGAAATACAAACTTAGGTATTTATAGACCAAGGATGTTTGGACACCAAGGAATTTCCAAAACCGAAAATATTCTCAAGATATGTAATGAATGCCCAAATTCGGTTTTCCTATTTCCAATAAATGTTTGTCCAATATTTTCCGAAATCTCTCATAGAAAATATCCAATTAGTAAATGCACATTATTAATTTTTTATTCTCCAGAGATATGCATTAATTGCTGGTAATTAAAGCATATAAAACCAAAAACCTTAATTAAAAGATTCTCAATTTATTTCGGCACAAGATCACCTTGAGTACCAAGGAATATCTTTGAACAATAAATGATATGAGTTACTGCTCATGTTCAAAGTAGGTTGACATCTTTTCACTGCAAATCCTTATTCCGTATTTACATGGATTTGCTTCTTGGAATCGGTTCAACCATACTTCCAAATAGGTTTAGAATTGGTTCTACCAGAATTCCAAGATTACTATGTGATTGGTCATACCAAGTCACAATGGTTAGTTGTGATCGGTCTTAACAAGTCACATACATGGGTTCGGATCGGTTATACAAATCACTAGGATCCGTTCTACCTAAACATGGTACCTACTTGTGAACGGTCACTCCAGTCACTAGGATCGGTCATACTAATTACAAAGATCGGTCACACAACCACCTATGATCGGTCACACCGATTACCGGAATCGGTCACACCAATTACAAGGATCGATCATACCATCTCATGGTGATTAATTAGGATCGGTTACACCAATTACCAGGACCGGTCATACCAAAACATAAGTATAGGTATTGTGATCGGTTATACCAAAATACATAACCTGAGTTAAGATCGGTTCTACCAACTCACATATATTGGTCATCCAAAGAATATGCAGTGAATAGCCGGACCAATAAACATATTGATTTCCCTTTCGATTCATGAAACAAGTTCACAAACGTACTTCCTTTAAACAAATATAAAACACTGTTTCCTAGGATGAAATCTTCACTATATACCCATTCACATAATCATAAAACTATATACAAGATTATGTCGATGTCATATCTATGAAGTTCAAAAGATAAGCGTTATACTTCGTAATATCATTCCTTAATACTATGACCATACTATTATGATCATGTCTGTCCACAAGAGTATTATATACAATATCTACAATATATACATCTTTGCATGTTATGTTTTCAATATAGCACGACTTGAAAGATATGTTAGGAATGAAACAAATTCAAGTCAATATTACTAACCTCAAGTGGAAGGATGATGTCATCGTTATAGTTCGTTACTTCTTGTCATTCTTCAGGTCTTCAGAGTAACACTTGTATGTCTCAACATTCCTAGACTTTCTAGTCTAACCTAAACGAAGTTGACTCTAATATTTAATCAAGCGACTCTAGATGAGTTTTGATACAAAAATATGACAACCAAACTTGACATAACAACGCTTGGTGAGTTCAACCGAGCTATGCTCTAACATATGGGGATTATACAAGGGAGTATTTTTTGTAAACTGTGATGGTCAAAGTGCTATTAATCTAACAAAGAACCAATTTTTTCATGCACACACCAAGTGTATCGATGTTCGTTATCATAAGTTTCCAGAAGTGGTTGATAACAGAGTAGTTCAACTATTGAAGTCGATACTGAATATAATGCAGCAGATATGTTGACGAAAGTAGTTCTGAAGGTCAAGTTTGAGAGGTGTCTCAGCTTGATCAATATTGCTCGGTGTTGAGGCCCTATGAGAGTTTGAGGCTACATTTGAATTGTTTTGAAGATCAGCTCAGTTTAATGGAAACATTAGCAAGGTGTAAAATTGTTAGATGTTGTCGATTTTATAGGAAGGTTCTAGAATAATATAGAATCGTCTGGGTGTTTTCTTATTTTTGTAAAGCTAGAGGATTCCTGAATTTGTTAAGTTAGAGGTTTCTTTATTTATTTATGTTTAGGTTTTCTAGTATAACTCATGTACTTGGAAGCCAAGTATTTAACCTACATAAATAGGTGTACAAGTCTTAGGGAAACACACAACAAAATTTAGAGAGAGTTCTCACAATCAGAGAATTTAGGGTATATAACGGTTTTAGAGAATAATTTTGGTGTTTGTGAACAACATCCCATTGGTCATAGTTTGTTGATTGATTCATTTATCGTTGGGATTCAAGTCTCTGTAAGTTGTTCTATAATAAAAGTTCATCGTAGCCGTTTGTGGACGTAGGCATACTGCCGAACCACATTAAATCTTACTCCCTCCGTCCCTAAAATAGATGACCTAGTTCAGCTTTGCACAATTCTTAAAGAAAGAAGGATAAAGGAGTATTTGTAAGTATTTTTTACACTTATACCCTTATGAATAATAACTAGTAAAATTTAGAAATGATTTATCTTTCAAACTATACCATGGATATTAGTAAGCTTTATACCATTGGAAATCATTTTAAAACACCTACATAATGAATATAAACATGGCTATCAAATTATACATATTTCTTATATTAACAATAATCAATCAAAATGCTAGTTTTAGAAATATCCCCTCGTCTAATGATATAGGTCATCTTTTTAGGGACAAAATTTAAAAATAAATAGGTCATCTGTTTAGGGACGGAGGGACTATGTTCTTCTTGTTTCGTTTAGTGCATCTTGTTTCTGTTTTCTTTAGTTCTATATTAATCCAAAGGACTAGTTTTCTGAGGAGTTAATTTTTAAGGTTTTAATCCTAACACTTTGCCCGTAAATGGATGAAAATTTAGATGCTATGGGTGTGTGGTTGTAATTAAAATTATTTCTCAAAATGGCATGCAAGATATCTTTTGGGTCCACTGGTGTCGAATCAAATAACGAGATTAGTTTCCACCTTTGGAAATTTAATTTTACTTATGTACAAGATTTGAAGGATTAATGTAATATACTAATATCCTCTACCTAAATAAAGAAGAAGCAATCTCATAAATAAGGAAGATAATAAAGTCATCAGTTGGAAATCCACATATATTCCGGTTATCAAATAAAATTGATATCATACTAATTAAATGAGAATATCGTGAAAATATATGGAAGACTTTATGTATATAAATAGTGGTGAAAGAAGACGTAATGGGAGTTCAATTTTCGGTCCATAGCAATATAATAAGTAGTTTATGATTTTTAGTTTCATTTCTTTTATTTTTTTTCTTTATTTTTCTTTTCTTTTTAATGGATTGATAGTTCTCTCTACTAGGGCTGAAGATGAAGCCCTACTATATATGTAGAGACACATTAGTACAAACTGGCCCTTTTGCAACGCCAAATTGGCGTGTCCATAGGGGTTTAGTCACGCTAATTTGGTTTGGACTTGGCGTGGTTTCTGCTCGCGTGGTTTTAGGTATGATGGCGTGGTTTTAGGTAGCTTATAGCCACGCCAGAGCCACATAGGCGTTGCTATTTGGTCAAGAAGTACTTAAGTTCATATGGCACTTAGCGTGGCCAATGGTACCCATTAGAGACGCAAATTTTTTTTTTGGCATGTCCATTGGTTCTCCTATGGACACGCCAACTTGTATTCGGAGTAACCATTGTTTATCATACAGATACGCAATTAATGTTTTGGCGTTGTCATTATTTATCAAACAGACACGCAATTTGTGTTTTGGCATAGCCATTGGTTATCCGATAGACACGCCATATAGGTTTAACGTGGCTATATGTTATGTTTAGCCACGCCAATTTCAATTACCTTCATCCACGTGGTTATATTAGGAACCGTTGAATATCTTTTAAGATGATGCAATATTGACCGTTAAATTAGATGCATCCTACACCATCCACATGTAACGTTGTGAGCCGTTCATTGGATATCCTATAGATACACCATATAGCGTGGCTATATATGATATTTAGCCACGCCAATTTAATGTTGTGTGATATAACCTTCATCCATGTGGTTGTATTAGGAACCGTTGAATCTCTTTTAAGATGATGCAATATTGACCGTCAAATTAGATGCATCATACACCGTCCACATGTAACATTGTGAGCCATTTGTTGGATATCCTATAGACACGCCATATTGCATTGCTATATGTGATATTTAGCCACGCCAATTTAATCGTGTGTGCAATTACCTTCATCCACATGGATGTATTTGGAACCGTTTAATCTCTTTTAAGATGATACCGTCAAATTAGATGCATCCTACACCGTCCACATGTAACATTATGAGCCATTCATTTGATATCCTATAGACACGCCATATAATGTGGCTATATGTGATATTTAGCCACGCCAATTTATATTTGTTTAACGTGGCTATATGTGATGTTTAGCCACGCCAATTAATCTTGATTGCAATTACCTTCATCCAAGTGGTTATATTAGGAACCGTTGAATCTCTTTTAAGATGATGCAATTTTGACTGTCAAATTAGATGCATCCTACACCTTCCACACGTACCGTTATGAGCCGTTCATTTCTTACCAAAAATTTATTATTTTTTAAAACTGACGAAACGTGTGTCTTACGCGTGTGACGCCTCTAAGCCGTTCAGATTTGACGCATCTAAACCATACACGTGACACTAACTGGGCCGTTCATTTTTTTTTCTAATAAATGCTTTCCACACCGTCCACCTGGAACTATCCCAATCGTTCATTTAGTACCAAATTCTCTTATATTTTAGAAATTTTAGTTAAATCTGGAATTCATATATGCCAAAAATTCATATTATTATTAATCACACAGTAAAATGTTGAGCTTTGGTCTAACAGTTTGCAAAATAAAATATTAAAGAACATTTATCTAAAAATCATCAGTTTTTCTTCAACCTTTTTGATGGTGGTGTCTTTGTATTCAATGGATTAGGTTGTGACATTCTCGACGCACCAAACCTTTTTTTCCTCTGTTGCCCATCTGGAAGTTGGTATGCCTGCTCTACATTTTGTACATATAACTTTTTTCGCACCTTTTTAGGCTTCTTAGGAAGCATTTCAGAGGATGCATGACTCCCGGAATGTTGATTGACTGCTAGGTGCTCCTCATTCCGTTGATCATCTGCTAGGCTGCTGCTAGGTGTTCTTAAATCACTGTCCAATTTCTTCTCAGAATCTAAAACTGGTTCTGGTTGCTTATGAGGTTTTCCATGCCGTGGAGTTTCCTGCAGCAAGAGATTAAATGTATTATATATAATAAAATCCAAGGAGAATTCGTCTGAAGGCCGCACCATTTTTCATAACTGACGCCCATAATAAAATCCATAACCAAATATCTTTATTCAATAGATCAATTTTATAATTTACACTGGTATTCATGTTCCATTTAGTTGTTAATATATTTCTGTCTCCTATTTATTCTTTAATCAAACTGAATAAACGATTTACGTAAAACAATATATATATATACTTGATTAACAAAGCAAAAGAGCTAAGAAACTAACCTTGTCACCAGAGATGGTACACTTATCTTTCGGCCATGCCATAAAACTGTTTTTAGCTTCGTATATTGTCTTAAATTCACCACATGGTTCCGTTAACACGAATAGTGGCTCGATAACCTCAAGAATATTAACAGCATAACAGTTACTAGGAATATCTTTTCCATGTATTTTCTGGTTAGGCGCAATAGTTAAAATACTGCCTCTAGCAATGACGTTTTCCCTAGATCCATGCCAAAAGTTGTATTATGCTTCCTACAGAAATATATGGCATATGAACATCATATAAAGAGAAGACGCTAGAACTAGCAATATAGATTTATAACCAAAAAAATTACATACTCCATTAGATGTCTTAGCCAGAGGTTCTCTCATAGATGTGCACGACTTCTCTAGAGATATTGAAGGATTTGGCTGGGAATTATTGGTAGAGTTCTGCATAAGATTAGAAGACTTCTTCTTAGATCCATCAGAAGGGTTGCTACGTGCAGGAGACTTCCGTAGAGAAGTAGTTGGTTGGGAATTACTGGTAGAAATCTGCATAAGATTAGAAGAATTCTACTTAGTTACACATATTTCTATTTTTCTAGGTTCTCTAATTTACACTTGGATCGGTGATTCATATAATTGATATCATCTTTGTGTCTCATATATCCTTTGTAATTAATACGAACTAGATAGACTGGTTTATGTATATTCGACTTACAAATCAAACAAGCCAAGCAACTAACCTTAACCTTAGGAGGCTCGGTCAACTGAACACCACACTTTGGCCAAGGAATCGTTTTTCCAACAGTTTGTCCTAATGTTTCCATACCAGCAAATCGTTCGGGTAGACAGAAATTCTCCTTTATTACTTCCTCAATCAGGATTTTGTGGCAATCAACCTCCACCCCATCCTTTCCATGTAATTGTTGTTTTCCTTTTAACATAAAAGCTTTACCTCTAGCAAGGACGTTAGCCTTAGACAACTGGTCAAAAAGGTTGCAACTTCTACCCTGCAGAAATATATGGCATATGAGCATCTTCAAGCGAAAACTTCAAAATAAATTGAGATTTAAAATGCATGTAAAAATAAAACAGATACCGGAGAAACTGTTTTAGTTGTCGTGATCTCAGATTGGCTCCGATTAGGTGGAGCTTTTGATGTCACATCCAGAGTATGTTTCCCCGAATTTTGTTGACTTATCTGCAGCAGTAGAGTAATATTCCATATTCGGGTAACAAATATACCAAATTCCATAGTGAATGCGAAGACACAGATGAATTGAATAGTTAACAAATATACAATGATTGAATTATGGCACACTGTACAACTAACTCATAATCAAATAGGTACACATATCGGTCTATAAGGTTCTCCAAAATACACCCTAGCATCCGTGATTCATATAGTTGATAGCATATTTGAGACTCATATGATCTTAAGATCATGTAACTGGTTTAAAACACATACCTTTGGAACTTTTTCAGATATTGCAATACGAGATTGTCTTCGGTTGAGTAGAGCCGATGATTTCACAGCCTCGGAATGTTTTGGTTGACTTACCTGCATCATAAAATTGAAATGAAAGTTGTACCTTATTTTTGCAGTGAAACCATTTAAGCACACTGCACAACTAACTCATAATCAAATAGCTAACCACATATCTCAGTCTATAAGGTTTTCTAAAATATACACTAACGTCCGTGATTCATATAGCTGATAGCATATTCGTCTCTAATATCAAACAATATATATATAAAACTGGTTTGTGTAAAAACATATCCAATGAGTTAATAAAGAAAACAAGCCAAGCAACCAACCTTTTGATCCAAGATGGTTTGACTTAATGGCCAACAAATTTCAGCATCACCACATCTTTTAAAGTTTTTATCTCAGATTTGCTTACGGGTAATTTGATGGTTTCATTTAGTATTTCACTAACCCGGACGTTGTAGCATGTAACTGAACCAATCATTCCTGACTTCAATTTAAATACTTTCGTCTTTGTAGAGTAAGCTCTACCAATGGCAACGATATTGTCCTTTTCTCCAAACCAAAGTTTGCATCCTATGCCCTGCAGAAACACATGGCGCATGAGAGATAGTAAATGGAAGATTAAAAATTTAAATGCGTTGGAAACCCATACATCAATCGTTACTCTTTCAGATGGCACATTCTGAGATTCCCCCGTGGATGGAGGAGACGTAGACTTCTTTTTTGATACTAAAGACGCCGGGGATTCAGTAGAAACGGTCGGCGTTTTAGTACAAGGAGAGTCCCGCTTTGCAGACCCTTTCATGCTTTCAGATGACTTCTCCGGACCGGATTTCCCATATTTTTTTGGAAGTTTCTTAACTGATTCTTAACTTATCTTATTCTTAGATCGATAGGAGGCGTTGCTAGGTCCTACATCCTGCGACTGTAGTTGAACACATTGTTAGAAAAAATTAGATATAGTCTGCCAATTTTTTTAAAAAGTTACACAATCTAATCAAAACTCAGTTCACTTACTTCTCCTCCAGACTTGCTGATATTGTTGCTCAAAATGTTCGCAATATCAATTCCTCGAGATATCAAGTTATCTGTTAATCTCTGATATGCAGTTTTAGTAGACTCCGATTCTTTCACCTTATCTTTCAACTTTTCACGCAGTTCATCATTCTCTTTCGAGGCTTGTCTTGGTTTTCTTCTATTTTGAAAGTAAATGGTTGGTGTCACTCCAAAGCCAGTCCCTTTGACACGTCCACCCTTATCCGGGTCGATCGCAAGTGTTAGGGCATCCTCGTTATGACCAACCGTTTGAGTTCCCTATCGAATCATCTTCCGTGTCTCTTCCTATTCAAATAATGTGTTAACTTATGATTTAAACCTTGCGCACTTACTTTGGTTAAAAACATGAGGACTGGGAAGTTTATGTTTTCTCACAATTTCAGATGTCTTCTCCCTGACAAAATCGTCTGGTACAATTCCGTGTTTGTCTTCGCGTTCTTTTGCCCACATGAAGAACCGGTCGGAAAGATCTTCTTCGGTAACATCTCCCCTTTGGACCTAGTAGTTACCAGAAACAAGTATGGATTTACATCCGCATAGATATTAACAGTGTTAAACAGAAAATCAATTCCAAAGCATCTAACATGACAAAATTACAGATTGGTATAAGAGGACACATCCATATACCGTTATAAGTTTTTGCGTATATGAGACACGCAACTCGACATACAAAACAGAAGTTCAATGGAATACTATCTGATATGGCCGGTTTTACTGTGCAGTGCATAATAAATAAGACAACAGACTTACTAATTTTCTCTTAATCCCGTGTATCCTCCTCATCCCGTCCGATGTGGGAACTTGGATTGTGATATTGCCTCATTTCCCTTCTCCGAATTTTCCTTGCAGAGGAAATAAAAATAATTTCATTAATCTGCTAGGATAGACAATAAGAACGAAACACAAATTAGAAAAAGCAATGTGTATTCCATACCTTAAATTCGGGCTATTTTACATAATCAAGGAACTTGTCCCATCTTTCTTGGTCCACTACCGTTCTATACTTTTTGGGGACAGTTCTTAGTAGGTCCGGTCTTTCCTTTAAAGGTTTTACATGATTGTTGTACAATTTCCTTCTGAAGTCCCGCAGTTGAACAGGTAGACGCTTCATGATCACTCCCTTCATCGACTGGGGCACCTCAAAATGAAGCTGCAATAACATCTAATGTATGTTAATCACAGACTCACAGTTAGACAACATAAACGACAAATTGATAAACGCAGATGCATATCATAAGTTCCTCCCACATATTTTCTTTTGTTATTGGAGGGACTTTCTTCCAACATAAATATTTTATGCCAACCATACTACGGGCCAAATAGCCTAGGTAACTGCTGAATTCAATTCTATTGCCACCAATAGGTCGGAACATATTATCAAAATCCAAATCCCGTTTTTTGGCATTAGATTTCGAGAAGTCTTTATTCAGCTTCAACATTCTTGTCATTCCCCTCTCTTTTTTAATCTTTGTTGTAGGGTCTTCTTCTTATGGCTGCTTTTCTGCTTCTGGACCTTTTTCCAATTCTATTTCTTCTACCACTTCGAAATCATTTTCAGAATCGTCTGACTCTGGAAATAACAAAAGCAACATATGAAATCATGTGATGTTTAAGTAAAAACAAGTAAGTAAAAGATTTCGAACATTACCAGTTGCTTCTTCATATCTACCAGTGGTTATAAAATTTTCACCATCTTCGTCATCTGGTTGTACAATCTCATTATGATTCTCATCTAACTCTATTGTGTCTTCATCAAAATCCCCCTCATCATCTGGTTCCCTCCATTGGTCATCCTCTGGGGACATATTGTAATCATCATCTTCTCCCATAACATAAACTGTGTAGGTACGTGCATCTCAGTTAGGAATTTGAGCTTATTTTGGAAAATATTAGCTAAACCTAACAGGATAGGCAACATGTGTTACACCTATTTTCTATTATATGAAAAGAAAACAAACATGAACTCATTGATGCATGTAACTTGAGCCTAAAACGTCATTGCAGCACACAAAATCTCCTCATGATTATTGTGTTATCCACAAAGCGAAAGGTACCGTTTAAACGATCTTATATAACTTTTTGTTACAAAAGCAAAGAGCACTAAAGCACCACATAATGATTATCCATTTTTATCTTGAAGATGATAGTCAAATTGGCCAACTAGCAACATGGTATTATTAAAAGTGGAAAATTAAAATGCAGACGTTACAGGCTCGCCAAGTAACAGAGACTCAAATGATTAAATATTGAGAAGCCTTGTATATATATATGATTGACACAACATCTTCGATCAAAGTAGAGTTATTAACTCTCAATAAAAATCCAACCCAAACAATAACAAAAATCCTAGAAAACAATTAGCATTGGTACGTTTATTTATTTATTTTGTAAAACCTAACTAAGTAACATGAAAGAAAGATCCTTACCTAAATCTTAAATAGTTGATGCATGTAACTTAAGCCTAAAACATTATTGTTGCAACAAATGAAATCACATCTCATCGTACAACCCGTGATTGTCATTAACTTGTTCTTTGATATAGCCGAATAAAAACCCTAATTATGCTTCAACTAGTAAACCTATAAGATCTAACATTTGATTTTATGAGATCAAACAAAAAATCTAACATAAATTTAATATTCATTCGATAATGGGTTGTAGAAATATAACTAGCAACAACGATCGAGTTTAAAGAGGTAGATTCCTTGTAAAGATTAGAGATAGTAATAGAATAAAAACCCTAATCATGCTTTAACTAGTATACCTATAAGAAGTAATAGAATAAAAACCCTAATCATGCTTTAACTAGTAAACCTATAAGATCTAACATCTGATTCCATGAGATCAAACAAAAAATCTAACATCAATTTAATATTCATTCGATAATGGGTTGTAGAAATAATACCAACAACAAAGATCGAGTCTGAAGAGGTAGGTTCCTTGTAAAGATTAGAGATAGTAATAGAATTATGATTTCATAAGAGAATCGAGTAATAAAAAATGAACGTGGAAGAAAGTAGATCGAACTCAACTTTCTTTTTCATTTTGGAATTTAACCAAACCATCACGCGAGAATCGATTTTCCTTTTGAAATCATCCCGCCAAGTAAAATTCATTTTCATCACCCGCCAAACACAAGATTTTTGGTGTTTTTCTTTTTTTATTTCCAAATTTTTGATGTGTAACTAGTATGGTTAGTTTCCTTATTTTATGGAGAATATATCATAGGTAGTTATGATAAAATTGTTTCCCAAAATTTTCGAAATTTAATTTCCTATCTCTAACCAACTCGAGAAGAGGCCATAGAAAAAAAATTAAGAAATATATTTCGAAATTATACTTTCCTATTTCGAATAATATTTCCTTAATAATTTTAAGCTGGGTTGTCTCCTGCATTATTCTTGGTTTATGGAGGAAACGTATGATTTTGAATTTTTAGTGGCACCTATGTAGGAAACGTATTATTCTAATCATACAGTAAGCTACTAAAGAGAAAGAATCTAAACCCATCCATTTTCATGTTCATCATTTCCGTAAAACATAAAAGTTCAACGTGAACCATTCATCACATAAATGTCAACCTATCTATCAGCGTAAAAAGCCTGCATCTAGTGCAGTACTTAAAAAGGAAATACAACCACCACTGAAAACAAAATGGTCTACGAAATGCTTTATATTTAAAAATATGTAAACTAAAAATTCACACATCAAAAACACTGTTTAAAAAGCAAAGAACTTGTTAGATGAGTCTGGTTCTTTGTCAGATTAGTCTGGTTCCTCATTCTCATCCAAATCCACACAAAGATCATTATCATTAACATCGTCGTATAACAATAATTTTCTTTCAATAGCACTTTACTTGTTCAAACTCGTATTTTTGTTAAAAGTATTGACAAGGAGATAATAAGATCAGACCTAAAATGATAAATTGATTCTTATTGTTTACAGGGGGGACAACTGTATTTTTCTACATTTCCTCTGTTCTTTCAGCTAATTATATTTATTTTTCCAAAAGAATGCACACCTCATAAATAAATAAATTTGCAAGAGTATATTGCATTCTGTAAAGTCTGTGAACTTGTAAATAATTATCTAATTTATTTCATGATTCCAATACCTAAATAATAAAAGAATTCATAAACAACACCTTCTTCTAAATGACAAAATTAGCAAATGAAACAAGAAATGAAAACAACTTTCAAAGCGTCCACAAAAAGAAATCGATAAATCAAACCCTATCATCAACAACAAAAAAAAACATATCAAATGAACCATCCCCCATCTTCAAACAATTCTTAATGCTGAGGTGAACGTGATCACTCCAACCAGCAGGCTTGGGCACCTTGTCATCCTCAGATTTGCCATTTTCTGCTTCATCAGGCTCCACATGCTTGTTAAGATCATGCTTGTTAACTTTTGGATCCTATGGCATATCCGGAACATCGGGATCTTCATCAATAATTTCAATAATAGAAGTAGGAACATCAGCATTCACAGTAGGAACATCAACATAAGCAGGAACATCAGTATTCTCAACACTACTGATTACAGCGTCCATAGGAACACCAGGAATAACATCAGCATATATAGGAACATCATCATTCTCAACACTACTGAAAACAGAACTAATTACAGCGTCGAGAGGAACACCAGGAACAGTAGTTACTCCGTCCACAGTAATGATAATCTTCAATTTACGAGGACCATCCATCAGTCGAGGACATTTTTGGATCCTCTCGTCAGTTTCATCTCTACAGTCCCTCTTAGCAGAACTCATTTTCCTCTTAATACTCTATGTTAATTTTTTTCTATGCTTGGTGTAATTTATATATATATTTTTAAGGAAAACCCTAATTTTTTAGGTTTTCCATCATTATCTTAAATCACCTATTCTTTAGTATTTACACCAAATATTGTAGCAATATAATGAGATATGGAATGAATATTTTCATGTTTATCTTATTTCCTTTTTAATCTAATATACATTACGAACATAACAAACTAAAATAAATCATGATCTCCTGAGATATGAAATGAATATTTTCATATTATCTAATTTCCTTTTTAACTTAATATACGATCTCTTAGGAAATACCCAAATAATTTTTTTACTTTTAAACTAATTACCTAGGTCGGTTGGGGTGGCCCGGCCGGCTGGACCATAGGTGTAACGCAAAAAAAAAGGAAAAAACCAAAGGTTGGCTAGTTAAACAATGACCCAACATTTAGCGGCAACACTATCATGTTGATACACGAAATTGAACATTTCAACATAGAAAAAAATCCAAACACCAAAAAAAAAAACAATACAACTACAAGAAAAAAAAAGCAGCATAGATAACCCAAGGAATAAATTGTACATTTCAGCATAGAAAAAAATCCAAATCCAAATACCAAAAAAAAAAAAAAAAAAAACATAACTACAAGAAAAAAAAAGCTACATAGATAAGCCAAGGAATGTGTTAGTGGCATGGACATCATGAGTACACGTTTCCGATTGTCCACCAAAATTCTTCAACGAAACAGCGCTCCTCATGTGAGGAATAATTGCAACCCTTGTTTCTCACGGTAGTGTCCTCCAAATTTCTGTCCAAGTTCTTGTGAGTGTATTGTAACGCAATAAACACCTATTCTGCCAAAATAAGAGGTCCTTGTTATTTACAAAGGCTATCGGGTTATAAGTCGGCCATTCATCCTCTTCAAAGAAAATGATTATCTTATAATTCCAATTCCATTCCCCGCCAGGTGCCCATGTATGAATATTTTCTTCGGAAATGGGATCCCAGAAATCTATCCGGGGCCCATCAATCCTCTCATGGATGTAGTAAAATAAAATGCGAACTCCGAACATGACCATCCCAAGTGATGGGTAAGTATTTATCCAAAATTCACTCCCAGGAATATGATGCGGGGGTGGCGAATGTTGATGGAACGTCTCAGTGTCCAAATTGAAAGATATTATTCCAATATCCCGCTGACAACAATCCTTCCAAAAAATACAACCATGTGCGTACACACCTGAACTCCGAAAAGTATAAGGAATCTCCCCTGCTATGTTCCTCCATCCCCTCTTGTCTCCTAGAGTGTGTATTTGAACTTTACCATCCATGTGAATTCGAACTACCTTGTACTCATTGGTACGTTGACAGTAGCCGAAACCTCCAATTACGTTATATCGCGGATACCATGAAAGTACTGGATCCGGTACAATTGGGATGCATAGTTGTGGCAAATGGGGGTGCTCACCAGTTTCTGGATTCATAATATATACAGGATCTTGTATGCCGTGGTGTGAAACATAAAAACATACCATACCATTGCAAGATCCAACTATTGGGTGCAACATAGTCCAATCATCATGGGTTCCATCATTCGAGGCGTCGTGATTGTTGACTATTACGATCCGGCTTAAATCTTCCTCTCTATAAAAGAGTTGGGTAACTTTATCTTTCCCCATTCTTGGTGTGACACCAAAAAGGAATCCAATTCTTTTTCCCCCAAGGATAGTATTCCATTCTTTGCATACACATTTGCTTGCTAAAACGCTTTCTGCAGTTTGGATGCGCTGAAGTATCTCGGTAGTTAATTCTGGCAACATATGCATCACTATTATACTGATGAAAGATTATCATTTTTTTACGAGCTTTTAGGATTTTCTTATTGTAGAATGCTACAAGCAGATACGAGTAAAGTTTATATAGTAAATAGACATCCAATACACCCGTTGGCTAATTTTTTAGGTTTTCCATCATTATTTTAAATCACTATTACTTGGTATTTACACCGAATATTTCAATTTCCATATTACTAAAAAATGAGATATTGTAGCAATATAATGAGATATGGAATGAACATGCTTCAAAAAAGAAGATCTGGAATGAATATTTTCATGTTATCTAATTTCCTTTTTAATCTAATATACATTCCAAACATAACAAACTAAAATAAATCATGATCTCTTAGGAAATACCCAAATAATTTTTCTACTTTTCAACTAATTACCTAGGTCGGTTGGGATGGCCCGGACGGCAAAAAGGAAAAAACCAAAGGTTGGATAGTTAAACAATGACCCAACATTTAGCGCCACCACTATCATGTTGATAAAATAAATTGTACATTTCAACATAGAAAAAAATCCAAACACCAAAAAAAACAAACACACACAACTACAAGAATAAAAAGCTACATAGATAACCCAGGGAATGTGTTAGTGGCATGGCCATCATGAGTACACGTTTCCGAATGTCAACCAAAATTCTTCAACGAGACAGCAATCCTCATGTGAGGAATAATTGCAACCCTTGTTTCCCACGGTAGTGTCCCCAAATTTCCGTCTAAGTTCTGGTGAGTGTATTGTAACGCAATAAACGCTTATTGTGCCACAATAGGAGGTCGTTGTTATTTCCAAAGGCTATCGGGTCATGAGTCTGTCATTCATCCTCTTCCAAGAAAATGCTCATCTTATGATTCCGATTCCATTCCCCGCCAGGTGCCCATGTATGAATATTTTCTTCGTAAATGGGAGCCCAGAAATCTATCCGAGGCTTATCAACCCCCTCATGGATGTAGTAAAATAAAAGGAAAACTCCAAACATGACCATCCCAAGTGATGGGTAAGAATCTATCCAAAATTCACTCCCAGGAATATGATGTGGGGGTGGAGAATGTGGATGGAACGTCTTAGTGTCCAAATTTAAAGATACTATGCCAATATCCTGCTGACAATAATCCTTCCAAAAAATACAACCATGTGCGTACATACCTGAACTCCGAAGAGTATAAGGAATCTCCCCTGCTATGTTCCTCCATCCCCTCTTGTCTCCTAAAGTGTGTATTTGAACTTTACCATCCATGTGAATTCGAACTACCTTGTACTCATTGGTACTTTGACAGTAGCCGAAACCCCCAATTACGTTGTATCGTGGATACCCCGAAAGTACTTGATCTCGTGCAATTGGGATGCATAGTTGTGGCAGATGGAGGTGATCATCAGTTTCTGGATTCATAATATATACAGGATCTTGTATGTCGTGGTGTGAGACAGAAAAACATACCAGACCATTGCAAGATCCAACTATTGGGTGCAACTTAGTCCAATCATCATAGGTTCCATCATTCGCGGCGTCGTGATTGTTGGATGTTACGATCGGGCTGAAATCTTCCTCTCTATAAAAGAGTTGGGTAACTTTATCTTTCCCCATTCTTGGTGTGACACAAAAAAGGAATCCAATTCTTTTGTCCCCAAGGATAGTATTCCATTCTTTGCATACACATTTGCTTGCTAAAACGCTTTCTGCAGTTTGGAGGCGCTGTAGTATCTCGGTAGTTAATTCCGGCAACATATCCATCACTATTATACTGATCAAAGATTATAAAAAAAAATTACAAGCATTTAAGATTTTCTTATTGTAGAATGCTACAAGCAGATACGAGTAAAGCTTATATATATAGACATCCAATACACCTGTTGGCGAATGGTCGCGTCCTTAATGACCAGCCATCAGTCGAGGACATTTTTGGATCCTCTCGTCAATTTCATATCAACAGTCCCTCTAAGCATAAATCATTTTCCTCTCCCTCTTAGCAGAATTCATTTTTATCTTAATACTCTATGTTATTTTTTTTATATGCTTGGTGTAATTTGAAAACTCGAATTTTTTAGGTTTTCCATCATTATCTTAAATCACTATTCTTTGGTATTTACACCGAATATTTCAGTTTCCATATTACTAAAAATGAGATATTGTAGCAATATAATGAGACATGGAATGAATATTTTCATGTTTATGTAATTTCATTTTTAATCTAATATACATTCCGAACATAACAAACTAAAATAAATCATGATCTCTTAGGAAATACCCAAATAATTTTTCTACTTTTACACTAATTACTTATGTCGGTTGGGGAGGCCCGGACGGCTGGCAGGACCATAGGTGTAAGGCAAAAAAAAAAAAAAAAAAAAAAGGTTGGCTATTTAAAAAAAAACCCAAAATTTGGGGCCAACACTATAATTTTGATAAACAAAATTTTACATTTCAACAAAAAAAAAAATCCAAACACCAAAAAAAAAAAAAAAAAACACAACTACAAGAAAAAAACCCTACATTGATAACCCAAGGAATGTGTTAGTGGCATGGACATCATGAGTACACGTTTCCGATTTTCCACCAAAATTCTTCAACAAGACAGCGCTCCTCATGTGAGGAATAATTGCAACCCATGTTTCCCACGGTAGTGTCCTCCAAACTTACGTCCAAGTTCTGGTAAGTGTAGTGTAACGTAATAAACGCCTATTCTTCAACAATAGGAGGTCCTTGTTGTTTCCAAAGGCTATAAGGTCATAAGTCGGCCATTCATCCCCATACTCTTCCAATAAAATGCTCACCTTATGATTCCAATTCCATTCCCCGCCAAGTGCCCATGTATGAATATTTCTTCGGAAATGGGAGCCAAGAAATCTATCAGAGGCTTATCAACCCCCTCATGGATATAGTAAAATAAAAGGAGAACTCCAAACATGACCATCTCAAGTGATGGGTAAGAATCTATCCAAAATTCACTCCCAGGAATATGATGCGGGGGTGGCGAATATGGATGGAATGTCTCAGTGTCCAAATTGAAAGATACTATGCCAATATCCTGCTGACAACAATCCTTCCGAAAAATACAACAATGTGCGGACACACCTGAACTCCGAAAAGTATACGGAATCTCCCCTGCTATGTTCCTCCATCCCCTCTTGTTTCCTAGAGTGTGTATTTTAACTTTACCATCCATGTGAATTCGAACTACCTTGTACTCATTGATACGTTGACAGTAGCAAAAACCCCCAATTACGTTGTATCGTGGATACCACGGAAGTCCTTGATCTTGTGCAATTGGGATGCATAGTTGTAGCAGATGGAGGTGCTCACCAGTTTATGGATTCATAATATATACATGATCTTGTATGCTGTGGTATGAAATATAAAAACATACCAGACCATTGCAAGATCCAACTATTGGGTGCAACTTAGTCCAATCATCATAGGTTCCATCATTCGGGGCGTCGTGATTGTTGGCTGTTACGATAGAGCTGAAATCTTCCTATCTATAAAAGAGTTAGGTAACTTTATCTTTGTCCATTCTTGGTGTGACACCAAAAAGGAATCCAATTCTTTTGTCCCCATGGACAGTATTCCACTCTTTGCAAACACATTTGCTTGCTAAAACGCTTTCTACAGTTTGGAGGCGCTGTAGTATCTCGGTAGTTAATTCCGGCAACATATCAATCACTATTATACTGATGGAAGATTATCAAAAATAAAATACAAGCATTTAGGATTTTCTTAATATTGGAGAATGTTACAAGCAGATACGAGTAAAGATTATATAGACATCCAATACACTTGTTGGCGAATGGTCGCGTCCTTGATGAGAAGGAATTATTTGAATGGTCGCGTCCTTAATGAGCAGACAAGTAGCGTATATTTGCATGTTTTATCTTAAAAGCGGTTATAGCTTATGCCGCGAATTTAACCTACAACTGGATTCTTATTTAAAAGGAAACAAAATCTAAAGGATAACCATTACGCCATGAAGTATGTCTGAAAGGACATGACATTTTAGTAGGGTGTTATTACCCTACTATTACTATCTAGAATTTTCTTTGAATTCAACCGCTGCATGCGTCTCTTGGGAATAAGTCTCAGAAGAAAAAAGAAAAAATAATTATAAATATGAAAGGGGAATTAGGGATTATATTCATTTTCCAGAGAGAAAATTAAGCCAAGAGAAGAGAAGAATAAAAAAAAGTTTCAGAGATAACAATGGCTCCAAATAACCCAGAAAGGGGGAGTGGTTCCAAACCATCAAAAGGTAAGACCCCAATGACAGGAAGAAGTTGATAAGGAGGAGTGCTTGAAGAGAAAAGAAGTGATGATGAGGTTCAAATTAGCAGTATGTGAAATGGATTTGGAGCAACTAGAGAAAGCTAAGTACTATATATCGAAACAAGAAGCAAGATTGAATAAAAATAAGAAGAAAGAAGAGGCAAGGAATATGAGAGAAGAGGAAGAAGTAGGTTTGCAGAACAATAACCAAAATGATGATATGAATCTGTTTTGGAATGACTTTTATCATGCAAATTCAGTATATGAGGCAGAAAATGAAGAGACAAAGAAGAGAAGCATAGAGAAAGTAAAAGATGAAGAATACCCAGAAGAGTTTTTGTTGTTGTTGGAGAAAAAGGAAAGGAGAGAAGCAGTGTTAGAGAGAATATGGTTTAAGGCTAGAAGAGCATCGGTTTGTGCAGGAAGATATAAGGATTATGCAAACACCCCCGAGGCTGTGAATGAGATCAGTATAGAGGATGGGTATCAGGCGTACCTATCACGAACAACACATGAAAATGAGGTCATACTCAACATAGTGACTGATTCTGAAACTGATATGGGATCGGAGAGGGAAAGGTCGGATTACGACTCTGAGTGATGGCCAGCAACAAGTAAGACTCTACCAATTCCAATTTTCTTATAGCTGGTGGATTTTTTGGGTTAAGTTGCTTTAATGGAAATGATGATACAGAGTTTGCAAATGGTTACACAAGTTACTATTTTGAAGAAATAGGTATCATCAAAGTACAAAGAAAAATTGGAATTAAGAGGGGTCTAATAGGAAATTGTGGACGACTGAATCTTGTTTTGTTTTTTGGAATTTATGTTTCGGATTTAGGATTAATTTTCATGTTTTTTCTAATGTTAATGACTGAATGGTGTTGGACTTGCTTAATGACTATATAATGGATTAATTTTCTTGTTTAATGACCGTTTTCTTTTGTATGATTGAATGGTGTTGGAGTTGTTGGTTGCATTGTCAAACTCAATCTATGATCAAAGAACTAGATATATAAAAAGCACAAGTATTCTGTTGAAAACAAATGGCTACTTTGAAAAATCACGCATAATAGCATCTCATTACTGAATAGATAATACATTGCATATACACACCTAATTTTGTTACACAAATTTGACATCATACCGAAATCACAAAGGATTGCTGAAATTACATGGATTCTATAAGACTAGAGTCCATTAAGGGGAAGGGGTCTTCCTGGCTTTCATTTGAATTGCAGAAACTATCTGCGATTCTCATTACAGCCACTTATGCACCAATTCAGTAATGCTTACCTTCTGGAATTAGAATACCCATCACAACTACATCTTAATATTTACAACGGTATTGGTTGATAATAGAAAACAGGAACTATCCCTAAAATACAAAACGTGTATTTACTACTACAAATATGGGCTAATGGTACCTTAATTTATGTATCTCTCTTTTAGCCCTTATATTTTTAGGTTAAGCGAATTAGGTGTTTGATATTCCTTACCTCCTTACAAGTACATCAAATATTTCAATTTCCGTATCACTATAAATATGACAGAAAATAGATAATGAGATATATATATATAGAATGAATATTTGATCTTTATCTAATTTCCTTTTTAATCGGATGTAGTTTCTAAACATACAGAACTTAATAAATAAATAAAAATTCGGCCACCATATCTAATTGTCAACACAAGGAGTTTTTCTTCTCCTGCAAATCGCTCTTCCTTTTTGACCAGAATGAACTGCACATCCTATTGCTACCAATTTATTGTTATGGGTCCTAAAACTGTTAGATACAATTCATTAAGAAGAACCCTAGAAGACGATTTTAAGATCTCGGATTACGATGTACGAGTTCTTCAGCCTAGACTCGGCGTGTTCATAATCTGCATGAGGAAGCATGCAGATTATTGGCGTTTGCGTGAGATTAATGCATTTGCTGTCGATGATCATTGTGTGGAATTGGTGCATGGGGAAAGTAGATGTTGTTGTCCCTTTGATCGTGATTTTTTTAATTTCCAACAACATGTGAATATACTTCAAGGACGAGTTGATTGGCTTCAAGAACAATTGTTTTGTGATATTGACGACTAGGACGTGGCATTTATAGTTCATGATTCAAAAAGAGACTAGATTGACAAAATAGGTTTCTTATTGATCAGTATTTCTTATATTTCTTAGTTATTTATTAATAAAAAAGATGTAATAACACAATTCTGAAAATTAAAACGATGTGTTACATATGTCTCTAATTTGTTTTGCCCATTTATGTTTTGGTTTTGTGTTTTGGTGTCAAACACCAGTTTCAAATCTATAATTCGTCTACAAAAAGAATCCATATTATTCACGAAATCAACATTTTTTTTTTCGACTTCTCAAATCCCCATCTGTTACAAAATCTTTTTCATTCATGTGCATTTTCAAGAATATCATCATTGATTTATCTATCAATCACTTATACCTTTTGCATCTCAAATTCTCACTTCTTTTTACATTTTTCTTTTTCTCTCTCAGATTTACTTTTATGAAAACATAAAAGTCTCCCTATAGATTCGCAAAATTTATAACCATAAATTAATACAACTGGAATACAGAAATGCCTCCCTCTATACCAAATTGACCACCATAAAAGAAAGTCCCCCTCTAAATTCTTCAGGAATACGTTTAAAAGCATTAACTCCATCAAATAAAATACCAACCATTATTTCCCAAAATAAGACCAAGTTCGATTCTTCAGATTTCAAAAACAACTTTTAGTCCAGACAAGATACGAAGAAAAAAAACCAAAGATGAGAAATAGTACTATTAAAAATATATATATATATATATATATATATAGAACACCAAACTACATTACTCTGATCAAAAAAAAAACAAAAACACTACACAAGGAATATGTTAGTGGCATGAACATCGTCTGTACACATTTCCGATTGTCCTCCAAAATTCTTCAACGAGACGGCGCTCCTCATGTGAGGAATAACTCTAACCTTTACCTACCTTGTCTCCGCAATTTGTGTCAAAGTTCTGGTGAGTTCATTATGACGCGCTAAACAGCGGTTGTTTTGCAATAGGATGTCGTTGTTATTTCCCAAAGTTATCATCTTATAAGGCGGCCATAATAGATTCCAAGGCCCTTCCAAGACAATGCTCCTCTTAGGTTCCTAATTCCATTCTACAACGGGTGCCCGTGTATGAATATCATTATCAGAAATGGGTGCCCAAAAATCAATCCGGAGTTCACAAATATCGTGAAGGTTGTAAAATAAAAGGAAAACTCCAGACAAGACCATTCCAAGTCTTGGAGTACTGAAACCATCATTCTCATAAATATGATGTGGGGGTGGAGAATGTGTTTGCAATGTCTCATTGTCCAAATTGAAAGATACTATCTGAATATTTTCATAAAATTGATGATTTATCCAAAAAATACAACCATGTGCGTACACACCTGAATCCCAAAAAGTAAAAGGAAAATCCCTGATGTTCCTCCATCCCATGTTGTCACCTTGAGTGTTTATGACCACTTTACCGTCCATTTGAATTCGAACTACTTTGTATTCACTGGTATGTTCACTGTAGCCGAAACCCCCTACGACGTATCGTGGATCCCAACTAATTTGTGGCGTTGGTGTTGGATCGCATATTTGTGGCAAATGGAGGTGCTCACCCGTTGTTGGATTCATAATATAAATAAGATCTTGTATGCCGTGGTGTGAAACATAAAAACATACCAGACCATTGCAAGATCCAACGATTGGGTGTGACATGTTTTCATTATTGGATCCGATATCCCTGCTACCATCGTTTCAAAATAACATCTGATGGAAATCTTCCTCCATCGTGTTGTAATCTTCCTCCTCAATTTGTTCTCTGTAGAAGAGTTGCGTAACTTTTTCTTCTCTCATTTTTGTAGTGAAACCGAAAAGGAGTCCAATTCTTTTTTCCGCAAGGACATAATTCCACTCTTTGCATACACATTTGCTTGCAAAAATACTTTATGTACTTGGGAGGCGGTGTAGTATCTCGGGAGTTAATTCCGGTAACATTTCCATTACTATTACTGGTGAAATATATATTTTTTTAAATGTAGAAGAATTTAGGATTTCGTTTTTGTGGAATGTTACTAGCAGATACGAGTAAATCTTACATAGACATCCAATGGATGCAATATGTGTCCCCACACAACACACCTGTTGGAATTTTCACGTCTTTTGGTGTTTCAAAATCTGTTCGCTTAATATGTACCCCGTAATACGAAGGGGTACGAACCATAACACTGTTTGGTGTTCCATAAACCCTCTTTGCATTGATTAATAATTAATTAAATTAATTAATATTTATCTAGAGAAATAAAAAAAGAAATGAATTAAAATTAATGTACAAAGTGGCCAATGGTCGCATCCTTAATCAGCAGGCCTTCTTTAAAAATTCATGATCCAAACAAGAAACAAATATTTTCACGTGTTTGTGTGTGATTTATAGTGCCAAAAATATAACCAAAAATGGTTTTACTCAAGTTTATCAACATTCTATTTATGTGTCCATTACAAATTTAAAAATTAGGGTTATGACCATAGTATATTAATCTTTTGAAGACAAAAAATTAGGGTTATGACCATAGTATATTAATATTTTGAAGACAAAAAATGATCCCAGTATATACTGCTATTGCCAATCATAGCTGTAATTTATAGTGTTGACCAATATACGAAAGCCAAAAGAGAATTTGGGCATGGTTAGCGCTTGGCTGGAGGTTTTTAACTATATTATGTTTGAGTGGTATTTTTGGTGAAAATTAAATTGTTCACCCGCAACGTTAATTAAGTCATGCAATGACAAGGTGTTTTGGGGTAAAAACTGATTCTGTTTTTTTTGGTAAATTTGGGTGTGTTGATGAGAAAAGAATTCAAACCCTAAACAAATGCACTGCACGGGAGTACTTTTAGATTCGAGAGATCAATCTTTAAGACTCTAGCCTAAACCAATAATGTGGAACTGGCTTGCAGAATGTAAGCTATCAGTTCTGGGTGTTTTCTGGATACTTGTGTTGATAACACCTCTGTTGTTTTGTCGAAACAGGTTAAAATCTATTTATACAGGTCATGATAGAGCGCACCCTGATCTCGTAGGAAGTGGAGGCAGTTAAGTAGTGGAGAAGTGGGGTTGTGCAAAAGGTGGTGATCATCATGTTTCCATTATGGAGGAAGACTGATCAGCCCTTACACCCACTACTCTTTCTTACTGCTATTAAACGTCCCCTTTTTCCTGACACTTTCTTGTAATGGGCGCGTTGCACGATGCACGTCGTAAACCGCCAGACCAATATCCCAGTGAGCATCCCCTAATTTGTGACATGTTTGATGTCTCGAGTATTTTGTAGGAAAATATACACAGCAGACTGTCGAGTGGGTCAAGTTATGAGACTTGCCGCTTAAAACAGCATATAGTGCTTTTAGGTCAAAAAATTGTTTGTGGAATCAATATTTATAAAACATTGTTCATAATCGATGCATATAAAGCATCGCTTTTAAACAAGCATCTCAAAATAATCGATGTTCATGAAGCATCGTTGTTTTAGATCTCTTCTAAGTTAGTCGCGGAGCTTAATGTATTAAAAGGAGCATGACCACCCTTTTTCAGGGAGTTGGTAGGAGCTACGCGCGCATCCCGTGGCTTGGTCGATCACTCCTCATGGAAGAGGGGTGGCCGGTGATCATGTCGTCACCCTGTTGGCCACCTGAAATGAAATCTAAGTCATCTGACTAGGCTAGCGAAGTTGGACGGATGAGATGATTTGCGGCAGTTGTACATTGCCGTTGATTGAATTTTAGGGTTTAAAGCCGTGTTGCAAACCTACCTTTGGCCAAACGATTTGGGTTGTTTTGCGCTGATTTGGACAAGTCGATTGAGTACACATAAAGATGGGTTGCCGGCGAGCATGCCAGCATCTCATTGGCCGCCTGAAATTAGATCTAGGCCGTTCGACTAGTCTGGCGAAGATGGACGGACGTGATCGATTTGCGGCAGTTGTGTAATGCCGCTGACTCAATTTAGGGTTTAAAAAACGCGTGATCACCCTACTTTGGGGAAGCGGTTTGACGCGCTCCTGGATTGCTATGTGTAGTTCGACCGACCAGGGATGGAGGCGAGTCGCTGGTGATCATAACTGTACCTCTTTGATCGTTCGAAATAAGATCTAAACCGTCCAAATAGGATGGCTAATTTGGGTGGATGCGATGGTTTTGAGACCGTCATAGTCGGTCTTAGCTCGTTGAGCTTTTCTTTTGCAGCACAACCAGCCTAGTTCACGCCAACGATCAAGGACGTTGCTGGTATGCTATGAGAATTTTGATTGGCTGGGATGATGGTAGGTCCGCCGGTGGACATCATGGAGTTTGCCTAGTTCCGCTAGGAAGAGGCTAAGCTTGTTGAACTGGCCGGCCAAATCGTGTGGCCGTGATTGTTTTAAGACTGACATGGACAGTCTAGGCTTATTTTTATTAAGGGATTAAGCGCGTCGACCAACCAACATCCAACTTTATTTAAAAGTGCGTGTAGCATGTTTAAAGTGATCTGACTGGTCGATGGGAAAGGAGGCCGGAAAGCAGCGACATGGAGAGTGGCCAACCGGCTACAGGAAGCGCCTGTTGGAGTGGATCGGCCGGCCAAGTGGCGTGGTCGCGCCTCCTTTTGCTGTTGCTTCTATTTGCCGCAGTTCCTCTTTATTTCTTGTTTTCTGGTAGGACTTTGCTCCTACTAGATCCATGGCGGATTAGTTTCCTAGCTTACCTAGGTTTGGTATCAACCAATAGGGTTCGGGATATTACGCAGGGCGTAAAAAACCTAATTTTTGCAAATTGATAAAATTAGGTTAAAGGACTGAATTTTGCGGGTTGCCGCAAAACCAATCAAATTTTGGTGAACTTTGCATATTGATACAAAAGTCACTAATTTAATATTAAAGGGAATCATAACTTTGCGTGCCTCTTATTGAGTACTTCCACACGCATCTCAATGCGGACACTTCGGGAGATTCATGATACTCGGCTGAGAGGGAACATTAGTCGTCATGTCATGTCAGTATTAAGAGTTCAACTGGGAACATAGTATGGAACAAATACTAAAAAATTTACAGAACATTTAGGATTGTTGCTACATGCACCATTATGGATAAATTTCATATAAATATACTGAATTTCTCAATATGCATATAAGTAAAGAGGCATGAGCACTCATCACTTTTAAATGGATCAACTTCTTTGCAGAATGATGGCGCATTAAATACAGGGTTTTACAATTTTAGACCTGAACTAAAAACCACCATCAACATTAAGTTCAATGCTTAGTACGTAACAGTGACATTGTTGCGGGGTAAGCACTAGATGGTGACAAATAAAGATAAAACTTATGAGGCAAGGTAAACAGATATTACCAGGATAGAGGCCGGCTAGGTCTTTGAGCAAGACATGTTTAACAAAGTATCAAAGCACGCAGTGATCGTCCTCCTATCATACGTCAATTGCCTCCAGGTAGATTTCGAAATTTTCTAAACTCCATTGCGCTCGATTGCGAGAGGCATTGACTTTAAGTTGCTCTGGACTGCTGAATCGCAACTAAAATGTTTTTTAAACTCATGAGCATTGACTGGAATGGAATTTCTTTCATCTTGACTCTTTATCTCATCCGCTCATTCTTTCCCTTCTGATTGCGATGATGAAATGCTTGGAATACTTATATGGGCAAAATCTTCCGGAGTCTTTGAGTGAAGTAACGAGCTGAGAGGCGTTCTATTGGCGACGTTCTTCTATCAAGTCTTTAAGGACTTCGTTACAAGCGACATCCTTTGAACCATCTTCTGAATCTTGGATTGTTGTATGGAATGGAATGCGATTGAGCAGTCCCCAGTTATACTTTAGATCCGATGGCGTGGCCGGATATGTGAAAATATCTCTGCGGCGTACTTTTGGATTCGTTATTCGTATTGTATCCAAACTTTTGGCAGCTCATGCACCCCTTCCATAGGAAATTGGAAATCTAGAAACACCGAATCTGACTTTGTCGGCGATGTGGCAGACATGATGCGGTTGGGATGTATGGTTTGCTGAGGCGTTGAAGCGGCTTCGGCTTATGGAGAGGACATTGAAGCGGCTTCTGGGGAGAACGTTGAAGCGGCTTCTGGAGAGAACGTTGAAGCGGCTTCTGGAGAGAACGTTGAAGCGGCTTCTGGAGAGAACTCCAGTGAGGGCGCCATTAACTCTTGATTTCGAAAAACGAGTTCTTCACACTTCTTCTACTTGATAATCCCCAGTGCATACTACATGCTTCTTGAATATTTGTGGCGAGCCGTCTAGGTATGTAGAAGCATGGACGCGAATTAAGAAATCCAAAATCCAGGTGTGTAGAAGCATGGACGCATTACCACGGACTAACAAATCTAAAATCCATGCTTTTTAGGTGAGGAGGCTTCATCTCCAATTAATGGCGCGTGTAATGTGATTTGATGCGCCGTTTCTGAAGAAGTAGTTGCAACCCGGGAGTGTTATGTGTGCTGACTTCAAATTCATTGCTTCTCGGTTCCGTGAAGGGGATTAAAAAAATCCGGAAAACTGCAGACAAAAAAACTTATTCCTGGAATCTCGTCAGGCGAAGTTTGAAGCAGGCTGCTCTTCGGATGCGAAAGATGCTTGCTCCAGAAAGAATGTGTCGCTGCTTGATGATCTTGTGCTTTCTTTTCCTTTACATATTCCCCTCTTCGGTATTTTGAAAGATATGAGACATCTCTTGCATGGTTTGATTTTTTCTGGTTTCGAATTAATGGGTAATGATTTTGTGAGGGTTTGGGTTTACTCGAGACTTTTTCTTAAGATGATTCAGGAGTAAAGAGATTTCTAAAAGGGAAATGATACTTGATTAACTGACAAATTGAAACCCTAATTATGAATGCAAGCAGTGCAATCATTTTGGAGGAATTACAAATATTGCATGAAAAGGGAAATTTCTAAAGGAAACACTAAAAGGAATTTTGGAGGAGAGGGCGGCGCAACATCTTAGGTATTGAAGGGTTTGAGCCACCGGGCGTGTATTACTACGCCTTCTAGCTTGCCAGTATTGATGAGCCTGCAGTAACCTCCCAAAATAATTTCCGCTACTAGGTACGGCTCGTCTTTCCTTCTTGTGGAATCGGACGGAGCAGGCTGAACCACAACTACCATATCTCCAACTTGGAATGGGTTTGGGCGTTGCGCCATTACTTTCCTAAATTCCTTATCTCTAACTGGAACATCTTCTAAACTCTTGATAAAATACTTGAAAGGACAAGCATCCCATTCACATCTCCTAGTGACGGCTGGGTTGATAGTCGGATCGAGTCCCCAAGCCTTGGCGGAAGGAGGAGTGACTGGTTGCAAAAAGGATTGTTCAATAAGACTTACTTGTTTCCGGAATCTGCGAACAAATGCTGATACGCTCTCTTCAGGCAGTTGTGTCGCATTCGCAAGTTGTTGATACGGCAATAAATAGTCTTCGGGATTGGATGGCTTATTGGAGACCCTTTCAGGTATAGACACTGGCAAAGGACATATTCCTAGCTTGGCCTTGTTATTGTGTATCCATGAACGCCCCAGGATCATATCATAATTTGGGTACTCTTTAACCACATGAAATTTGGCGTGTGTTAGAGCATCTCCAACCTTGATTTCGAGATTAATGTACCCGTAAGCATTTTTTGATTCTCCTTCTGGGTTTTTGATCACAGTTGGGCAGCGAACAGCTTCCTGTTTTGAAATTCCTGCAGCTCTCAGAGTCTTGACGGTAACAATGTTGAAGTCAGAGGCTGCGTCAATGAGTGTGTTGTCGAACTCAACATCCTTCAGGTGGGCGGTTGATGGGTCGGTATACCGACTTTGTTTTACCGCAAGTACACGGCGTCAAAAAGAGCACACAATAGCAAGCACGGTTCGTTCCCTCAAGGAGTGTGAAAACTACTACTAATTAATATCAAGAACTATCCAATCAAATTCAATATTTTCAGAGATTGTTGTACTAAGAAAATGACTAACAAGTAGAATAAAGCAAATTATAAAAAACTGTAATCAAGAGTATGGAAGTATTAGGGCTACGGATCCGTTGTAAACTATGTTTACTTATGTTCTATCATAAGGTCTCAGATTTACTCGTGCGAAGTGGCAAACCTAACAACTAACACAAGGAATATATTTCGTTAAGGATTTATAGACAAGAGTTATCATAAAAGATTGTTTGTTCTCAACCTACAAAGTAGACATCCCTAGTAGTAAGTATACATGCCATACATAGCCTTGGAATAATCATAAACAATCAATAACAAGGTTCGGTGAGTATTTATCAACCTAACAATAGACTATACATGGCATAGAATATGAGAAATTGAATAGAAGATAAATCATTGTAGAGAAACTCAAACAAATGACATTAAGCTCAAAGTTGGTAGAAACCCTTGTTTTAGAACATGAGTAAACAAAACCTACAAGTTCATCCTTCACTCTAACAATAGGTTTAGCTAGACATGGTCTTGCTCAAAGACATAAAAAATGATATAGAGATATAGAAAATCAATCAAATGAAATGGAGCTAAACCTAATTGTTTCCCTGATTCCGGCGTATCCTTCTTTGAGTCTGTGTCTTCGTACTTATAGGTATCTTGAAACCTCTCTTCACAGCTTCCAGCACCTCCGAAGCCCGGTCCATTCACGAACACTAATTGCTAAATCCAGGGCCTCTCCAAGGCCGTCCATAGTAGGAAACTCCATATTCCGTCTACCTGGGCACCACTTCTTACACTCTGCCCCAGCTACCATTCCCTGACCATCTACTTAAGCTCCATCCAACCACAGCAACCCATCTTCTGTGCTTCTAAATCTCCACTTCCTTGTTAAACTGACCCCAGCATCATAAGTAAAATGACTGCAGCCAATTCATTCTCCAATGCATCTCCAGACAACTCAATCGCCATCTCTGCTGCCTGCAATGGACCTGCTTAAACTGACTCAACCAGTTCCATACAAAACAAATTAATCCATCACTCATTCCAGTCTTCAATTCCGTGTTGTTTCATCCACATTCACGCCACCACAAATCGAGCCAACTGATTCCTTTACATCTTATTTCAGTTCAAGGATAAATACCCCTTTCTTTGTTGTGCAATCAAAATCCAGATGCAGAGATTTCACAATACAAAAATCACATTTAAACCTTATAAATCTCATCTCAGACCACATGAACCCAACACCAATTTGATCAAAATTGCCCTCTCCAGATTTTAGACTCAATTGATTAAATCCATTACTTCAATAGCTGACCACCATCCCAGCTCGAACAATCGATGACCTAACTCAGGTACTGGTGTTGAAACCCCAACCAATTCGCGACCACCAGTGCCTTCGAGTATTCAACCATCAAGAACATATCCACTCCATCCAACATAGACCCAACTTTACCCTGCTGCCACAATCAATCCCATCACTGCCGCCAGCAAAAACCATCAACTTTACTGCCTCGGTGTCAAACTCAAATCAGCCCAAATTCGAACCAGAATTCGCACCAACACCCAACACTGACAGCTTTGAATCATTGTTGTTGTATGTATTTATGATCGGAGAACTTCAATTTTAACTCCAATTTCAGACTACTAAACCCCCAAATTCGTTGACGGTGTTAACCCCCTTTCTGTTGTTGCTGCTGGTGGAAGAGATCTTCAAATTCATTGCTTGTAAAAGAACTTACAGCGCCATGGAACCCCATTGATCCATTGTCTCTGCTGGTGTATACCATTACCGAAATTACAATACTTGAAGTTTCTATCTCGAGTCGGCATCAACTTTTTAACGAGTTGCTTCTCTCTGTTGTTACTAGCTTGAATAAGAAAGAAAATAAACTTTCTTTTTCTTGTTTTGATTGAGAAATGTGGTCGAGATACAACCACGTTTCACATTTCACTCCCTTGTGCAGCTCACATGTTTGGCAAAGAGAATTAACCTTTCTAGCTATGTTATGGTGTATGTAGCTATGGCCTTCCTGATGCCGTGAGCCATTTTGATGCTTTCGTCGCAAACGCCGTTTAGTTTCTACTTTACCTATTTATTCTTCGGGTGAATAAAATTGCTTGTATCTCCTGTAAAAACTCTAAAAGATAATTATTAATGAAATATCGAGACCTAGCTACTAGTGTAAATATGGGAGTAGAAAGTCGCACTTTCGTGCTTATCAGCGGTGGTCAGCAGTCCCCAGTTGCATTTTTCAACAGTGTCTTCTAAGAGAGGTTGGGACTTGGGAGTAGCTTCTCCGACTGAAAACAGCCGCTTTCCTGACATAACACGATTGAGGGCTACAAATATGTCTTGACGCTGCGCCTTGGAGAAGTACGGAATCTCACATAAATGCTCCATCTTAGACTATACATTTTTGTTGACGGAGTCCCCAGAAATCATGCAGCTCCTGACGGGAAGAGGATCTCTATGAAATCCTTCGGTTCCTAATTGAAGTTCTCCTGCATCTACCTTCTCCTTGAAAATGTGTTTCAATTTGTTGCAGTCACTGGTTGGGTGATTGACGAAACTATGGTAACGACAATATTTGGGATTTGCCATTTCTTCCTCGGTTGGTGGACGTCTGAGAGGAGGTAGCTTGATGGCGTCATCTTGAATCCACGCTTCCAGGAGTTCAATTACTTCCTCCATTGGAAATGGGAAGTTTGGAGAAGCATCTCCAGTTTCTTGTTGTTGTACAAGGGTCTTTGTCGCGGCCTTCCGGGATGGAATCGTCTGATGTGCTGGTGCCGCACGCTTGGGTTTTTGTTCCGCTGCTGGAGCTTTCCTTTTTCCTCCTTCACCTACTACGCTCACTGATAAGCACGTAAGTGTGACGCATTTTCACCCATAACTACATTATCTAGGACTCATTTTATTTCTAATAAAGTTGTTTTAAGTCTTTTCTAGGGATAAGCTCTTGCGGCAAAAATTGGCTTGAAAAGTGGTGTTTTACACCCCAGGATAGAGTACTAAAGGCACCCCAGAAATGTACCGGAAGCACCCCAAAAATACACCGGAGGAACCCCGAAAAGTGTTGAAAACACCCCCAAAAAAAGTCTAAAGGCACCCAAGGGACATTTGTTATTCGAACTCTCAATTTGGATAAGGGGCACCTCAGTTGGGCACCTGCTATTTCACCCCCGGTCTGGTTAGGGGGACACCCTTCTTCATCGTTTGAAAAAGAATTTTGGCGGGAAAAATTCCAGTTTTCTGCGGAATTTTCTGTTGGATTTTTGGAGGAGTTTCAGTGAGATTCAATCACTGATTTTGATTGGGATGAACGTGATATGCCCAAACAATGGTGGTATGAGTGTTTTAATGCGTTCAGTTGGGATGGATATTCGTTGGGAAGAAAATATGCAATCTCGGAGTACAGCGTGCTTGAACGTGTGTTGATTGAGTTTTGATAGAGTTTTGTTGCTGCAGAAGTGTGGAGGAGTCAAACAAGGAAGTGTTGGAGCGTGTATACTGCGAACAGATGCATGAGAACATAAAACAGAAAAGAAAATATTCTTGAGTTAATGGTTGGATATCGAGAAGATTTTTGAGTTATTATGGGAGATTCTTGGTGCAGTTGGGTATATAAAGAGTGTAGGAGACTCATAGAAGGGCCAGAGAGTTCAGGGAGAGGATAGGAAGAACCAGAGAGTCGAGAAATCAAGTGGCAGAAAAACTCCATTTTCTGCTGCTATGAAGAATACGAAGAACATAAGACGCACGCAGAACCGTCGTTTTCTAACAGTGACAACGACAATTGCTTGTGGGTCGTATTGCTACAGTGACAACAACACTTCATTTTTATCGTTCTCTGTAACAGCTCAGTTTGTAACAAATGAAACTGTTACAAACCCGGTTTTATTGTTTTTCTCCCATTTCATTATTGTGAACACCATTTTTGAGCAATAAAGATGAATTTTGAGCGTGTTTCCATGATGATGAGCTAATTCTCGCGTAACCAAGGCACGGAGGAAGCTATTTTTGCATGAATAATTGGTAACTATTCTATTTTTCTCTAATTTGTATTTTATATTTCACTCAATCACTACTTTGTAGAATTTTAATTGTTTGCATAATTTTTCCTAATTAGTTGTGATTCAATTAGATAGGTTATACTTTGGTTAGATAATCTATGCTTAAGGGATACAATTAATGTTTGAGAATATGCTTGATTATTTGTGAATTAAGAAAAATAGATTTTAAAAATAATTAGAGTTTTGGAATTTTTACCATCATTCATTCATGTGTAATAGTGGAATCTAGTGTCTTGGTTATTTTCAATCTTGAAATCAAATTTGGAATTAAATTTTCTCTATTTTTAGTTTAAATAAGTCTAAAATCAATTGCTTTCACAAGTCTTACGAACCTTTTACTACAAAAAAGTTGAAATCACATCACTCACATAGGGCCCGGTGTTATATTGCTTGTTAATGAGGCGCCGGTTCCCTCGAGTCTCGCGTGCATCTTCACTCCTGGATGGTCTGGTTCTTTCCAACAGTGCCGGTGCTATTGTAGCCGACCTCTTAGCAGCTTCATGAAGTTCAGAGAATGTTTGGAAACACAGGTTCTCCAGTAATGCGCGATATATGGGAACCATACCGTTAATGCATGACTCCACCAACTGTTGTTCAGTAATGTTTGGATCGTGACAATCCAGTGCTTGAATCCTGAATCTCTTGACATAATCATTTGGATGCTCGTTGTTTCGTTGAAACATCCTTCCTAAGTCTTAAAAGGTGATTTGCTCAGACACGAAGAAATATTTCTTGTAGAAAGCAGTGACCATCTCACACCAGTTGGATATGCTGTTTGGCGCGATGTTGTTGTACCAGGTGTACGCTCTTCCAGTAAGTGGCTTTGAAAACTCTTTCAGTCGGAGGACATGATTGTATTCATGTTCTCCTAAAGACTCAAGAAAACGAGAGATGTGTTCACGAGCGTTACCAGTACCATCATAAAGGGAAAATTGAGGAGAAGAGTATCCTCTCGGGAGAGGAACTCTTTGCACATCATGAGGATAAGGCGGTTGATGTTGGTGCATGTCCACCGGGTTTTACTTGCCTCGATTTTGTAGTAGTCACTCCAGGTCTTCGCGTGTGATGAAGTTAGATGGATGATTCCTTTCCCAACGAACGTTCAGACGCAACGCGAACTTCCTCATCTATAAAGGCGCGCCCTGCTGAAGTGCTTGCGCCGGGAGTATTAAAAGTACTCCTTATTGGCTCCATGGGTTGACTTGGTTCTTGCGGTAGCCGCTCCGTTTGTGTCTTGAGGAAAGTAAGTACTTCTTTATGAGTTGTAGCCATGTCCGTCTGAGCCTTAGCGAGAACTTCTTGCCTTTCCATCAAATCAACGATGGTAATAGGGGGTTGGCTTCCTCTGGTTCCTCCAGCTTCCCGTCCTGACGGAGGAGTGGCAGTAGCTCTGGTAATAATTGGGGGTGTTATGCTCGAAGAAACATTGGGAATTTCGGCAGCGGCTTTGGCTCTGGTTATAGGAGGTGTCACACCAGAGGGGATGTTTCCTGTGCCGCTGGTGTTGGTGGTAGAGGTTATAGCACCATGAGATGTGTTGATCGTGGTGGTAGGCGGTATATTGGTGTCACCAGCAGTAATGTTGATACCAAAGGTGTTTTCAGTGCCAGTGACATCGGGATTTGTTGCTGATCCAGATCTAAGATCCACCATCTTGGAATTGGGAAGATTGGAATGAAAATTGAGAAATTAATTTCGCAACCGAGAGATTAATCTCCCACTGTAGTCGCTAGTTATTTTGGGGTAAAAACTGATTCTGTTGTTTTTGGTAAATTTGGGTGTGTTGATGAGAAACGAATTCAAACCCTAAACAAATGCACTGCACGGGAGTACTTTTAGATTCGAGAGATCAATTTGTAAGACTCTGGCCTAAACCAAGAAATGGTCGTTCCAGATTCAATTCGGACACAAAGTGAAGAAGAAGGGTTGATCTTAGGGAGGGAAGTGAAGAAGGCGTTGAGATCAGAATGTTGAATTACAAAGGTATGGCTGTTTTATTTCTTGTATCAGAATGTGGAACTGGCTTGCAGAATGTAAGTTATCAGTTCTGGGTGTTTTCTGGATACTTGTGTTGATAACACCTCTGTTGTTTTGTCGAAACAGGTTAAAACCTATTTATACAAGTCATGATTGAGCGCACCTTGATCTCATAGGAAGTGGAGGCAGTTAAGTAGTGGAGAAGTTGGGTTGTGTAAAAGGTGGTGATCATCACGTTTCCATTATGGAGGAAGACTGGTCAGCCCTTACACCCACTACTCTTTCTTACTGCTATTAACCGTCCCCCCTTTTCCTAACACTTTCTTGTAATGGGCGCGTTGCACGCCGCACGCCGTAAACCGCCAGACCAATACCCCAGTGAGCATCCTCCAGTTTGTGACATGTTTGATGTCTCAAGTATTTTGTAGGAAAATATACACAGCAAGCTTTCGAGTGGGTCAAGTTATGATACTTGCCGCATAAAACAGCATATAGTGCTTTTAGGTTAAAAAATTGTTTGTGGAATCAATATTTATAAAACATTGTTCATAATCGATGCATATAAAGCATCGCTTTTAAACAAGCAACTCAAAATAATCGATGTACATGAAGCATCGTTGTTTTAGAGCTCGTCTAAGTTAGTCGCGGAGCTTAATGTCTTAAAAGGAGCATGACAACCCTTTTTCAGGGAGTTAGTAGGAGCTACGCGCGCATCCGGTGGCTTGGCCGATCGCTCCTCATGGAAGAGGGGTGGCCGGTGATCATGGCGTCACCCTGTTGGCCACTTGAAATTAAATCTAAGCCATCTGACAAGGCTAGCGAAGTTGGACGGATGAGATGATTTGCGGCAGTGGTACATTGTCGTTGATTAAATTTTAGGGTTTAAAGCCATGTGGCCAAACGATTTGGGGTGTTTGCCGCTGATTTGGACAAGTCGATTGAGTACATATAAAGATGGGTTGCCGGCGAGCATGCCAGCATCTCATTGGCCGCCTGAAATTAGATCTAGGCCATCCGACTAGGCTGGCGAAGATGAACGGCCGTGATCGATTTACGACAGTTGTGTAATGCCGCTGACTCAATTTAGGGTTTAAAAAACGCGCCATCACCCTACTTTTGGCAAGCGGTTTGACGCGCTCCTGGATTGCTATGTGTAGTTCGACCGACCAGGGATGGAGGCAAGTCGCAGGTGATCATAACTGTACCTCTTTGATCGTTCGAAAGAAGATCTAAACCGTCCAACTAGGCTGGCTAAGTTGGGTGGATGCGATGGTTTTTAGATTGTCATGGTCGGTCTTAGCTCGTTGAGCATTTCTTTTGCAGCACAACCAGCCTAGTTCACGCCAACGATCAAGGACATTGCTGGTAGGCTATGAGAATTCTGATTGGCTGGGATGATGGTGGGTCCACCGGTGGACATCATGGAGTTTGCCTAGTTCCGCTAGGAAGAGGCTAAGCTTATTGAACTGGCCGGCCAAATCGTGTGTCCGTGATTGTTTTAAGACTGACATGGACAGTCTAGGCTTATTTTCCTTAAGGAATTAAGCGCGTCGACCAGCCAACTTCCAACTTTATTTAAAAGTGTGTGTGGCGCGTTTAAAGCGATCTGATTGGTCGATGGGAAAGGGGGCCGGCAAGCAGCAACATGGAGCGTGGCCAGCCGGCTACAGGCGGCGCCTGTTGGAGTGGATCGGCCGGCCAAGTGGCGTGGCCGCGCCTCCTTTTGCTGTTGCTTCTATTTGCCGCAGTTCCTCTTTATTTCTTGTTTTCTGGTAGGACTTTGCTCCTATTAGCTCCATGGCGATTTAGTTTCCTAGATTACCTAGGTTTGGTCTCGACCAATAGGGTTCGGGATATTGCAGGGCGCAAAAACCCTAATTTTTGCAAATTGATAAAATTAGGTTAAATGACTGAATTTTGCGGGTTGCCGCAAAACCAATCAAATTATGGTGAACTTTGCATACTGATACAAAAGTCACTAATTTAATATTAAAGGGCAGCATAACTTTGCGTTCCTATGATTGAGTACTTCCACACGCATCTCAATGCTGACACTTCGGGAGATTCCTGCTACTCGGCTAGCTGAAATTATGTTTATGTAACACTCTAAAAATGGGAACTATGCTTATTTTGAGCCTGGTTTTATTACATTTTCTTTTTTATACAATTAACCTTAAAAGTCAAAAAAAAAAAATCCTGGTTAACCATGGTACTGAAATGTGGCTGATAGGTGTAGAATACACCCTCTTTATTATCAATTGGTTATGCTTTGTTTTCTATTTTTCTTGTAAATTATGCATTTTACGCGTGTTTTTGAGTTATTAGGTACTTTGGAGTCATATGGAGAAAAGAAAAAGAAATCTATCTAAATTGAGCAAAAAGGGCATAAAGATCATTTCTCAGCGTTCGCTAGTGGCAGTCGAGCCAAGGTTAAGGGGCAACCATATTTGACGAAGTACTAAATACAGATCAGCTGAGGATAAGGGGCAGGAAACTTTGGCTAGCCCTTATCAGAAGTGACCACCTATTATGAGCACCCAGTCTGGGATGGCTCCTATCCCTGGGGTGTAACCATCCATCCCCAAAACTCAACCCTAAAAACGAGAGATTCCTTTCTCTCGTTCATTCACTTCTTTCAGCTGTAATTGAGAAGCAGCAGCTGCTTCTGTGCTGGTAGAGAAATTGTGTTGGTGGATGAATTACGAAGAACTGGTGATATTTGAACTGTAAAAGAAGAATCAATTGAAGAAGGTGATGAATCTACTGTTGTGGAAACGAAGATGGGGTTTGATTTGCATCTGAGAACAGCCAAGAGAAGAACAAGCTGCTGAATTGGGGATCTCTGTTGAGGTCGAAACGATGTGTTGGTGTCTTGAGGATAAAAGGGTTTGATTCAAAATGGGTTCTTGGGTTGAATCTGGAAGAGGCAGCAGCGAGAGTATTGAGCAGAATTGATGAAAATGGATCGGCGGTGATGATTAAGGGTTATGAAGAACACAGACAAGAAATTGATGCTGCTGTGGAGATAAAGGTGTAATTTGAGATGGGTATGAGGCATAGAAGAGAGTTGGTGCTGCTGGTGGTTGTTATTGAGGAATAGAAGATCCTAATTGAAGCTGCGTTCAAAGACATGGGTTCTTCTGAGATACAAGGAAGATGGTTGTTGATGATTCTCATGGTTTGTGGTTGTGGATGAAAGTAACAGAAGATGATGGTTGTCATGGAACTTAAATGGGTGATGCTGGTATGAACTGCTGCAAATGAAGTAAAATAGATGTATGTTAGGTTTGTGAATGATTGTTACAGGTGAAGACCGAAAGAAAGTTCTGAATTCGTCCGGAATAGCACCAGAAAAACAGACAGAACTCTGCCAGATTTTCTTACTGCCGAGTTAACTCAGTGATTATCCGATCCAACTCAGCTGAATAAGACCAGTTAGCCGAGTAAGATACTGACTCAATATCTGAATATCCACCTCTTTAACCTAGCTGACAAACAGAAGACCGTTAACTTTGACGGTTCCGTAACGGAATATTCCTTTGCAAGCAACAGAATTTCAGGTGATCGGCAGAGAGCTTTCAAGCCGGATTCCGGTAGCACCAGGATTCCTCCGGTGACCCAATATGTGCAGAATTTTGTGAAGAGTATTCTAGACTCATGGGTGTGAAGTTTTGTGAAGAGTATTCTAGACTCATGGGTGTGAAGACTTGGACTTGGAAATGGATGTGGAATTTTACTTGAAATTGAATTTGGAAGAGAAGTGGAGGAAGTTTACAAAGACAAGAACTTGGAAATTGAATTGCTATGGGAAAGGGAGTCTATTCCTAAGAGGATTGCAATTTGGGATTGCAAGCAAATTGAAGCCTATAAATAGAGAAGTTCTCTACTTTTCTATACACACTTCTACACTTTTTACACATACTACACTTTGGTTTTTGTTTGCTTTCTCTTCTCTTTATTTTTTGTGAACTCCAAACCATGAGTAGCTAATTCTCTTATTGATTGGGGATGAATTCCTAGTTCTTAACATGCTTTGAGTTTTGTTTTAAATCTACTTTGAAGTTTTCATGTGATTATCGTTTGTTTTTTATAATAAGAATGTTTATGCTTGATTGATAGATTGTTTAGGTGGCCAACTAAATTGATTTGTTAATTGATCTAAAGCTAGTGAAAGTTAGGGGATAAGTAATCGTTTCTTGACTATTTACACAAGTAGAAAACACGAGACCTTGTGGAGGGATTCCGTGGAGCAATTGTGTGTGAAAGCAACGTTAGCAAGTAGACCTTGATTTAAGAGTCTAACTACTAATATCAACCAAATAAATTCATAAATCTTAATGCGTTTAACTAAATTACATCCTGAGTGATCTACTACTAGGTGGTTTGGTAAATAGAATCCGGTAGTCGAGAACTTCCGTATCCGGTGATACAAGGAATTTAGGGGTTAGCACTGATCTAGCTGTTATATCTACGGTTGGTGATAATTTGTGATTAATAAAAAGTGGAAAAGAACATAACTTGAATCATTGTTTTTTGCAACGAAGAACGATTCCTTGATCTTGTCTCTCTTATTGATTTCAACTTTATCTTTTTAATTGTTTTGTTTATTTATTTTGCATTATAAAATCTAAAACAAAACCCCCCCTTTGTGACATTATAAGACAACTAAAACCTCTCGCTCCTCGTGGGAACGAACTTGACTAAACTATATTACTTGTTAATTAGGTGGAAAAATATTAATTAATTTGTTGTGGTTACGACACGCATCAGTGGCCAGTGAGCTATCAAAGTCAAAATTTTATTTCAAACTCTAATCAGTCTTTGACAAAACCAAGTGACAAACCTATAAACCAAACATTCTGACAATGAACGTAAAAGAATAAAATTACTAGGGATGACAGTATAAGAATTATTTTTTATTTATATATTAAAATTGTAAGAGTGTAGCTCGAATATAATTTTTTTCCTTATACTCGAACTAACAGAGTATTGGATTTCGAAACTCTAACCTCAACTAATTAAGACAGAACAGTTGACACACAAACTAACATATAATATATTTGCATGGTTTTCAATGGGGTCATCTTGCTGGTCTCCCTGGTATACAAAAAATGTAATATATTTGGGTTAGCTCAAATTTCAGAAGAAATAAAATCATTTACGCACCTAAAAGAGGCTTAAAGTCTACGGCGTTACTTTTTACAATGGGATGAATGTGATACAAAGGGTCATACTCCAAGATATCAACAATACAATCTATAAAATCCTGGAATATAGTGTAAAGAAGAGCCGAATTGCAGACACAAAACTAACAAACATGAATCAGAAGTCCTATAATCATGTCGGAGATTGAAACTGATTCATATGCTTCCACGCCCTCATTATTTTCATGTTTTCTCTGAACAACATGCAGTAACCATTTTTTTTTTTTACGAAAAGTAGAGCATGAAGTCAAATCATTCAAAATTTTCGTAAAACAACTACTTTCACAATCTACCTCGTAAGATAAACTCTTAATTATAACCTTTATGTACCTACGTTTACTTTATTCAAACTTTACATCTATACAATTGTTTGTACCCAGAAATATTTCCTGGCACTAAACAAGATGATTTCGGTGATGATGATGAAAACTAGAGTAAATAACACAAATCAAGCATAAGATGATAGACACAAATTTAACGTGGTTCGGCATGGTTTGCCTACATCCACGGACGAATCCCCGTAGGGAGAGATATTTTATTGATGTATGGGTTACAATGATTTCTGATCCCTTTTTAGGGTTTGCTGGTGTATTTTTCTCTACCTATGTGTGTCCCTTTAGGGTTATATTTCCCCTATATTTATACAGTTCAATATCTGGGTTAAACCCTAATTTCGAGATAACTTCCTCCGCAAGTAACTTGACTAGGAAGATATCTGGAATGTTCCGGAACTTTCTCTGCAGCTTGGTCAGCAAGTCATCCAGAAACTTCAACAATCTTCTTCCAGGGTTTTTGCACTGGATTGGTGGAAACGGGAAAACTGGCATGGGCCTGCGGGTTTGACCAACGACCTTGACTTTGACTGGTAGGGTTGACTTTCGCCGTTGACTGTGAAGATCGATCTTTGAATAACAGACTGCCTTGACTTGAGATATGGTTGGAGACTGGATGGTTGGCAACATGGATGGAGACTGGCTGACAGCACGACTAGCAACAAGGATGGAAACTGGTTGGCAGCGCATCTGGCAACTTGGTTGGAAAATGGTTGGCACCACTGCTGGCAATCTGGATGGAGGACTTCGCCTATGCACAAGGCCGGGCAACATGACCGGCGGACTTGGCCGGGGGACATGGCCGGGGAGCATTCGGCAGTACCACTGGCAACTTGGCTACAACCGTTGACCAAATGTTGACTTTTTCGATTGACCCGTCGTTGACTTTGACCATTGACTGGTCGTTGACTTCATGTAACACTGGGCAGGCTGGTGGGCCGCGTCGGTTGATTGGTTAGCAGGCTTGGATGACAGCTGAATGGTGGCCCAGATAATATTCTGGCCCAATATGTGATAATTTTATCATGGTACAAACAACAACCATCATAATATTGATCGAAGCATACATATATAGAAAGCTTAATTTTATTTGGGTTCAGGAATCACTAAATAAATTTGGTCTTAAGCAAAGTAAGTATACGCCAATTGTAAGAATGGCGTAGTTTGACATCATAAGATGGATTTTTGTTCGCATTTAAAAACAATATGCACTACCATCAGAGAAATGGCTCAAATTAATCGATGTCCAACTAATCCTTCCCCTTTCTTCGCATGACTTGCTTTGTCAAGGAAATTAATCCGTCGGTGCTGCCTTTTAAGTTGCAAGTAATCGGTTACAAAAAAGTCCACATACGTTCAATCAGAAAGTGAAATCTTAGAGATTAATTAGACTACTGTTTTAAGCCAGAACATTAGAGTAACACTTTAGGTATACAAAAAAGAACAACGAATCAAACCCTAACCCAAAATAGAACTAAATATGGTTGGAAAAAAGCGAGCATAACAACAAAAGTCAGGAATAATCCAAAAATGTGTTCGCAAGTCCCGTATATTGAATCACTAAAAAAAAAATCAGTGCGAAGAAGATGAATAAAGGTAGTGTTCCACTCAAACAGGAAAATGGGCTTTAACCCGATGCTCCTTTAATGGTTAATTATGGACATGGTAGACCCAGGGCTGGCTTGGTGTTAGCTATGGACGGGCCGCAACATAATCTCAGCCGTCCAGCTTAGAGAAGATCTTGACCGTCTTTTATCCATCATAGACACCACCTTTCCTTAGAACATTGATGATTTTTTACGTTTTATGGCTTGGAAATAAATAACTCCCAGTTGTAATTGGATTGAAGTATAAAATATGTAATTGAAGTACAAACGGTGGATCTTCACTATCCACATGACAAAACTTCTAGAGCAGGTACAACATCATTCATCCATGGGTGTCACGAAGTCTTTCAACACATCTTCTTGTCAAAGTGAATGAACACCTCTTGGCTGCACTTGGGGACTTGATCTTGTTGGAAAGATCAACTCGATTCCTTCTCAATCAATGTGACTCTAGAGTCAAGTCGGTGAAACCTGATGTCGGTACTGAAGGAAACAAAATATCAACAACCGAACCTTTATACATCGCAACCCCCGCGCGACTGGGGAACTTCCTCCTCTTACTGATCACACCCAAAATGGAGACTGTTGCGTTATTCTCAAAGCTTCCACGGCGGAACAACATAAGTCAAAGTATTCTGCAAGATGTTCTTACAACCTCTACAGATGAGTTGCAACACACTTCATTCCATGGGTTTACAAGAACATAATAAAAGGGTGCATCGATCAGACATATAAGCAGAAAGATATGGTCTCTACAGTCAAGACTACGGAATCTGAAAATTTTGTACGGGATTACAAATTACTAATGTGCATGCTTCGTTGACTGGCCTAGACAACTCCAAATTGAGTGATTCTTTTTTAATATGACAACTCAGTATCTTTGCTTCAAAAGTTGGGGTCAAGCTCCAAATTTCGATATCGTATGAAGTTTCTACAACTTTCAGAGCAGACAACATGCAAGCAGAAATTTCTAGACGGGATTCATAACCTTCACAGTTGATCGACGCCCACCAGGTATTTCCACCAAGTCCTTCATCAAGGTACCTCCAACTTCAACCAGATAGGTATTTACATCAAATTTCTATCCTTGGGTCCTCCATCTTGGACTTGCCAGAAGAAGGGAAAATGAAAAGTTAACGAAAATTAGGAACCGACGGTCCACTGATCAAGACGATCTTCTTCGCACTCCAAGACCCATGACCGGCACCGGGCATGCCTATGCTAACCATTAATTATCGAAGACATGCTACAACCAGGACATACAACTGTGGTTCTTACATCATCCCCTCTTGAGAGCAACCTCAGTCATGGCCCCATGACCAGTTTTCAGAAGTGGTGTCTCTATAACTCATAGAAACAAATATGGTGTTACAAGCACAATATTCATGCATCAATCAAGGAATTCATAGTGCAAGTGAATCAATGACATGGAAATCCTTCGTCAAGTATCCAAGGCAACAATCAAATGGTCCAGAGACCAAAGAAGATGTTTTATGACAAGTCCATCTGAAGCCGTTTTACACTATCCTGTACGAAGTGATGATCTGGGAGAAATTGGTAAAGAATAAAGACATGGGTCCTATGCCATTCTCTTCGTATGGATGTCCTCTACAACATATCCAAAATTCATATTAATTGGATGAACGATCTAATACATGTGAGTCAAACAATGGACATCGTCCTTGCTGAAAAATTCCTGAAACTTTTTTGTTTCGCTGATTAACCCCTAAACGAGCCCAAAATTCACAATCCTGTGAAACTAATAGAAAAAATTTTGGGCATGAAAAAGTTGGGGTAGATCATCAAAAATGAACATCATATAAAGATTCTACAACGTTTTTAAGAAGACCCTAATTCCTAGAATTTTTATATAACGAATCATGAAGAAATTCCTCATTCATTCACATGGATTCTCATCCATGAAACCATCAAGTGACAGATTGATGTTACTATGAATATGGTACAAGATAAAGACTTGTTTGGGTCATCCACAAACCACTTGGGGAGTTAAAGAAACAACAACCGATTAAGCAAATTCACTGCAGTTGGTGATACACGATTAATGCTCCAAGACCAACCTCTTGGTCGGACTAGGATATCCTCTTTCGAACAACATTCGTGCTATATACGGGTCAACATAGTCCTTCTACCACCAAAATCAGCGTGCCTCGTCAATTTATGCTCTCCATACAATGCTCAGTCATTCTGTAAGTGCTCTTATGTCTGATTATTACTTCTTCGACGATCATTTGACATGATTAGAGCATTATTGGATTAGAATTTTTGGTAATATATGATAACTAAGCTTGTTCATTCATTTTGCTTATGTTAGTGAAAATCACCATCTATATGCATATTGCGGAACATGACTGTCACACGCAGGGGTCTTAATGTTGATGGTGGATTTTTGACGAAAGTTATATTCGTAAAATCACTTCGGAAATTATGTATCTCTGATCAGCATCAGAATCGTAAGAAATTTGTGTCTTCACCTTCCGCAAGAGAAGTGAATTTTAGTTCTGTAACATTATGAAAGTAATAATATATGACGAGGATATTAGGGTTTCTGAGGCAGATCTTTTACTATTTCATGATTAAGCTGAAAACTCAGCGTCTCTTTTGAATTCGGAATTCATCTCTGGTGTCTGACCCAGATTAATATTCAGAAAAAATATGATGCTGATCAAATCATATCTGAATCAATTAAATGCTCCTAGACATATTGCATGCTAGTATAGAGCGACTCATTAGTTAATTCTAGGTGCTGTATTCATCAGTTGAATTCCTAGAAAAAATACACTAATTAAACCCAAATGTACACTTACTCGGGATTCATGGCTTTTCTCAGCTGAATTCCATAGAGCAGTAATGGATATTTACCTTTCGGGGATATTTGGGACACCCCCGAGTAAGCCCCAAGTAAAAGGCACGGGTGTATTTAGTAATAATGCTCAAAGGAGCATCCAAAAACATGGAAGAACTAGGATATGGAAGTTGGATCAAATAAGGAAAATGAAGAGAGAATAATAATAAAATAATATAAAAAAGGGTTTTGGGCGGGACCGGCTATCATGGCCGGTCCCCACCTTGTTTTCATTATTATTATTAAAGTTTCCTCTTTCAAGGACTTCCTATTTTGATCAAAACTCCTTATTTCCGTATCTTTTCAAATCTTGCTCCATGGACCATGTGGTTTGTAAAGAAAGTGGTCATGCGACCATTATGACTTTCTACCATAAAAATATTATTTTAATATTTTTTATAGTTGGTCTTTCAACCAAGATTGAGAGTTTCAGTCAAACTCAAATTCTTCATAAAAGGATGAAATAATGCTCGATGAACCATCAAAAAATACCAAAATTCTCAGAATTGGTCTTCGGTCAGCATGGTGACACAGGCATACCACCATGGTCGGTCATGGTTGGCCCCTTGGCTTGCAGAATCCGGTCACACCTCCTTCAATGATTAATGACCTAATTAATCATTCACAATTCATATTTGGTTCAAACTCTCTCCAGCAACCGGGAAGATGATCACGATCACCAACAAATGGTCTCACGACCCCCAAGGTCCGGTTGCACACCCCTTGGTCGGTCCCTCCTCTCTCCATAACTAGGTTTTACCACCTAATGCTCGGTCAAGCACTATTTTAATAATGATTAAACATCAATTAATCATCCTTTCACCAACTGCTCTGCAAAGGACTTTGGTGAATGCTCAGTTGAGCACCTAGACCACTACGTGGTCGGTCCATCACCTCATGTAGCCGATCCATCTCTCATCTATTGGTTGATTCTCATCTAATCATTCATTAATCAAAATTAGGGTTTTGAACCTAATGCTCTGTAGAGCATAATTCTGAACAGGTTCAAACACCAATAATTTTAAGTTGATCTAGAAATCAACATTTTAATTAATAATATAATATTCGGTCGGCTACCAATATTTTATTAATATTGATTCAACTATCAATTGCTCCGCAAAGCAATATTTTTCATGTTGATTCAGCTATCAACATTCGAGAATTTCACACTAATCCAGCTATCAGTTTTATTAGTTCATCAACCCACATTTGGTTCGTCAGTCGACCATTATTTTAATATTATATTCTCTCTTTGTCATTCGACTGACTCACGACACATGGATCGAGATGAATCTTCTATGATCATTCAGCAATGATTATTTTCATACGACTTTCTGTCAAGTGCTCAACGCACCAACATAATAGTTTATGATCGATTTAGTGATCTTATTAACCTATGCTCATTAATCCAAGTCATTTAACTATCATTACAGCTTCAACTAGCATAATTATATGTCACGGTCATCAATGACCGAATTCAACGTCCATGGTCCACATAGCATGTTGTTGTTCCAGCAAGCACTTCATGCATTATCCATCATGACCTTGAACCATGAACTATTCAGTTCATCGATTAAGACTCATAGTCTTAGGTCAAAGATTGACCACAAATAAAAATACGCCTGCAAAGCAGACTTTCACATGAGACATCAATTCATGTCACATGGGAGGATATCACTAGGGTTTTGGTCTGGCGACCTACAACACATGTGATGTGAGGCACATCCACGATGATAAATGTGAGTATGTCGTGTTAAAAGCTGAGTGAATGAAATAGTGGATGGTCAATCAACCAAGTCTTCTACACGAAGTGGAAGTGGTTTTTGCACGTTCTCCCACTTCCCCATTCTTCCACTTATTTCAACTGTCACCACTTACATGAGATCGATATGCTGCAGTAAATAGGTTTCCTAACCTATGATTTGATAACTTAACAACGACATTCGAGTAAGACTCATCAATGTCAATTATCAAACACTTACAGAAAATTCCTCTTGTCTATACAGAGAATTCCTCTTCAAAGCGGTTCAACACATCACATCATCAATGGATCAATCTCCATTGATCTCCACACATTCTCAGCTTCCCTCCCTACAGACTGACCCTTCTCCTCCTCTTGTGACCGAGTGGAACCTGGAACGACCATTGTTTTGGTTTAGGCCAGGGTCTTACAGATTAGTCTCTCGAACTCAAAGTACTCCCATGCAGTACATTTGATTAAAGTTTCAGACGATTTTCTTCATCAAGCACTTGCTTCCTCCACCACTTTTTACCAGAAAACCAGCAGGTCGTTTTTTCTTGCAAACACGGGGGTTGTCTACATTTGCGGTTTCCTCATTAACAAGTTCTTGTTGTGTCATTTGCTTTACTTCCACATTATAATTTTTTAGTTATAATAAAGCAAATAACACGTGTACATTAATCCAATACACTTGATAGTAATCATATAGTATATCGGTTTCATACCGTAATTATTATCAAGTGTATACCTCGTTGTTGTATTGTCTCGACTTTGTTCATAGACGATCACACATGGTATCAGACTTATAGGTTGAAAACGAAAATATTGTGGTGTACTTGGGTACCCTCATCATTTCAATTGGTATCAGAGCAAGCAAACACGAAAGGATTTAACAATCTATATGTTTTGCGTGTTCCAACCTATAAGACATGAGTCAAAGTAAGATTAAGTGAAATCGAAAATTAATGAAAGACCCGATTAACATATCACGAGAGGTTGTTAAACCACTCTTAGAATCATAAGTTACAAACAATGATAATGGTTCTTCCTCGTTTGAATCAAGCTCACTATGTTTTTCTATTATTATCTCGAATGAGTCTAAAGGATCTCATGATGAGTTAAAACTAAGTCATGTAGGCTTTTCTAATGACTAAAACAAAAATCCTTCTAGGGATGATGCAAGTCATGTGGATACAATAGCCTCTAAGCTGGAACATGTCTGTAATCGCCTAAATATCTCTAAAGAGATAATAAAGAAACTTCATGTTGCTTTACAACCAATGACTGCTGAATGTAAAATGTATCGTCTAAACCACGAAAAGTTGAGGGGAATGATTCTCAATAAATACAGAGTCTTGAAGACAAAGTAAGTGTTAGTCTTTCTCGAGCGGAATTTTTAGAGAAAGATCGTGATACTTCTCTTGAAAAGGTCCATTTATTGGAAACGAAACTTGTTGAATCTAAAGAAAGTATTAACTCTCAACAAGTGAGATTTGAAGAGAAAGAAGGTGCATATCTCTCCAGAAAAAAACACCTTTAGGCTGATATAACTGATGCTCTTGTTAAAATTAAGACACTAGAAGAAAAAAGATTGAATTTGAAAAAGTTCAATGATAGGTCAAACAATTTAACCTCAATGTTAGAATCAAGTAGAAATCATCGTGATACACGAGGATTGGGCTATAAGGGAATGGATGCTTCAAATGTTAGCAAATAGGTAAAATTTGTCAAAGCTATAAATTCTTCTCAAACGATGTCAAAGATGCTCCTATCTCTTGTAAAGAAGTAAAGCATGTCAAGCCTAAGAATCATGTTCAACCAGACTCTTCAAGTGCAGACATCAAAGAAAGCACTTCTGTTAATGTCAAGAAAGCAACAACGTTGAACAAAGATAAGAAGAAAAAAAATCGTCGAGCTCCAATACAAGCGGATCCACAAAAATGTAACATTAAAACTCATATTCCTTGCGTTACTAAGCATTGCTATTATTGTGGTAATAAAGGACACTTGCAATGGGGATGTAAAGTTCATAAGATACAAGATGCACTTTCTTTTGTATCAAACGAATTGGCCTAATTTGTTCCCCTAAAGAACTCGTATCGCTATTGTCCAAAGTTTAGGATAAAGAAGTATTATAATGATAGTTCAAGTTTTTCCTATCGCTCGACAAGGTTATCTTTAAAAGACCTGGGAATAGAAGCAAAGATGACTTTGTAAATGCGAAGACAAGATCTGATATTCCAAATTGGAGAAAGGTTGTTTCACAAGGTATCCATAAGGGAAAATGGTCCTAATGGTATGAAGGAGAAATCCGCTCCTGCAAAACCCATCTATAAATGGGTTCCGAAGTCCTCCATAGCTAAGGAGGGACCAAAAGTTAGTCACAAGAATGACACTTATTTGATAAATGTTGGTAACAATGTTTATAAGAGTCTTCTTGAAAGACTAAAGAAAGACATCACATTGTCTAATGTCTCCTGTACGAATACAAGATGTGATAATAACACTCTTTGTCACAAGTCTTGAAAGGAAATCAAAATAGGAAAATTCAATATTTCTTTACTTTGCATTCGGCTTTGAGACGCTATTTCGGTTTTTACTAACCCTAATTTCCGATCTCATACTATGGTGATCTCTTATGATTTGTGTGACATTTTGATATAGCAGGATTTAATTCTAACCTTTTGGGTGGCTTTATCAAAGGATCATAAAGAGATACTGATTAAAACTCATGTGTGAAAATCACAATGATGCTATTATCGATAAGGCTGCACAACGGTCGGTTCATGTCGGTGTTGTACCCTATCGACCATATAACCGTACATGTCGGTTAATTTTTGAGACACCCCAACTAGGAGTGAAGTTATAGTTCGGGTCGGTTATAAACCGGCCGATCTAGGGTCAGATCAATTTGGTTCGGTTCCCGTTTTACCGACCAGAACTTGAATCAGCTGATTCGGATCGGGTTACCCGATTAACCATCCCGATACAGCACTAGTTCTGATAATAAATCTATAGACTTGTGTCCCTGTCCCAGATTCTGCTGTTATAAGATCCCTGTCTACTAATACAACCATAAAACTAATATAAATTATAAATTTGAATAAACTATCAATTAGAATCTGTGCAAAATAAATAATAATGATAGACTTTCCAAGAGTTTTACTCTATGTAAAACTAAAAAATGAATGAAATCTAAAACATAAAATGAAATCATTGATCAGCTAATCTTCAAGACTCGCAGGCTTGCAACTTACTGGCAAATAAGAAACTAAGGTTTAAGGGAAAGTGTTCTACTGTTAGGTATCAGAGTCTTACAAAGCCTTCATAGAGTGGTACTGGCAACACACCCTTCAACTGTTAACTCCCCCAGCTGCACTCTGATCTTCATTCTTCCCCATAGATGGTCAAAGGACCAAGGACATCTACATCAAAAGTAGACTTCAGTTAGATAAAAAAACAAAAACAACAACAAGTTAATAGAAGAGTAGAGCATAAACAACTACGCAGTCTATGTACCACCACCAAAAATAGTAACATGATCACTTATGCTATAAGAATTTCATATTCCACATTATACCTTTTCATTTTATCATTGCATATATACATCAGAATCGTCTAAAGTTTCACCACAACTACATAGCTATTATCCAATTCAAATGAATGATCTTTGATTCTTTTACCTACAAAAAGTCTACCAATACCTCGCAATATATGCATGACACAGTAAATCCTACCCCCATCTTATACCAAATGAAAAGCTCATCAAATTTTCAAAATAGTTTCAGATACTAGCTACAGTACAATAATACAGCAGATCACCAATGATGTATATCAATTACGAAAACCACAAATTCAAATAACTTTTACAATTTTTAATTTACCCAAAGATGACAAATTTTAAATATATATATATCATTAGCACTGAAGTTACATTAACCTTGAGAAAGTGACAATCATGTACGCATGTGCACCAATAATAAAACAGTACTACAAATTCATGAACTATAACATGCTTGATATCATCTCAACATTTCCAACTCCTAATATCATTTCCATCATCTGTGTAGAATCATTTAGTCTTCTCACATACAGTACCACAACAACTATTGTTCTTTAAAATAAATCAAAGAAAGCGGTTAAATAAAATACACCCATAAGAGAAATCAAAAAGATAATAATTACTCAAAACAAAAATCAAACAAAAAATTCAAAATCAAATGAAACCCCATCAATAAGGGTACCTCTCAATTAATGAAAATCAATAAAAAAAAACTAAAATCAAATCAAACCCCATTAATAATAGTACTCAAATTAATGAAAATCAATCAACAATCAAAAGCAATTAGAACTCTCCCCTTAAGATATGTCATAAATCAGGCTTTTCTTAAACAGGAAAACAATTAACTAACAATATTGTTACCTCAAATTCCGCATCCTCTTCTCCCCTTAAGATATGTCATTAAGCGCAAGTTCACTTAGAACTCTCCCCCATTGAAGTTGTCATCCTCCCGCCAAAACAAAAGAACAACAACAAAGAGCAACCTTTACCAGAGAAAGGTTGAAAACCGGTTTTAACTAATGCGATGCAAAAGTTGAAACCTCGAAACACATATGCTTTTATGCTAAACCAAAAGATTCAATATATTGTGACTTTTTCACATATTGTTTCTACAGTAAGCCCTCATGATCCTTTGATAAAGCCTACCAACATGGGTTAGAACTTAATCCCGCTAAATCAAAAAGTCACCCAAACCATAAGGGTTCAGACAATTATGAGATCGGATATCAATGTAATAAAACCGAAATCAAACATCCCATAAACATACATAGCAATAGAATAAAGCATTCAAGTACAGGCTATGTAACCGAAAACTACCACAAGAAAAATTATAAAATAATAATTTTATTCATAATAAGATAGTTTTATTCAAAATAGACTATTATTGAAAGAAATCAAAAACTGAAGTCTATTTTTCCTTCTTGAAGACCAATATTAATCTTCGTGAACATGGGATCTCTTTCGCTTGATAGGCGTGATTCTTCGAATTCCCTGAAGAGATCCTTGATTGAAGTAAAGTTCTTCAACCTTGTGGAAATTTGGTTCCTCTTCGGTTACTCTTCTAGAGAGCAAAGTTAGTTGTTTGGGGAGCTGAGCTTGAACAAGTAGTGATTTCTCAAGACTTTTTTTTACTAATAAAACTTCCAACTTTGTTTCGGCACAGGTTCGAGCCATCTTGAGAAACTCCTTTTCGTAATCGATCATACATGATGATTGACTTGAACCCATATAGGGAATGGTTCCGAATTCATTGAAGTTATGAGGTCCGAAAGTACCATTGTTAAATTTTTCTGCATACCTTTCTGAAAACCTAGCAGAAAGCTTTGCATGATAATCTGTAAAGTTCATGATTCTTTGTTCTAGGGAGATGAACAAAAATCTCAACAATTACCGAAAATTTATATACTCAAAAGTTTCCAAAACCAGATTTATCGATTATGGAAAAACAACTATTTTGTCCCAATATGAAATAACCAAAATTTATTAATATTAAGACTTTTAAAGGAAACGTGTTCCTGTCAATATTTTTGTATATTTTGTAAGTTCTACACAGTTGTGCAATATACACTGGATTCATCAAACAATTGTTTGAGCACAACAGGAGCCAATGCGTTTCTCAACCGATACTAAGTATTTGGTTGAGACAGATTACTCTTTACACGAGTAAAGGTGAGTCTCCCTTTATCTGTTCTTTTCGGAACTTTATTTCTTTTGGTGGACAACCCAAACATATCATAGAAATGACTATCATCAAGATATTTAGGTATTATCTCATGTGTTGATGATCTGGATATTTTTTCATTCTTCCTTTTGTTTAGCTCCGTTGTCTTCTTAGGGATCCACTTCCACGTGTTTCCAGTCTTCTGTCTTTCTTTCTTATAGTGATGAGTAGTTCTTGCTGAATTTTTCAACCTGGTAAGGTCAGTCTTATGTAAGAGATTTCTCGAAGAGGATTTCTCATAATATTCTTGACTAGAGATTAAACTAGCCAATATTTGACATTTTTTAATAACATGGCCTTTGGTTCCACAACCATAGCATCTTCTGTGATGATGTTGAGCACTCTGCTGTGAGATGTTCATCTCAGATTTTTCCGAGAATCTTAATGCGCTCTTAGGAGATGAAATTTTCTGTCGAGGGTTTTTCTTTCTTTTTGAGAGAAAGATTGGATCAGGTTTTTTGGATTTCTCAAAACATGATGTATCCGACTGATCTCCTGATACTAACAAATGCATTTCATCTTTAAGACAGTTGACATGTTCTGTGACTGTCTTTAGCTCAGAATCATATGAGTTTTTTAATGTATTATATTTATCTATAGTTGTTTTTCTCAAGACTTCAGTCTTCTTTTCTTGATCAATTCTTTTCTTTAGCTTTGATTCTAAAGAAAGAATCCTTGATGTAGACGTAGTCTTGAGAGAGCCTAACTCATCTTTAAGGTCTGTTAGATCAAGGTTGAGTTGATCTTTTTCAGCTTTCATAAGACACAAGTCTTCAAGGAGTTTTCCTCCCCTTTTTAGTGCAAGAGTGAGTTTTGTTGCACACAAGAGAAATTCTTTACTTAGTTCATCTAGCTGTGAAGCCTCTATATTCACATAATCACTTTCTTCTTTATCCTCATGAAGTGATTCAGAATCTGAATCATTGATTGTGAATATAGGACTTAGCTTAACATCTTCCATAGTATGTGAGGACATATTATCGGAAGAGTAGGTAGAACATGTAGAAGATGTTCCTTCTAAGCATTTCCTGAAATTAAACCCATAGAGAGTTTTTCCAAAATCTTGTGATACGTTAACTGAGTCTTTCTTTATAAGTTTATCCTTGCTTTTCTTATTTTGACTCTTATCTTATAGGTTGGATCGCACCAAACACAGATCGTTAGATCTTTTCGTGTTTGCCTGCTCTGATACCAATTGAAAAGTTGAGGGTACCCAAATATACCTCAATCTAAAACTTTTCCACCTATAAGTCCTTTCTCCGAAAGTGATTGTCTATGGACTGAGTCGAGACAATACAACTAATCGGTTCACACTTCGTGTGATCGTCTATGGATACGAGATCGAGACAATACAACAACGAAGTATGTTTACTTGATAATAGGTTTGGACTTAACCAAACTCTAGGGATTGTCTATCAAGTAAAATAGGAATTAACGTTTGTGCGATTTACTTTAAATTATAATAAACACAATTATAATTGCGGAAAATAAAAGTAAATGAAACAACAAGATTTTGTTAACGAGGAAACAGCAAATGCAGAAAAACCCCGGAACCTAGTCCAGAATTGAATACTCTCATAATTAAGCCATTATACAAAATCAAACCAACTTCGTATAGTTGAGACCAAGCAACTAAACCTATAGTTCACCTAGTTTCATCAGTATCCCTGCGCCTCCAACTTGTAGTAAGTCACGCACTTGGAACAATTCCTTTGGTTCGTACCAAACAGTAAAGGAACAACAAATCTGTTCGGTAACAACTCTTTTCAAACAAAGTGATATGAGTTTGACAAAGGCTCTTCCGTTTAACCAATAAACTCCTTTGTCGGGTCCTTAGATCAATCTCTTAAAACCTACCGAAGTAATTATTAGACTATGCAATCAATACTATTAATCACAAAGAAGTGTATTGATGCTGATCTACTCAACTAATCAATCTAATCTATCACAAGGATAAACCGATTATAGTTGGATCCCTTTACAACTGAAACAAGTATTGTGCACACCAAAGATTATGAACCCAAAAAGTCTTCTTGTCTTCAAATCTTCTTTAATCTTCAATCAGCACCTGCACACAATCAACTTAAATCTCTTGTGATCAATCACACACAGAACAGAGTCTGTTAACGTTGGATTATCACAAGACATCTTTAGATCTACAAACAGTCTAAAGATCCATGTCGAAACTTCGATCTAATTTGAGTGAATCTTATATCAGAAGAAAAGATTCTCAAGCATAAACAAACTAGGTGCAATCAAAGTTCAACCACCGTTAGTCAATCAAATCAATGGAAAACTAAAATAAACTGCAATTATCTAGTTTCCCACCAACGGTACTAATAGAGCTTCTCAATACCAAAGAAGTCTTTAAACTGAGCGGCTGTAAGAGATTTCGCCTAATTAGGTTACTTTCCTCTCCGAATAGGCGGCTCCACTAGTAACAACACAACTAGGTAGTTTTGCTGGCTCTTAGGATTAGTTTGCTAGGAATGCAAAATTAAGTATTTATAGACAAGGAAGTTTGGACGCCAAGGAATTTCCAAAACCGAATATTCTCAAAGATATGCAATAAACACAAAATCGGTTTTCATAACTCCTGGAAATGCACTGTCCAAATATTGACCGAAATCCCAATAGAAAAATCTATAATCAGTAAATGCATATTACCAATTATTATTTTCTAAAGATATGCATTTAATTGCTAGAGATTAAATAGCATATAAAAACTAAGAAACCTTAATTAAAAGATTCTCAATTTATTTCGATCCTGGGATTCTCCTTTAGCTATTAAGGAATATCTTTGAACAATTAATGATAAGAGTTAATGCACATGTTCAAAGTATGTCGACATCCTTACTTTGAAAGTCCTTTTTCATACTTACAATCTTGGAAACGATTTTCCACACTTCCAAACAAGTTTAGAATTGGTTCGTCTGAATTCCAAGAACTATGTGATTGATTATCCTATCAAATCACCAATCATGGGTTTCACGGTTCTACCAAAACAAGTTCGGTTCTACCTCCATGTGAGTACTGTGCATAATAACACTAGTTACCGAAATTCGGTTGACTAGGTACTAGGATAGGTTCCCCACAACTTATGGTAACTACCTGTATTCGGTTGCACATGTCCATAGGATCGGTTCCCCCAAAACTACAAACTTGTTGCACATGTTCATAGGATCGGTTCCCCCATCTACTCAAAACGTGTTGCACCTCTTACAGGGATCGATTCCCCTCTTGTAAATTTGTTGCACCTCTTACTAGGATCGGTTCCCCAATTGCTAGATAAAAGTCGCGATTTACAAGGCATCGATCATACCATCTTGAGTGATTACTTAAGATCGGTTTCACTAATAAAAGTCATACCAATACATAAGTCAGGCCTTGTGAATAGTTTTACCAAGATACATAAACAAGTTTATGAGCAGTTATACTAAACACACATATTGGTAATTCAAAATAGATTTGCAATGAATAACAATACCAATAAGCCTAGCGATTTCCCTTTCGATTCACAAAACGAGTTTATGAACTTACTTCCTTTAAATGAATGTAAAACATTGTTTCCTATGATGAAATCTTCACTCATACCCATACATAATCACAATAGCATTCATACGATTATGTCGATGTCTTATATACAAAGTTTAATGGTTAAGCAATAAACCTCGTATTGTATTCCTTAATACTATGTCTAACTAGAGTATCATACACAGCTTCGCAGTTATGTTTTCAATATGCACGACTTGAAAGATACGTTAGGGAATGAAACAATTCAAGTCAAATATTACTAACCTCAAGAGGAAGGATGATGTTGTCGTTGTATCTCCATACTTCTTCACATTCTTCAAGTCTTCATGTAATACTTGTAAGTCTCATATCCTTATACTTTCAAGCTAACCTATACGAAGTTGACTCTAGTATATAATCAAGCGACTCTTTAAATGAGTTTTGATTCACTAAAATATGACAACCAAACTTGACATACCAACGCTTGGTGGGTTCAACCGAGATACACTCTAACATATTTTTTATCAAGAAATATAACTTTGGGTCCTGCTTTCCCATGTATCTCTTGTCGATGGAAAGGACCACGACAGAAGATCTAATAGACCGAGAAAACGCCAACTATAGTAGACTGAGATAACAACAGTTATGACGATATCGTCGACAGTCTCTTGTACAACAATGGTAGAATCAAGTAGAAGCAATCACCCGCGGCAACAAATAATCGCAGGAGGAAGAAGATCGGTCGTTGATGGTAGAAGCATCAACAGACAACTGTGACCGAGATACGTTTATAAAGTTTGGAGCAAGTAACAACAACATCGTCGGCAATTGGTGGTGGTAGTTGTTGGTGATGAGACTCATCATCAGGAGTTCAGTACTCACTCTGTATTGAATCTCTGTTGATTAGGCAGCTCCTAGATAGATTACACACTAGTATAGCGATTTTGTCCTCACAATGATATTGGCGCTTAGTGTGACACCTTCCAAATGTCCTCTGGATATAATGAATATACATAACATACTCTTGTGTTGTCTCCTTCCTTGACCTTGTTGTTGAATAACAATGCTCCTAGATAGATTATCTGCTAGTATAGAGCAACTTGAACCTAGATCCCAATTGGATTTCCCACCAGTATAAAGCAACTCGAACTTGTTTCGGGTGAAATAATTTGCAGCTGAAATCCTTGAACCCGTTTCATACATACATATCAATATTAAGACTCATATTGAGCAATATTGATTGATTAATGTATCCACAGTATATATATAGACCTTTCGGTACTTGACGTCTATTCATCAATAATGAATTATTGAACTCATCCATGCGCACTCTCAGCTGAGTTGTACGGATCATCTGTTGTTCCATATTGGTACTAAAGCTCGCATTGAGTAATATTGACGCACTATTGTCTACACATTATTGTGAATGTATATAGGATTCTCAGTACTTGGAGACTATTTATCAATTACATATTCCTCGCTAAATTACTTTGATTTTATCTGTGTCTACACTCAGCCGAGTCACATGGATTTATCATAATATCTTCTTATGTGGTCACTTGTTGTGATCAAATATGGTCAAGCCTGCATCAAAGGCAATCAGCAGTCTATCAATTGTTCCAATGTTACCATCTAATGCTTACCACACAACAATGTTACTATTCCGGGCTAAGCAGGGGACTTAATGATGTGGTGGGGTTTTGCCTAAGGAGAAAACTGTAAAAATCTATATTTCTGACCCAGTATCAGAAATATTAAACTTATGTGTATATTCACTTTGCAAAGAATTTTAATATACTAAGTCATATTAGGTGTCTTCGCCTATTCTACAGCTGAATTCTTAAAAATTACCTTGCATTCCAGCTGAATGATATAGATTCATTATTGTGTCTGACAAGCTACACATAAAAAATTCTTGATTAAGTATCACAATCATGTTCACGAAATTAGAAAATTTTCGTTCCAGACACAAGAACTACAAAATCTAATACGATGTTCCACTAGACACTTCGAGAAAAGAAGGAACTTAAACTTTCGTTTTGCGAGGAGCGTACCCAATCCATTTTATTAATCTTCTCAGACTTCTCTAATAAAAAAATCTCCCTGAACTACAAAAATCTAGCAACAAAACACAAAATTTGCCTGTTTTATTCAATTTTGTTCTACAACAAAAATTTGCTTATTTTACTCAATTTTGTGTTAACACGCAAAATTATGTGTCAACATGCAAAATTTTCCTATTTACTCAATTTTGTGTCAACACATAAAATTTGTTAATTTTACACAATTTTGTGTGAAGCACAAAATCTAAGCTCTCATTGGCTGAGCACTAGCTTGCCCGAGCTTAGAGTAGGAATCTCCCATGATTCCAATCAATTTAACCATTTCAAACGTAATTGGTTTGTTGATTACCATCACTTCTATCAAAAAATAAAATAATCCGCATCTCTAATAAAGATTTCAATCGACGATTATAAGTTTTTCGAATCTCCATTAATCGAAGACGACGAAATGATTTCAACTAAAAAACATGGAAGGATTTACGGTTGATGAAGGAGAGGAAATTTAGAAGAAGAGGAGCAGATTTTTGAATAAGAATTAGGTTTTTTATTTTAGATGGAAGGTAACTTAGACATTTGTTATTGCATCAAGACACCCCATAACAACTTTTTAGTCACTGGGAATCCTTATAAAGCCCCCTTGTTAGAATGTGAAGCCCCTATATTAGGTTTCTTCTAAACATGTAAGGACATATAACAGCAGTGCACATGCGTCTACGATATGGTGGGGCCACATACTCTATATGTTGACATATTGTATAAAGTAGAGCAGTTAAAGGGGATTTAGAGGGGCCCGATTTTTAAGTTACACATACATGTCAAAATTTAAATATGGGCCACATACAAAATGTATGTGCCCCAACCGCATCTTAGACGGAGGGATATAATAGATTGTCCCACCCACTACATGGTAATTAAAAACAACACACAAATCTCTAGAAATATACAACAACCTTAACCGACTAGTCCTTTGAAGCTCTCCAAACTCTATAGAATAATATTTAAGATAACTCTCCATAGAACCAGCGACTGACTTATTTAACACACAACACACATCCTAAAATCGGTACATTGCATTTTCCACAACGTTGATATTACAATAGAAACTTCATATTTATTAATTTTTACTCTTTTAATCATTTTGTAAGTTTATACAACTAGTCCACAAATTTTATTCTCTGTGCCACCAGCTATTTGCACGAGGGAAGCACATAGTAACTAATGTAGAAAAAGTATCAGCATTACATGGCAAAAATGAAAACATCCTTTCCTGGATTCTTTCCCCTTCCAGATCGAAAAAAAATTAGGTACCTTCGCCAGTAGCTTTAACCAAAGAAGTCAAGTTCAACCTGCAAACATAAATATATTGGAACAATGAACCAAATAATAATGATAGAGTATTTCTATACAAGCATAAACTATTCATTTTGAGGGTGACTTGTTTAGTGGATAAGCGGCTTCCTCTGGGTGGTGGATGGATTAGACGCAGCGTGACCATTACAGAATGACCCAGTAAGCTCCGAAGGCTGCAATTAACAAGACAAAAAATATCAGTCTTGTTAACTGGAACTTATGTTTCAATTGTTTCCGGTTAAGAAAAACTTATGTCAATTCTGATTTTTGTTTTTGCTTAACAAAGAAGGGATCATTTGTTTTAGTCCTTTTGATTCCTGATAAGAGAAACTAAGTTAATTTTGATCTTAGTTTAAGCTTATCAAATATAGGATTCGATTATTCAAGTCCAGTCGATTCCTTGACGAGAAAAAACTAGTTAACTAACCTAGTTCTTGTCTTGTCTAAAAGAAGGTACAGTTATTTTATGAATAATTGGAACTGATAAGAGAAATTGAGTTAATTCTGATCTCATTTGAGTCTTATCTAATAAAGCGATTATACATACATAATCGGTTCGGTTTTGTAACTAAGTTTTCTTCGTTAACTAATCGGACTAAGGGAAAATTGCTTCGGGAAATTATTTCCTTCATGACATACTAAAACAAGATTACTTGAGTAGTTTCGGTTTTAGTATTGGTTATCTAAAATGGTATGTGAAACCTTTGTGCTTAACTCTTATAGGTTGTACAAGTTCTTATGAATTTGAAAGATTCTTTCGGTTTGCTCTTATGTTTATTCATTTCTTTGTTATTTTTGTGAAAAAAATGGGGATAAGTATATGGAGTAAAACAAGTGATTTATAATCACTAGGAAAGGGCATATGTGCTTAAACGTTATATCTAACGAATGAGTAAAGCATAGACTAAGGGGGATAAGCATATCATCATTTTGTGTGGTATTTCATACTACAAAAGAGGAATAACAAATATGTTCGGATTGAATATATTCCTAGCTTTCCCTTAGGGGGAGTAAAGCTTTTGTTATTCAAATGTAAACAACGGCATTTATTTTTTGAATATGTGCAGGATATTATGTTGTTGAAACTTGGAACAAGTGTATGCAGAATGAGTTATTTTTTATTCGTCTATCTCCATATTATTAGAGTTTTGTCACTAAAATTGACAAAGAGGGAGATTGCTAGAGCATTGCTCGGTTGAACCCACCAACCGTTGGTATGTCAAGTTTGGTTGTCATATTTTAGTATCAAAACTCAATTAGAGTCGCTTGATTTAGATTACTAGAGTCAACTTCGTTTAGGTTAGACTAGAAAGTCTAGCAATATTGAAACATACAAGTATTACTCTGAAGACCTGAAGACGTATCGACTACGAAGACATTATCTTTCCACTTGAGAAATTATATATATCTGACAGCATCAGAAGCATAAGAAAATCTATACCTTCCCGTTCCACAAGAGATGTGAATTGCAGTTCTGCAAACTAATGAAAGCGATGATACATGACGGCAATGTTAGAGCCTCTGGGGCAAGAGATTTAAATATTCCATGTATTTTACCATTTTTGCTGAGCGGCTCAGTACCTCTTTCGATATTCAGAAATTCATTCGAAAGATGTCTCTGGTGCTGGAACCTCTCCCAGAATAATATTCAGAACAAATATGATGTTGTCATCTCATATCTAAATCAATTAAATGCTCATATACATATTGTCTGCGAGTATACATGACTAATTATTGAATCTAGTGATGTATATTCATAGGATGAATTCCTAGAAAAATATACTAGTTTACCCTAATATTTACTTACTTCAATTCATGGCTTTTCTCAGCTGAATTCCATGGATTAGTAATGAATTATTCACCTTTTGGGCATAAGGGCCACCGTTGAGTATGCCCCGAGTAAAAGGCATGGGTGTATTTAGTAATAATGCTCCAAAGAGTATTCGAAAACATGGATGAACAAGGATATGGAAGTATAATCAAATAAGGAAAGGAAGAGAGGGAATAATAATAAAATAATGGAAACCGCACGGGTGGGACCTACACCGCCGGCCGGCAAGCCTGTTTTGGACGGTCCCCCCACCCCTTCCCCTTTTTATGTTATGTATTATTATAATAATATTATTTTTATTATTATTAGAGTTTCCTCTTTCAAGGAATTCCTCCATTGATCAAAACTCCTTATTTCCATATCTTTTCAAATCTTGCTCCATGGACCATATGGTTTGCAAAGCAAGTGGTCCTGCAACCATTATGACTTTCATCCATACAAAATATTATAATAACATTATTACAATATTTCCAAAAAATGGTCTTCGGAGAAAAATTAAGAGTTTCAGTCGAACTCAAATTCTTCTAAGAAGACAAAATAATGCTCGATGAACCATCAGAAAATACCGAAATTCTCAGAACTGGTCAGCGAATGACATGGAGACATGGGCACACCATTATGGTCGGCCATGGCCGGTCCTTTGGCTACCAATATCCGGTCCCACCTTATTCATTGATTAATGACCTAATTAATCATCTTTAGTCCATATTTGATTCAAACTCTATCATCCATACACCATCAGTTAGTCCCATGACCACCAATAACCGGTTCTACCACCCTTGGTTGATCCTCTCTCTACCATAATTAGGTATCGTCTAACACCCTTGGTCGGTCCTATCTCTACCATAATTAGGTTTTACAACATAATGCTCTGTAGAGCACTATTTTAATTATGATTGAACACTAATTAATCATCCTTGCACCAAATGCTCTGTAACTGTCTTTGGTGAATGCTCTGCAAAGCACTTAGCCGTCACATGGTCGGTCCACCACCACCAATGGCCTGTCCCCTCTCATCCATGGTTGACCCTCATTCAATTTGGTAGATCATCCATCGACAAAATTAGGGTTTTGAACCTAATGCTCCTCAGAGCATAATTCTGAACTGGTTTAAACACCAATAATTTTATATTGATTTATCAATCAATGTTTCACTTAATAATCTAATATTTGGTCCCGCTGCTTATATTTTATTAATATTTTATTGATTCAACTATCAATTGCTCTGCAAAGCAATATTTATTCAACTATCAATATTCAAGAAGCAATATTTCATATTGATACAGTTATCAGTATTTTACTGGTTCATCGACCAATGCTCAGTTGGTCCATCAACCAATATGCACTTGGTTCGTATTTCGACCATTATTTTAATATTATAATCTCTTTGCTTGTCATACGACTTACTCATGACATGTGGATCGAAGATGAACCTTCTATGCTCATTCAACAATGATTATCTTCATATGGCTTCCTATCAAATGCTTAACGCATCAACATAATGGTTTATGATTGATCCAACAATCTCATTAAACCTATGCTTATCAATCCAAATCATTCGACTATCATTGCTGCTTCAGCTAGCACAATGATATGTCACAACTATCAGTGACCCATGAAACTCAACGTCTATGGTCCACAAAGCATGCTGCTGTTTCAGCAAACACTTCATGCTTCATCCATCATAAACTTGAATCAGGAACAATGTTCAATTCATCAGTTAAGAATCATGGTCTAACTAGGTCAACGATTGACCACATAAAAGACGTTTCCAGAGCAGACTTTCACATGAGACATCAATTCATGTCACATGGGGGGATTTTCACTCGGGTTTTGGTATGGCGGCCTACAACACGTGCAATATGCAATATATCCACGATGAGAAATGTGAGTAAGTCGTGCTAGCAGTTGAAGGAATAAATGCAATAATGGATAGTCAATCAACCAAGTCTCCCATGCTAAGTGGAACAAGTTCACACACGATTTCCCACTTCTCCATTCTTCCACTCTCTTCAACCGTCGCCACTTACAGGAGATCGATGTGCTAACTACCTCTGCAATAAATAGGTTCCTTAACCTATGACATGGACAAACAAGTTAGCAAGAACTGAATTCATCTCATCGGATATTAGTCGTCAAACAACCATATCAAACATGAATTTTTCTTATTCAATCGTGGATTCAGGAACTTATTTATATTGCAAGAGTAGTAGACACATTGATCCCCAATAAGCATGACGGTTGCAAAGGAGTGAAAGAGTGGGAAGGTGGGAAATCGTGGTTAAACCAGTTCCACATGCGTGGGAGAATTGGTTGATTGTCCATCCACTACTTTGCTAACTCCTTCAACTGCTTGCACGACTTACTCACATTTCTCATCGTGGGTGTACACAGGTGTTGTAGGCCTCCAGACCAAAACCCTAGTGAATATCCCCCTATGTGACATGATTGATGTCTCATGAATATGGATTCTGCAAGGCAGACGTGTATTTAATTGGTCAATTGTTGACTTGGCTAGACTATGAGTCTTAGCCTTGATGAGTCGAGCATAATGAACAAATGTGATATGCTCTGAGACTCATGGAAGATGTCTGCTGAGACAGAATAATACACAGATGTTGAGTCTGATGAATTGTGATATATCATTTTACCAGTTTAGGCAATAATGATGTTTTGATAATTTGGACCGACACGCGTCCGATGAGATTGCTCTATCATGGACCTATTCTGATTTGCCGAGTGTTTGACAGGAAATCAGATGTTGCTGAGTTTTAAGTTATGCAGAGTACTCATTCCTGATCTACTATGTCATGAATTGTCGAATTACAAAGTAGGGATTAAAATATTAGTGAATATTAGACGGTCGAACGTCCAATTGGATAGACGTCAGATGAAATATTATTGGATGATTGGCCAAGTTGATGGTCATCCAATGATGGTGCTCTCGTAAGGTCGAGCAACCAAAAATGTTGGTAGACCGAACATTAAAATTAGTTAACAATATTGATTGCTGGATCAATATGAAAGTTATCGAATTATCGTAAATTTGAGACCCTAATTTTGGAGAACCCTTAATCCTGAAGAAGATGGAGAGTTTCCCAATGTGAGAAAAGAAATATCAACCAACCAATGGGCATGAGAGCCGACCATGGTGGTGGATGGACGTCCGAGCGTGCGGAGGAATGTCCCTGAATGAGGATTAATTATTGGAGGAATATGAATAATTATTAAATGATAATGAAGAGACGTGGGACCGGCCGGCCATGATGGTGCACGGGCCACCATGTCCCTCACACGTGCATTCCTGAGAATTTTAGGTATTTTGTTGGACGTTTGAGCAATATTTTGGATTTTCAGAAGAGTTTGATCTTGACCGAAACTCTCAATTTTGCATGAATGATCAAGTAGGACTTTGCTCACACGTCCAAAATTTTAAGAATATTAAAATAATGATATTTTAATATTTTCCGTGAGAAGCCCGGACGGTCGTGAGACCATTTGACTTTTTTGACTTTTTTGGCTTTTTTGGAGATTTGAGCAATATTGGAGAAATATGGAAACCAAGAGTTTGCTCGAAAGTGAGAGTTTTAAGAGATATGGGAGAAATAATAATAAGATAATAAAAAGGAAAAGTGAGAGGCGTGGTACCGTCCACGACCAAGGCATGGCCGGCCAGCCGGTGGGCCCAGTCCCGTGCGCCTCTTATTCCTTTTCTATTATTATTATTTTGCTTCCCTTTCCTATTTTGCATAAGTCTCCATATATTCTCGTGCGTACGCCCCAATATTTTATTTTAAAATATTAAAACAATGTTATTTTAATATTATTACCTTGTTGTTTTTTTGAAGCATGCATTTTATTAATTATTACCTAATAGTCGTAGGACTAGGTTTTTGGAGAGTTGAGCAATATTTGGAAAAATATGGAAGCAAGAGTTTTGCTCAAACGAGGGAGTTTCAAGAGATGAGGGAAATAATTAATAAAATAAGGAATTAGGGAGGCGTGGGACCGGCCACTGCCGTGGCATGGTCGACTGGCGGTCCCAGTCCCAACGACGCCTCTCCATAATTTAATATTATTATGTTTTAATTTCCTTAGCTCTTCATATTTCCTCGTTCGTCCATATTTGGGTGCTCGTTTGTGCACATTTAGGTGCTCGTTCGTGTATTATTGTTAAGTATACTCGCGCAATTTTCTCGGGGCTTACTCGGTGGTGGTCCAAATGCCCGAAGAGTGAATATCTATTACTAATCCATGTAATTCAGCTAAGAAAAGCCGTGAATTGAAGTAATGAGATATTATGATAAAAATATATTATTTTGTAGGAATTCAATCGATGAATATTGCGCTAGAATTAATTAATGGATGGCTCTATACTAGCACGCAATCTGTCTAGGATCATTATATTTATTCGAGAGTTGAGGTATGAGATAGTAGAAGCGTCATACTCGTTCTGAATGTTTATTCTGCATAGTCAGGGAACATTTGCGACATCCTGAGGACGTTATTGCTCTATACTAGTGGTCAGTCCATCTAGGATCCGTCCAATCATTAAGTAACTATACATATGTATGCTATATAGTCAGAGAACATTGCAACATCCTGAAGACGTTATCGCTCCATACTTAACAGGCAATCTGTTTAAGAGCCGTCCAATCGTTTTTTTTGGATTCTATATAGAAGTGAATACTAAAACTGCTCAGTATTGATGAGATATGTTGAAATCTCAGTTGAGAGGCTTTAATGATTGCATATTTATGCGTGCTCTGAGAGGCTATACACTCAGTCAGAGATCGTGACATGAGCTACGTTTAAATTTTGAAATATGAATTTCACATACTCATATGATTGCCGGATCAGAAATATGCAAATTGCGATTTTACGATTTTAGCTTTTATCAAAAATCCACCATCAACCTAACATACATCTAAACATTTGCATCTCCTCGTCCAATTGACCACTGCAGAAGCACCAGAACAGCACAACCATCTCATCTGAACCCTAATATCATTGGTAGCAGTTCCACCTCTGCCTTCATACCAACATCACCAACAACACAGCACAACCAACCCTGTCTTCTCTATCTGTAAACAATCACCAGATCCATCTTCCTGCAATAGTTCACTTCATCCATCACCTCCAGGCCACTAGAGTCAAACTAAAACATATCTCATCATCACAGCAGAGACACCAGCAGCAACTGCATCTCCTCTTCTTTCACATACCACTAGTTTCTTCAAAACCCATTCAATCATCAACCAACAACACCTTCTTGAATTCTCAGTAAGCATCAACACCAGTAGACTCAAATCGAGAGAAACCTCCTAATTATTCTCAACAACAATAAGATACTAACTGCGGCTGCATCTCTTACCTATTTATCCGTTCTCAATACCACCGCCTGAATTCAGACTCCATTCGATTCAGTTCATACCAACTGACACCAGCATATCCACCCCCTGTGACCTAAGATACATCTAACATTCATCAACTCAAGCCCTAAAGCAAATCTACTTCATAGCCTCTCTTCCCATTCTTCTGAACTTCTCAAATTTCCTTATCTTCGAATCTCTGTTGAGATTCAAAACCATCTTGGATTCCTTCCATGCATCAACAACAAATCAGAGCTCTTCTCTGATTTCTTCAACTGCGACCAAATCCAAATCAGCTCCAATAATTTCTTCACCAAATCAAGTTCATCTACTGCCGTCTTGAAATCAAAAACGAACCCATGTAATTTTCCTTATCTCAGCTTCAATTCCTTCCTCCGAATTTCGTAGATTCCATCTCCGTATTCTTACAGCGGCCGTTTTCTTGCCTCTCTCGATTTCAGACCACATAATGAAAAGAGAAAATAAACACTTCTCTGAATTCTAGGGCTTCTGTAGGAAAGAGACTGGATGCAGACACCCCACAAAATAGATAAGGGCCACCTTAATTCATTAGGCATGTCAGTTTCAGGAAACCGAAAGCCTAATTTCCTTTGAATTGACCTTTTTGACCCTTTTCGCTCCATATGACTCCATTGCACTTAATAACTCAAAAGTAAACATAAGGTACATAATTCACACAAAAAATAGCAAAGAAATCATAAATAATAGATAAATATCAAGGCGTTTAAGACACCTATCACTGAGGCATGAGCGTCAAGTCCAGTTTTTCCTATATATATTTTTTAAATTTATGAAATAATACCGAAAAGTATTACAATGGAGCAGTTGTTAACCTAGCAACAAGCTGGGCACAAATACCTTTCTGAATAACCAAACCTAATCTATGAAAAACAAAACTGCCATGACCACTACATGCATCAAGATTAGCTAAGCAATAATTAAGTCTCTTCAAAACACTACAAAATCCTCACCAAGCTCACCTGAGGTAGTGAACGCCAAAACTCCCAAGCCATAACCATGGGATACACACTTATCCAGATATTTTGTATGTTTGCGCGAAATAGCATTGGCAATAGCTTGGCCTGGTCTGAAAACATTACTTGCAGTAGTAGTAAAAGGTGAAACATCAGTAACATCCAGACACACATCCTGACCATTCTCACATCCATAAACACGGATATCAGCGGGTTTCAAGGCGTTGCTCTCTGAAAGAAAGCCCAAAGACACTTCTTTTCTAGCGTGAACATCAGCCTTGTAACACATACTAGCAACGACAACTCTAACAAGATCATGACGATACTTGACCTTAACCTCACTAACACAATGAATCGCATGATCACCAAAAATATCCATATCTCGCTTACAAAAAGAGCACAAACTATCCTTTGGGAAAAGAGGAATACCGAGACGATAGCACACTGTCTCGGCCCAAGACACTGATGAAGCCCACTAATCGGTATGGCCAAAAGGTAGTTCTGCGCATGCTTAAAAAAAAAATTCCTGAATCACACAATTATATTAATTTGAAAATGTTAAATTACAAGGAAAATTAAATCAAAGCTAAAAGTTACAGGGAAAAAAGCTTCCTAAACCCAACTTATAAAATTAACAAAATCTAAAATATTCAACACCAGGCATTTCAAGTTTTTTAAGGAAATCAGGCCTCCCCATATGACATTGTCTTTCTCCAGCTGATAATTGAGTGCCTCTTTTGGCTGTGGGGTCTGCATAGAAGTTAACTTCTCTGTAGCAGTGTTCAAATTTAACTTCTTGTAGCTGTTTTAAAGCATTCAACCACCTAATCTTGAGAAACCATGGAACTTGATGTTTTGTAAATTATGTAATAACAGTTTGAGAGTCTGACCTGATGATAATTCTCTAACATTTCCAAAACACAACAAGTTCAGCTGCACAGACCACTGCATAGACTTCAGCAATATAGTTGGTTGCAGTACCCATTCCTCCAGTCAAATTACCAATAACTTGACACAAATGATCTCTAGCTACAATCCCAAATCCTGCAACACCTGGATTACCAATGGAAGCACCATCACAGCAAAATAGGATGAAATCACTGCTTGGAGGAGACCACTGACAGGATTTAATGCTATGAAATTTTGAGTTTCTAGGTCCCAAATAGAAGAAAGTAATGATTTGCAGATCATAATTTTGGTTCCATTTTATACCATTCATTCTTAATCCACCCTCATAAACCAACTTTAAGATTCTGCTTTTGAAACTTTGAATACTAGGGACTATGCCTTCAAAGAACCTTTTGTTTTTTTGAAACCAAAGCTCCTTTAGACAAATGCAAGCAGCTATTATCCAAATTTGTTGTATTATAGGGCTTTTAGAGGAAACACTATTCCATATGTCTTTAAAGCATTTTGGTACAACAAAGTTAAAAATAAAGCACAACCAACTCCAGATATGTAAACTGAACTTACAGTTTCAGAGAAGATGATCCATACTATCTTCAGCTTCCTCACAAATACAGCATCTAGAAACAATTTCATAACCATAGCTGACCATTTTTACATCATCAATGTAGATTCCTTGTAAAAGTTTCCAAATATTACTGGCAATGCTAGGATGCAATAAATTATTCCATATATATTTGGACCATTGAACTATAGGTTCTCTTACCCTCAGCTTATTTGCAGCCTCTGAAACTGAAAATACACCCTTAATATTTCCTTGCCAGATTAGTTCATCATTTTGTCCACCCACATATGGTAAGCTGAGAGAAGTAATTACATTTTGAATGGCTGCAGGAATGGACCAACTACCATTAGATAAAATGTCAGACACTTTCATATGAATGTTGTCTTTGACATATTGAATATAACCAAAAAAATTCAATTGAAGGAATGTTCCCTATCCAAATGTCAAACAAAACATAAATTTGATGCCCATCACCAATACACTATTTCAGATCATCTTTTAGGAAGCTCCAAGCCCATCTCAGACCAGGCCAAACAGTAGAAAGTTGCAAATTATCCCTCCAAACTCCATTTTTATTCTTGTACTTTGCCTTGAAAAATAAAGCCCAGTCATCCTCTGATTTCACAATCTTCCACATCATCTTCATTAAAAGGGATTTATTGATAACTTCAAAGCTTTGAATACCTAGACCTCCTTCACTGTAAGGAGTACATACTCTTTTCCATGATAAGGTAGTATATTTTCTGGTTTCACTTTCTCCATCCCAAAGGAAGTTTCTGATAATATTTTCAAAATTTTTGATGATTGAAGCTGGCCACTTATAAATAGCCATGTTGTACATGGGAATACTGCAAAGAACAGATTTGATTAACACCAACCTATCTTGAAAAGATAACAGTTTCCCTTTCCAACTTGCTAGTTTTCTTTGCATCATCTCAACCATTAGCCACACAGTAGAAGTCTTGACTCTACCTGTTGTTAAAATGACTCCAAGATATTTATCATGGAATTCACTAACCTCCATATTTATCAATTCTTTTAGCTGACTCTTCCTTAAATTTGACATCCCATCAATAAAGCATTTACTTTTACCTCTGTTTATAAGTTGACCTGAGCATTTTTGATATTTCTCCAATAGTTGAAGCAGTTTTGCAATACTTGTTTTGGCTCCATTTAAAAAAAATAAACACATCATCTGCAAAGAATAAGTGTGTAGGATGAATACCATTTCTAGTTACCATTGGAGCTATCTTCCCTTCTTGGACTGATGCAGATAAATTCCTGCTTAAGACATCTACCATTAAGACAAAAAGAATTGGAGATAGAGGATCTCCTTGTCTTAAGCCTCTACCAACAGAGAAAAATCCACAAGGACCACCATTAATCATGACTGAGATTTTTACAGATTTAAAAAGAGTATGCAGCCATTCACACCAAGAATAAGTAAAACCAAAATTTTGAAGTACTTGGAATAAGAAATGCCAGCTGACTGAATCATATGCTTGTGAAATATCAAGTTTGAGACCTACATTACCACCTCTTCTCTTCTTTTTCATTTTATTAACCATTTCAGATGCTAGGAGAATCTTCTCTTGAATACTTTTACCCTTAACATATGCAGCTTGTTGAGGAGAAATTAATTTAGCCATTAAAGCACCCATTCTATTAGTAATAATCTTTGTAAAAAATTTGAAACTAACATTACTTAATCCAATTGGCCTGAACTGACTTGGAGTTTTAGCACCATCTACGTATGAATTATGTGCCAACAAGATCTGTAGAAGCATCCTGAAAATCCATCAGGTCCATGGGAGCTATCTGGATCCATGCTAAAAATGGTTGTTTTGATTTCCCCCTCCTCAGGGATGGCATCTAGCATCAGTTGATCATCTTCTGTGATAACTTGTGGTATGTGTTGTAACAAAGAATCATCAACTGTGACTGCTTGAAATATAAATTTTTGTTCAAAAAAGTTTACCAATTCATCTGCAATTTTGTCTTGATCTGAAATAATATCACCATTGGTAGCTTTCAATTCACTAATGCAGTTTCTTGCTTGTCTAATTTTGAGATTTGTATGGAAAAAGTTGGTGTTAGCTGCACCATCTTTAATCCATTTAATTCTGGATTTTTGCTTCAGCAAGGTGCTTAATTGAACTTCCTTTGAGTTATAAACATTCTGAGCTTCCACTAAGTCATCTAAGGCTTCAACATCAAAGGGGTTATTATCAGAATGATTCACAGCTTCTTTGACTTTTTCCTCAGCTTTTTTAATTTGAAGATGTACATTTCCAAAAACATTCCAGTTCCACTCTCTTAGAACATTTTTCAACCTTTTGAGCTTATTTTGAAATACAAATGCAGGATCTCCTTCTATAACTTCAGACCAACAATTTTGCACCACTGCCATGAAAGAAGGATGAGTTAACCACATTTGCTGAAATTTTTGAGGAGCATTTTTAGGCTTGGGAATGTTAGCACAACCAACCAGAAGAGGTGCATGATCAGAAGCAACCCTTAAGCCAACCTTATAACCCCAATCTGCATATTTTTGTATCCATAGCTGATTGAACAAAGCTCTATCCAAACAGCATAAAATTCTTTTACTTCCATGTTGGCAGTTAGATCAAGAATGATGTGAACCAGTTTTAGGAGCTTGTAAAAGCTCATAATTATCTAAACAAGTAGAGAAATCTAACATTGATCTTTTATTTGGACTCCTACCTCCAACCTTTTCTTCAGGTGAAATAACATCATTGAAATCACCTATAACAAGCCAAGGTTTATTCATAACACTAATTGCTTCCATCTCAGACCATAAAAATCTTATTTGTATATAGCCAACATGAGCATGAACACCAGATATAAGAGTACCACCCACTTCAAAAGTTACCATTTGACTAGACATTGAAATGAAAGTTGGAGTAGGTAAAGCTTGATTCAAGAATAACCATATATTTCCTTTTTTATTTGAAACAGAATTATGAATCACCATACTTTGCATCCCAGACAAATTTAATTTATTGCAGAATGAAGAACTACATTTTATTTTCGGTTCAGCAACCCAAACTAGAGAAGGACAAAATTGATTAACTAAAGACCATAATTTATTTTGAGCCCTAGGTCTTCTTAGGCCCCTTAAATTCCAAAAAAAAACTTTCTGTGTTTGGATTGGAGGTTTTTTGTACCTCCTTTTCCTTGGTTCTTTCTAAAATTATACTTGATAGGATTCTTAGTAGAAGTTACCTTTACTTCAGTTGCTTCTTTGTTAATTTTAGTTATACTTGAAGATGCTGGAGGAGATGGCCTTTGGACAACTCTAGACCAAGAAGTAACTGGAACTTGTTTAGTTGAAACAGAACCATTCTTACCATCAATAAAATTAATCATGCTTTTCTCAATTGCATTGTCTTCAGCTATTTGCAGAACTTTTTCAGGCTCCAAAGAAACAGTTTCCAATGATTTTGGTGTACTTTCATTAATTATTTTCTCTGCATCATTCATACCCATCAATGGACTAAATGCTCCACTTGAATGAGCAATGCTGGTACTCTGGTTCCTTTGCTCATTGATAAGAATCTGTGTAACTGGAGTCTCACGGATATCAAATTTTTCAGGAACCTGTTTTGGTTTACTGGTATTCCCATTCACTTCATGAACAAACCCCTCCCCTGGATGAATTTCAGCTTCCTTATTCTTTTGGCTCTCAAATCTACATTCTGTTGGTAAGTGACCAACTATTTTGCATTTAGAGCAGAATTTAGGCATTTTAGTGAGAACTATACTTTGTAAAAAACCTCCATACTTAGTATTAATCCATAATTCAGATGGAATCTGTTTTGAAAAATCTATATCAATTAAAACTCGAGCATAATATCCACTTTTATACCTTAAAGTAGCCTCATCAACCTTAATAGGATTTCCAATAGCTTTGGCAATGGTAAACAATGTCTTCTCATCCCAGTTGTTAGAGCATAGCTCGGTTGAACCCACCAAGCGTTGGTATGTCAAATTGGTTGTCATATTTTAGTGAATCAAAACTCATTTAAAGATCGCTTGATTATTTACTAGAGTCAACTTCGTATAGGTTAGCTAGAAAGTTACTAGGATATGAGACTTACAAGTATTACGTGAAGACTTGAAGAATGTGAAGAAGTAAAGAGCTACATCGACGACATCATCCTTCCTCTTGAGGTTAGTAATATTTGACTTGAACTGTTTCATTCCTAACGTATCTTTCAAGTCGTGCATATTGAAAACATAACTGTGAAGCTATGAATGATTATTCATAGTATTAAGGAATTACAATACGAAGTATAACGTCTATCTTTTGAACTTCGTATATAAGACATCGACATAATCGTATGAATGCTATTGTGATTATGTATGGGAATGGGTGAAGATTTCGTCTTAGGAAACAATGTTTTACATTCGTTTTAAAGGAAGTACATTCATAAACTTGTTTTGTGAATCGAAAGGGAAATCGCTAGGCTTATTGGTATTGTTATTCATTGCAAATCTTTGGATTACCAATATGTGTGTTTAGTATAACCGCTCATAATTTGTTTATGTATCTTGGTAAAACTATTCACAATGCCTGACTTTTGTATTGGTATGACTTTTATTAGTGAAACCGATCTTAAGTAATCACCTGAGATGGTATGATCGATTTATTGTAATTGGTATGACCGACTCTAGACATTGGGGAACCGATCCTAGTAAGAGGTGCAACTGATCGCAAGAGGGAATCGATCCTTGTAAGAGGTACAAAAAGTTTTTAGTAATTGGGGAACCGATCCTACGACTTGTGCAACCGAATACAAGTTTACATAAATATGTGGTAACCGATCCTAGTACCTAGTCAACCAACTTTTGGTAACTAGCGTGACTAATCTAAGTACATACATGGAGGTAGAACCGAAACTTGTTTTGGTAGAACCGTGAAACCCATGATTGGTGATTTGATAGGATAATCAATCACATAGTTCTTGGAAATCAGATGAACCAATTCTAAACTTGTTTGGAAGTGTGACAAATCGGTTCCAAGATTGTAAATATGAAAAAGGATTCGCAAAGTAAAGATGTCGACATACTTTAAACATGTGCAGTAACTCTTATCTTTTATTGTTCAAAGATATTCCTTAATAGCTAAAAGAGAATCCTGGATCGAAATAAATTGAGAATCTTTTAATTAAGGTTTTTAGTTTTTATATGCTTTTAATTTCCAGCAATTAAATGCATATCTTTATAAGAATTTTTTTTAGTAATGTGCATTTACTAATTGGAGATTTTCTACTAAGATTTCGGTCAATATTTGGACAGTACATTTCCAGGAATTATGAAAACCGATTTTGGCGTTTATTGCATATCTTTGAGAATATTCGGTTTTGGAAATTCCTTGATGTCCAAACTTCCTTGGTCTATAAATATTGAAGTTTGCATTTCAAGCAAACTAATCCTCAGAGCCAGCAAAACTACCTAGTTGTGTTGTTACTGGTGGAGCCGTCTATTCAGAGAGGAAAGTACCCTAATTAGGCGAAATCTCTTACGACCGCTCGTTTTAAAGACTTCTTTGGGATTTGGGAGCTCTACGAGTACCGTTGGTGTGAAACTAGATAATTTAAGTTTATTATTAGTTTTCGATTGATTTGATTGACTAACGGTTGTTGAACTTTGATTGCACCTAGTTTGTTTATGCTTGAGAATCTTCTCTTCTTATATAAGATTCACTAAAACTAGATCGAAGTATCGACGAGGATCTTTAGAACTGTTTGTAGATCTAAAGACGTCTTGTAATAATCCATTGTTAACAGACTCCGTTCTGTGTGTGATTGATCACAAGAGATTCAAGTTGTTTGTGTGCAGGTGTTTATTGAAGATCTAAGAAGATTTGAAGACAAAGAAGATTTCTTATTTGAGTTCATAATCTTTGGTGTGCACAAAACTTGATCGGCTGGGGATCCCACTATAATCGGTTTATCTTTGTGATAACCTTGACTGATTAGTTGAGTATATCGGCATCAATACAATTCTTTATGATTCAAAGTATTGATTGAATAGTCTAAAACAGTTACTTTGGTAGTTGTTTAAGAGATAGATCTAAGAACCTGACAAAGGAGTTTATTGGGATAAACGGAAGAGCCTTTTGTCAAACTCATATCACTTTGTTTGAAAAGAGTTGTTACCGAACAGATTTGTTGTTCCTTTATTGTTTGGAATACGAACCAAAGGAATTGTTCCAAGTGCGTGACTTATTACAAGTTGGAGGCGCAGGGATACTGAGGGAACTAGGTGAACTATAGGTTTAGTTGCTTGGTCTCAATTTTACGAAGTTGGTTTAGATTTTGTATAGCGGCTTATTCCTGAGAGTATTCAATTCTGGACAAGGTCCCGAGGTTTTTATGCATTTGCGGTTTCCTCGTTAACAAAATCTTACTGTGTCTTTTACTTTTCTATTTCCGCAATTATAATTGTTTTGTTATAATTAGAAGTAAAATACACAAACGTTAATTCCTATATACTTGATAGCAATCCTATTGTGTTTGGTTAAGTCCGAACCTATTATCAATTAAACATACTTCGTTGTTGTATTGTATCGATCTTGTATCCATAGTCAATCACACAAGTTATCTTGTTGTCGTATTGTCTCGATCTCGTATCCATAGACGATCACACGAAGTGTGAACCGATTAGTTGTATTGTCTCGACTCAGTCCATAGACAATCACTTTCAGAGAAAGAACTTATATGTGGAAAAGTTTTAGATTGAGGTATATTTGGGTACCCTCGTCTTTTCAATTGGTATCAGAGCAGGAAAACACGAAAAGATCTAACAATCTGTGTTTGGTGCGATCCAACCTATAGGAAAATTAATCTTATGAATGATTCAGTTAACGTACCACCAAGATTTAATGGGATGAACTACCCATTTTGGAAAACTGCTATGAGAACCTTTTTTCAATCCCGAGATTTTAATACTTGGCTATTAATCAAAGACGGATATCAAAGACCAAGAGTAGAATATCCATAAGCAGAGTTTAAACGCTTAGCATTCTACAGTTATGAAGAAAGAGCTTTTGCACAGCAGAACTCTAATGGCCTTAATGCCATCATACACACAGTAAGTGATGATCTCCTTCATCATATTCTGTCATGTGAAACTTCTAAGGAGGCATTGGATACTCTTGAGACCGAATTTGAAGGAAATGATTCCGAGAAAGAAGCACGACTTCTGTCCTTTTCTTCTGAATGGGAATATCTTAAAATGGATGATAACGATACCTTTGAGGAGTTTAACTCTAAACTTTCTGAGATTGTCAATGCTTCTTTCTTACTTGGAAAGGCTATACCTGAAAAGGAAATAGTATGCAAAATTCTCAGATCGTTACCATCCAGATACGAGTCTAAGAAACATGCCATAATAGAAGCAAATGATCTTTCTATACTTCCTCGAAGCTCTCTTGTAGGAAAGTTAAAGATCTTTGATAGAGAAATTCTGCTGAAGAATCAAACTGAGAAACGTTGTCAAGAAGACAAGGTACTTGTTGAAAAGGAGCTTGACTAAACAATTGTGCTTCTAGCGCAACGAATTAAGGACATCTTATCTAATGATAAATATGTTCCCAATACATTATCTTTTTGTCATAAAAAGGATAGTGCAGAAATCCAATGTTTCAAGTGTCGTAGATTCGGACATATGGCTAAACATTGTTCCAGCAGAAGAGCTCAGAAGTGCAACAAGGCTTATGTCTCTTCTCTTAATGATATTCCGGAGGAAGAACCCTATGAAGGAATATCTAACTGTAATACACTTCTTGCCAACTCTAACAGTGATGAATCCTGTGAGACTAATCAACTCCTAAAGAACTGTTTAGAAAAACTTGAGTTGGGAATTAAGGAAAATAGAAGGTTAAGCCTAGATCTTAAAAACCTTTTGAAATTCCTTTCAGATAAAACCCGAAAGATGAAGTCTGAGCAAAAAAAATTGGTTGAAAAACCAAAATGGTTAGAAACTAGTTGTTCTGATAATATACTAGGTCCTTCATGTGGGGGAAATAACCATACTGCAATCTCCCATGGAAATAAATTTATCAAGGCTCTTCACAAGGGGATAAAGATTTTGAAGGATGGTAAGTTTATTAGATTGTTTAGAACTGTTTGTAGATCTAAATACGTCTTGTGATAATCCATTGTTAACAGACTCCGTTCTGTGTGTTATTGATCACAAGAGATTCAAGTTGTTTGTGTGCAGGTGTTTATTGAAGATCTAAGAAGATTTGAAGACAAAGAAGATTTCTTATTTGAGTTCATAATCTTTGGTATGCACAAAACTTGATCGGATGGGGTCCCACTATAATCGGTTTATCTTTGTGATAACCTTGATTGATTAGTTGAGTATATCGGCATCAATACAATTCTTTGTGATTCAAAGTATTGATTGCATAGTCTAAAACAATTACTCTGGTAGTTGTTTAAGAGATAGATCTAAGAACCTGACAAAGGAGTTTATTGGGATAAACGGAAGAGCCTTTTGTCAAACTCATATCACTTTGTTTGAAAAGAGTTGTTACCGAACAGATTTGTTGTTCCTTTATTGTTTGGGATACGAACCAAAGGAATTGTTCCAAGTGCGTGACTTATTACAAGTTGGAGGCGCAGGGATACTGAGGGAACTAGGTGAACTATAGGTTTAGTTGCTTGGTCTCAACTATACGAAGTTGGTTTAGATTTTGTATAGCGGCTTAATTCTGAGAGTATTCAATTCTGGACTAGGTCCCGGGGTTTTTCTGCATTTGCGGTTTCCTCGTTAACAAAATCTTGATGTGTCTTTTACTTTTCTATTTCCGCAATTATAATTGTTTTATTATAATTAGAAGTAAAATACACAAACGTTAATTCCTATTTACTTGATAGCAATCCTATTGTGTTTGGTTAAGTCCAAACCTATTATCAAGTAAACATACTTCGTTGTTGTATTGTCTCGATCTTGTATCCATAGTCAATCACGCAAGTTATCTTGTTGTCGTATTGTCTCGACCTCGTATCCATAGACGATCAAACGAAGTGTGAACCGATTAGTTGTATTGTCTCGACTCAGTCCATAGATAATCACTTTCGGAGAAAGGACATATAGGTTGAAAAGTTTTAGATTGAGGTATATTTGGGTACCCTCATCTTTTCACCAGTATTCCAGACTTAAACCTGGGAAATGAACCCAAATCATTGCTGATGATGTCCTTTGTTTCTCTGGCCTAAAATTAGGAATCCAATTTCTTATCCTCAAAAATTGATCAAGAACTTCCCATTTCCCTGATTTGATATAATTCTTATCAACATCATTATCTAATCTTATAGTGAAAAAACCTTTTCCCAGTGGAATCATCTGAACTTGACCCACTAGGTTCCATTGTTTCTTTAATATCTGAACTGCATCTACAAATTTGAGACGAAGAAAATCAAGGCGACCAATTAATTAGAACTTCCAAACATCATATCTAGCATCATCTTGATCTTGAATCAAATTAACAGATGGCCGAACTTCAAATTTTTGAGTAAGATCAACAGTCGATGTAACCCTAACTGGATCCACATTAATAAGTTTCGAAGACATGTTATTACAATTAGACATACTAATCTAAACTCATCATTGAAAGATTGAATGAAAAAAAAACACCTGGTAATCATATGAATTACACCAATAATCGATAAAATTGATGTAGGAACGAAGAAGATTTCGAAGTAAATGTGCTGAGTCAAGGAACGATTCGCAGCCAGTCTCTCTCCTTCAAACCGAGTCCCTCTCAGACATGATAAATTGGTTTGGGATTTGCTTCTTCACAACATCAAAGTAAGCAACTGCCAGGGTATGCATGGATTGGGGGACAGTTTCTTCAATACTAAAGGAGGAAGGTAGATCACAAACCTGAGAGAAGGCCGTAGGTCTTGCCAGTAAGTACGACCGTTCTCAACACACGCAGAGTACAGGTTGTTGAGTATTTTTCGCTGTATTGACCTGGTATGACCCTGAGAAGCGAGATAATAATATTTTCTTGTGTAAGACATAGTGTAGATCCCAAACCACCATCCTTAATAGTCAGAGTAGAGATACGTTGTTGCAAAGGGCCAAGACATCTCCATCCCCAGTCACAAGGTATCTCAAAAATAACATAAATTGTTTATCAAAGACCTCAATACCTTATAGAAGAATCGAAGGTCTGGTAATATGCATTGTGTAGCTTAGACACCGGCACAATTATATAGCAAGAACAATTCGCATGGGGTATCCTTGAGTTTTTTGATAGATGACATCAGTTGGATAGTCTTGTTAAAGCCTTGGCCACCTCAACTGTGTCCCCAGTAATAGTGCCATCATCAAGGTACCATGCATGCAAGTCTAACTTACACTACGAAGTTATCTTATTTACCAGGGGGTGAAGCGTGAGAGCAAAAATGAGGGGACCAAGTGGGTGTCCCTGTTGAACACCTTGTGCGGAAGATAGAATGAAGTTGTCGTAATATAGTCTCGCAGGTTTTGCATAGCAAAACTCTACCCATCTGGAGATAGCCGGACACTGCAGTCTAACTTCTTGGATAAGAGTGGACCTATTCACCATGTTGAAAGCATTAGAGAAGTCTATCAAAAGCATGGTCATGTTATAAGAGGTAGCTTTAAGCTCTAGCAGACTATTGACAGCATGCAAAATACTCTCACTACCGCATGGAATACCAACTCCAAATTGAAAATCACCCAAATAGGATGCCATTTATTTACCAACAAAAACAACAACAAGATTTGACACCAACCTCCTCCACATAGTAACTGCGATTAGTCTAAGACCTCCACCCGGCTTCAAAAGAGGAGTTAAAGGAGCGCTAGCTATATATTCCCCCAAAACTGCAGGGCGGTTTCCCGCAAGCCACAAATTCACAACCCCATAAATGGAAGAAAGCAACTCGTCAGCCACCGCAGCTGCAGAGCCACTCATGGCATCTAAAAGATGCTGAGCCCGTAAACCATCCATCCTGCAAGAAGTCCCCTTAAAAAGCTTTTAATGACACCTAAAAACAGATTTATAGTCGATAATAATAGCATCTGCATTCATAATACCAACTGGAATAGATGGTGGCAGGCATGTGGGTATTTAAGCTGCATCTCAGTTATAGTGGCTTCATTACGGGGTACGATACCACTAGACGACAAGATCCGTATTGCTGCTGTATAGTGTCCATAATCTACAGGCAACCAAGTTGGCAGTGTCCATAATCTCAGTTAGAGTGGCTTTATTATTATTATAAAAAAAGGAGTCATCATGGGAATACTATTGATAATCGAAATTAGGTACAACATCGGTGGAGGGTAGCCTAGCAACAATCTGAGCCCTTACACCTTTTTGAATAATAATGCCTAACCTATGGAAGAGTGAACTGCCAATTCTATAGTTAGCATCATGACTAGACATAGAGTTACTCAACCTCTTCAAAAATAAAATAAAATCCTCACACAACTCTCCTAATGTGGTAAATGCCAAAACACCAAAACCATATCCATTTGCGGAGCATTAGTCCAAATATTTGTTATTCTTACACGTAACGGCAGCAGTAATGGCTTGGCCATGGGTGAACAGGCAAGTACGTGCACTTCTCAAAGCACATATCCTTCCCATCTTCCCAGTTATACACAAAGTCAAGCACGTACCCGTTATTATTATTATTATTATTATTATGAAAAGGATGCCATAGAAGGCTTTTATTAGAAAAGCAAACAAAGTCAGATTTTACAAAGAGTTTATTGGTAGCTTAGCAACAAGCTGAGCACCAACACTTTTCTAAATAGTAATACCTATTCGATGAAAATGAGAGCCTCCTACTTTGTAATTAGCATCTTGACTGGCGAGACAAGTCTTCAACCTTTTCAAAAATACACAAGTGTCTTTTCCCAATTCACCAAGTGTTGAAAAAGTAAAAAACCCAAACCAATATCCATGTGCTAAGCATTTGTATAGGTATTTATTACATTTGCGAGTAACAACCGCAGAAATAGCATATCCAAGTGTGAAAGAAGTAGTTCTAGCACTAGTGAACGGAGAGACACCCATGACATCAAAGCACATATCCCGGGCGTTGTCCCAATTATATAAAGTAAATCTGCCGGCCTTAAGGCATGAGCGGTGTATGACAAGAATCCCATAGGAACCTCCTTGCTAGCAGCCACAATGGTTTTGTAACAAATATCTGCCAAAACATCACAAACCAAGTCGTGTCGAAATTTTAGGCCGACTGCGCTGGCGCAGTGTATAGCATGGTCACCATACCTATCCATAGCACGATTGCAACATGAACATAAGCTATCCTCCTCAAACATTGGTATACCCAACCTGTAGTTAAGAACTACTCAAAACTGACGGGGTCCAACTGCTTGATTAAGCCCATGAATGGGAAAAGCTTTGAGAAAATACATAGCATGATTCATTCTATTACATTGCCAAAGAGCAATATCTCTTGCAGATAGTGAGTATTTGGTGGGCATTTATGTCTTAATCGCATCAAAGTATCGAGCCGCCAGTGACTTCATAAAATTGGGGGCAGCAACGTTGATGTTAAAAGCAGACAGAGAGAGACCACAGGATTACGTATATACCTGCAAGGCATGTTGATACCGCGGACTTGAATCAAAAGTAGTTAAACCATGTAAGATAGTGTTTTATAGGTGTTGTGTTTGATCACATAAATCCAAATATCAGTACTTGGCAGTGTATGTCATAGTATAAACTCCCAAGCCTCCATCCTTGATAGGTAAAGTTGCCATGCGATGTTGAACCAAACCAAAACCAGCACCATCTCCAACTACCATTTGTCTTAGGTACTGAAGAAAGTGTGTGTCAAACTGTTCAGTGGATGATTGTAGTGCTAGAGGGCAAGTGTTATGTAGCGTAAAGTATAGTTTGGACACGCCTGTACAGCTGCGTAAGAGAAGCAATTCACTTTGTGTGTCCTTCAACTTCTTAATGTTGTTCATTATCTATGCTGACTTCTCAACTATACTCATAACCAAGTTACTACAGTATTGCAGGTCGAGACTCATTGACCCACTGATTAACTTGACTCCATCAATGGGTATGTTGATATCGACAGAAAAAACTCCAACTGCATTGCTTCTAGAATCAATAGTTGGCTAAATACTCTCGGTTTTGCTATAATTCAAATACAAACCTCTTGCAGGGCCATCATTTTGAATGATTATGAGAGCTTTGGCTACCTTTAATGTATCTCATACAATGGTACCATCATCCAGGTACCATCCGTGTAAATCAAGAGTACGTTCAGAAGCTATCATGTTCACAAGTGGGTGTAAAATTAGAGAAAAAAATAATGGACCCAATGGGTCACCTTGCTGAACCCCTTCTGCCGATGTCAAGACTGAGTCATTGTAGTAGGGTCTCATCGGTTTCGAGTAATAGAACTCGACCCATCTGGATTTACTTGGGCATCTGGATGTAACCTCATCAACTAGAACAGTTCTATCCACCAGATTGAAGGCATTGGTGAAGTCTATAAGCAACATTGTCATGTTATCTTGATTACCTTTCATCTCCACCAAATTTTTTTGCTGAGTGTAATATCCCTTCACTGCCACATGGTATCCCAACACCAAACTGGTGGTTACCTAAGTATGCAACCATGTCTTTGCACACAGATGAAGCTGCCAACTTGGAACATAATCTACGCCGGATTGTACCAACTGCAATGGATCTCAACCCTCCACTAGGTTTGAACAAGGGAGTTAAGGGTGCACTTGCAACATATTCTCCGAGAACTGCAGGACATCTACGATCCATCCACAAGTTAACAACACCCACAATGGCTTGTAGAAGGTCATCAGCTACAGCGGCAGCAGCCCCACTGAGAGCATCCAACAAATGTTGAGGCCTAAGGTCATCCCTCCCACATGAGGTTCCTTTTGGGAAGCTCTTCAATGCATGTAAGACATCTTTGGAGTCTACAGATAATGCAACTGTCGAAATGTTGTCTGCAGGGATAACCGGGGGTGAAGCATAGGGATGTTTCTTCTATAACTCATGCGGGGTATCAGGGGTAGAAGGATCAACACCACTGGATGATAAAACTCGAATTGCAGCTGTTTAGTGGCTGTAACTCAGTTTTTTCCTACAGGCCTGCAGATTAGCATCTTTCTTTTTTTCCCTGGTAGACTGTTTGTGCTGGTGATTTGGTTCAGAAAAATCAAGCGGTTGTTAAACCATGGTGAAGCACCCATTTGGTTCATTCCATGTCACCAAAGCTTGATTGATTTCAGCTATCTGTAGCTTCTTCCTTGTGCCAGATCTTTTTTCATTAGATCATTTAGGCATATACAAGTTGAATGTATATACAGGTAACAGTAAAAGATGCAACCACGCAACCAAGTCCAAGGGTTTGTCCAACACTTTGTCTAAAGTTGCTTTAAGGGTTCTATAAAATTGCAATCTACATGGTGGAGGAATGCTTACCGTAGTTGGTACTTACCGTTGAAATATTAAGTCAAGCATCTCAACCGTGAGAGTTCCAGCATCTACAGCATCCACTGCATTGTCATCCACAACAACTAGAGGAGGTTGAGGTTTCACAATGTCATGGATTAAGAAATCAGCCCCGTTACCGTTGAATGGACCGGCAATAACTTCACTAATATGACCGGAGTCTCAACAGGGTTTCTTCCATGCGTGAGTGTGTAAACATTTAATGCATAACCATAATTGCATGTCAAGCAAAACTTTCTCCCATGAGTTGAACAATCTGCATTATATCGCATCCTCTCTCTGCAAATATCCTTGTCAACTTCGGTGGGAAAGTGCATGTCTGTCAGATGCCTATAAATTGCACTTCTAGCATACCCCTTGCCACCAATCCCATCATGACAACCATCATAACTCTTAGAGCATCTCCAACAGAAGGTTATAATTTTACTTTTATATGACACCTAGGATTTTAGACCCCCATTCAAATTAAAACCATCTCCAATAGTAGGTCCTACAAACTAGGAGGGGTGGCATTCTAAATAAAAAGGTCTTGAAGAAAGTGTTAACTACACCTTCGGATGCACCTCCACGTCATGTTTTCTCTTTTAATAGTTAATTTTAAGGAATAAATCCTCTACTGTTGGAGATAGTTTTTTAGGCATGAGGTCCTAAATTTACTCTCTGGATAGACCCCATAAATAAAATGACTAAATAATAAATCCACGTAGGATTTTTTGCACCTTCTGTTGGAGATACTCTTACAGGGACAGTGAAATTTGCCACCATGTGATGTTGATGCAGATGTAGAAAACGCCGCCTTTGAAGGTACAGATACACATACAGATGATGAAGTGGATGATCTAGTTGTCGGCATGTTGCAGGGATGAAATAACTACAACACACTACAATTAGGAATCAAAGAATGGGAAAATAAGAGTACCTCAATTGAAAACTTATTATTTTTATTTTTATTTTTTTATTTTATTTTTTAGAGAGAAACCAATTATTATTATTTTGTGAGAAATAGCATAATATTATAATAAAAGATGCCAACCAAGGCTTTTATAAAAGAAACAAAAGGTATTATTTACACATGAATGGGCGGGAGTCGGGCGACAATCTGAGCACCAACACCCTTCTGGATAACCAAACCTACCCTATGAAAAAGTAAACCACCTACTTTGCTATTGACGTCATAGTTAGTCAAGCAATTCTTCAATCTCTTGAGCAGGATAATGAAGTCTTCTCTAAGCTCCCCTAAGGTGGAGAATGCCAAAGCACAAAACTGGTTCCCTTGAGATGCACATTTTTCTAAATATTTGTTGCGTTTACGAGTAACCGCCATAGAGATAGCATGTACAGGTGTGAAACTGCGAGGTTCACCACTCGAGAAAGGCGAAAGTCCAGTGACATCAAAACATGTATCCTGGCCGTTTATCCAATTGTATATAAGGATGTCAGCGGGCTTGAGAGCAATGTCATTGTCAGTCAAAAATACCAAAGCTATTTCCTTCCCAGCAGCAACACCTGATCTGTAACAAATGTCCATGATAACGTCCCTTACTAAGTTATTATTATTATTTATTTATTTTCACCTCTGAGGGCCTTTATTGAAATAAAATAAAGAGTTATTTATACAGAATTCGTTGGTAGTCTAGGCACCAACGCCCAGTTGGTGGCTAGACTACCAATAAAGAGTTATTATTATTATTATTATTATTATTATTATTATTATTATTATTATTATTATTATTATTATTATTATTATTATCGTATTATATTTTTGGATAATGAGTATTATTACAAGAAACTAGTTTGAAGCCTAACAAGCTAAGCTCTAACACTGTACTGCTACATTAGTTGAACAGGTTGCCGTGCTAGCCTACCAGCGAGCCTCATAAGGAACCAACCAAGGAAGCTGAAACGGATAGGGGGGGGGGGGGGGGGCGGGTTCTTCCGCAAGGGGGGAAAGCTAACTCTACCTTCCATGTCAAATTCTGCAATATTACGCCATCGGGGACTCGAACCTGGGACTTCCTGGAGCGCATGAAACCTTTGAGGAACGGGGATGACCAGCTGAGCTAGCTACCCATTTTTATTATTATTATTATTATTATTATGAAAGTGCCGCTGGAGGCATATTATTGAATGCAAATAAAATATCTTTACAAAGCGGTAGTAGGCAGCCGAGCGACAAGCTGGGCGTCGATTCCCTTTTGAATAACAATATCAAGCCTATAAAAAAGGGAACCGCCTATCTTGTAATTGGAATTATGACTACCAAGGAAGTTCCTTAATCTTTTCAGAAATGCAATTGTATCTTCACCTAGTTCACCCAAAGTGAAGAAGGCCAACACCCCAAAACCATATCCATGTGCAGAGCACTTGTCGTCATTGTCGAGGTATTTGTTGCACTTGCGTGTGATTGCTGCAGAAATTGCATGCCCCGGTGTAAAGGAACGTGTACAAGCACTTGTGAAAGGAGAAACACCAGTGACATCGAGGCATACATCTTTCCCATCAACCCAATTCTAAACAAGAATATTCGCTGGCTTTAAGTCCTTGTTTGTGTTAGAAAGAAACCCCATAGAGACTTCTTTCCTACCGGGTATGCTAGCTTTATAACACATACCAGCTAAGACATCCCTCACAAGGTCGAGACAAAATTTGTGGCCAACCTCTTCGGCGCAATGTAGGGCGTGGTCGCCAAAAACATACATGGACCTGTTGCAGATGGAGCACAAATTGTCCTTGTCGAAGAAGGGTATGCCGAGGGATACTTGAGAACAACATGGAATTGTCTAGGCCCAACAGATTGGTTAATCCCATCGATTGGAATGGCCTTGAGAAAGTCCATTGCATGTGGAGTCCTGTTGCTTAGCCATAAAAACAAGTCACCCTCAGAAAGATTGAAGCAAGTGGGAAGCGTTTCCTTAACTACACCAAAGTATTTTACCGCCAAAGGCTGTTATTATTATTGTTATTATTATTATTATGAAAGACGCCTAGCAAATGCTATTATTATTATTCATATTTACATTTTGCAATGTTGGGTTGTTGATTCAAAAAACAAGTGTGACAGCCAAACTGTCAAATGCTTATCTTTGGGTGTTGTAATTTGAGATTCTTATAATTCTAGATTTGGAACTTGATCGAAAGACTAGACCAAACATCCATTTAATCTGTCAAAGTTATTGTAGGATAATTCCTCAAAGGAACATTGATAAGATGATTTTCCATAGCTTTATACCATTTTTTTCCATAACACTACTATCAATTTATAAGAATTGTGTTATATTAGTTCAATCTTAATCAGTGTCGTTACAGTTAAGATTTGTTTGGCGCGGTCGACCATAACTAATCAAATCAACCTCTTTGAGGATCGAGCGAAATTCTGAGTCGACTCAGTCAGAAACTGCATCATCTTTTATTCCATTTTATGCAATTTTTTGATATGTTTTGTTCATTATTTAGTTCGATCTTCTTGTTTTATCATGTTTTAGTTTAATTTTTGGTTTTTTCATAATCAAATTTGAAGGTGTTGTTTATCCTTCCCCGATTCTGACTCTTCCATGGTTTTAACTTTTTGTTCTTTTTCTCTCTTTTGTTGAAGGTCTTTCAATTGATTTCACTTCCCTCAAATATTGTTCAATATATGTTTTCCAATTTTAATATGTCTCTAATGGAAGCTTAATTCTTTTTGTAAATTCCCTCTACTTGAATATGGGGAGTTTGCAAGTATGGATAAAGGTATTTTTCTTGATATTATCGAGTACTGCAGTTTTGCCGCATCAACCAACAGTTTTGCTACCCATTCACTCCGTGGTGGTTCCTATCAGTATGATTCAAGTATATCATCATTGTCAGATCAAGAATTTCTCTTACAATAGGTTTGTAGTTCATTATCTTCAGATTCAACTCAATCCAGTTTGGAAACAATTAAAAATTCAAATTCTATTTTTTCCCTCTAATTAATCTTCCTAATCAACAGTATTTTTTATGGAATCAATTACTTTCCTCTTATAGTGCCACTTAGACTAGAGTCAATCACTCATCTGGAAAATATTCACAACAAATTCTAAAGATATCATTTCGATATTTAAGGCAACAAAATTCCTTAATATGTTCACGGTCCGGAGGAAACCCTAATTTTAATCCTTATATCTTTCAAGGTTTTTGGAAGTCTGATAATAAAAAAATTCCTCATACTTTTTTCTATTGTTATCAATCAAAAATCATGTCTTCATCCTCAGCTAATCAAATCTATAGAATCACTAAAATCTTGAAGACTACTAGCATCAATGATCAACCACCAAGACAACCTATGAAGGCTCTTGGTTCAGCAAAAGCACTCAGTTCTGTTGCAGATGAGTGGTCTGCATGTCTCATTGGTAATCCAGTTCCGACAACAATAATTTCAAAAGAAATCAACACTCTCCGGAGACAATATAAAAGAAAGAAAATCAGGTATATGGATAAAAATCTTTATGTTTTTAAGCTAAGAACTGATGAAGAGTGTGAAGATATCCTGAAGAAGTCTCTTTGGAATGTAAACAAGTGTTTGTTAAGTTTGAAAAAGTATACTACAAAAAATGCGATTCCAGATAGGAAATTCACAACCCAACAGTGGAATGTGAAGTTCATGAAGCTATAGATTGAACATCACAATGTTGCAATCATAGATGAAGCAAACCAAGATGGACAAATGAGATAGTAGCTAGGTAGAAATGAAGTTAAATAAACCTTTGAAAAGAGGAGAATGGTGGAACACTAATGCAAGAACATCAATATGGGTCAGGTATCGCTGGGAAAGACAACCACATAACCTTTGCCTAGAGTGCTACATTGCTGATCATGATAAAGAAAATTGTGCTAGAATTGCTGCTAAATTTAATCAAATGGTAATGACATATGAAGAATATACACTGCATTGTCAGAAGGAATATGAGAATAAGATTGTGAATAACTCTGAAGATGAAGGAATATCATATGCTAGAAGTAGCAAGAGATCTAGAAGTGAAGACACTGATTCTAATATCAGTCAGAATAAACACAATGCTCTTATGATCATCTATGCATCTCACACTGACAATGATGTTTTACTTGTGAACCACAATCACACAGTATATGGAGGGAGTACAAATGAATGGTGATGGTACCTCGTATGACTGCATTTATCCTAACTCTCCTAATCAGCAAGGGAATCATGCAGGTTTGGTAATTTCTTATTTTCTCCTTTTTATATTAGATCCTAATCTTCACTACATAGATTTTTAAACGACATTCCGGTTTTTAGCATCTCTGTTTTCTTTTATTATACTCTTTTAATTCATAGTCCCATTCTCAGTATAAGAATTTTATCTTGGAATGTATAAGGGTTTAAATCCAATGTCACTAGAGACTATCTAACAGACCTAATAAGGACCCAAAACCCAGACATTGTTTTCCTTTGCGAAACTAAACTGGTTAAAGAAAAGTTCTTCCTTTTTTATCCCATTACTAATTTCCTAATAATGATGTTATCGGCCCATTTGGTCGATCAGGTGGTTTAGTTTTACTATGGAAAAACGGCTTCACTTGTGACATAATGGATGCTGGTAATAATATATTTCATGCTGTAATACAATTTGACCCTAATAGGCCAGAATTCTTACTAACATGTATGTATGGTCAAAATGGTTTTACTAGGAAAAAAGAGCAATGGTCAGATATTAAGACTATATGCGAAAATATTTCTCATCCTTGGTTAGTTCTAAGAGACTTGAATTTGCACATTACAAACTCCTCAGCTAGCACTAGCTCGTCCCGTGATGGATGGGTTGAGAGTGTAATAAATGATTATGGACTAGAAGATTTAGGTTTCATTGGAAAAGATTATACTTGGGGCAGTAATAATCTAGGAAGTATAATCTAGGAAATGGTAGTAGAAGAACTAGGACTGACATGGCAGGTCCATAATGGTTAAGCATGTGCTCAACTCGGTACATCTCTATCAGATGGGTACTTTTCAGTTATCCAAGCAGTTTATAAATCAGTTAACATCAATACAAAGGAGATTCTTCTGGGGTCATAAATCTAATAAAGGTTTCAATCCTCTTGGCTGGCATACGTTATGTAAATCTATAAAGATATAGGTGGATTAGCTTTTAAGGACCTAAAAATGCTTAATCTAGCTTTACTGACAAAGCTAGCTTGGAGAGTCTGCACTGAATCTTCTCAGTTATGGGTCAAAATACTTCATCCAAAATATTTCAAGGATATTGATACGCTTCACTACTCAGCTGTTAAACCTAATTCTTTATGGGTATGGATACCATTACCTGAATATGAAATGATTAGTTACGGGGTATGAACCCATAATCACTAATCATATTTAGGGTTTGCTCATTTTCTCTATTTATTTTGATTTGGGGTTTCTATTTTTATGTTTGCTTTCTTAATTTCTCTTACTTATCCGACGTTTTTTTTATATATAAATTTTATGGTGTGTTTATGCCTTTTTTGGTAATATAGTTTAAGTAAAAAAGTGTATTTCAGTAGCTTGAATGGTGATTATGGGTGATATTATGATTGGGTTTGATTTGGATTTTTATTTCATGGCTTATGAAAGAAGAAACACTAAGATCCTCTACGTTGTTCTTTGTCCAGGAATAATTATATTGAAGAGAAAGCAATTCTCCAAACTGATCTTTTATGATTTTCACGGTGGTTTACAGGTGCAACTCATTGTCGATGCTAGGTATACAACTATGATCTAATTGGTTTATCACTAAGCATATATTGCATCTTTGTGTGGTAATATTTAACCAATTATGAATAAGGTAGAATTTTGCTGGACAAATTGGTAACTCAGTCATATTTGTATACTCATATGCCTGTATGAGAACCGTAGTTTGGTTGAATACCACTCTAAAAAGGTATAAGACCAGCATTTCCAAGAGATACACCGTTTATATTTTTGGGTTGTGTAATATAAATAGTGAAAAATACTATAACCCCCCTTCTATATGGGTTCAACATATAGAAGCCCCACTAAATGGATCATTCATTGTCAACTCCATACTTTCAGAAAATGATATTATTAGGCCCAAAATATCAATTTTTCTTCAGATCTGGCCCATAATTAATTATTATGAATTTTAATAATGACAACACTACCCTTTAGTATATATACAAGAGGAATATCAGAAGATGTTTTCATTTCTCTATTCTGTTTCTCTCTCTTCTTCCATTCTCTTTCTCTCTCTCGGATCTAGCGAAAATAATTTCCAGGGTTGATTTTTTTGATTTTCATTTATATACACTCTCTTTATATGTTTTTCGATCGTAAATCAATTGATTCTTAGTTTAATTAGTTCTGATCTAGTTTTTGTTTTTGTTTTGGTTGATTTTATTCAGATCGGTGAAGAAGGAGAACAATTGGATTCTTTTTTTATTCAATCAAGTGGTTTCAGTGGTTCGATGCTACTTCAGGTAAGGTTTTCGATATGATTTAATAGGTTTTCGCCATTCTTAATTATCTTTTCTTAGTTTAATTAGCATTTGATATTTTTTTTAATTGATTCTATTCAGATCGGAAAGAGGAAAACACGATTTTTCTATCAATCGATTCATGTATTTAGGTCAGTGCATACAGATCAGGTAAATAGGTTTAAATTTATTTGATGATATTATTTAAGTCTTTTAAAAGATCTGCTACAAACCATGGTAGTTGATCTGTGAAGCATCTTTACTCACACATCGCAACTGCCTATATGATTCAGATTTTCAACTACCGATAGCTATAAATTGTGATAGTATTATTAGTCTCATTCTGGTATTTATTCCCTCCCTCTCTATGCATTCATTTTTTTTTTCATTTCTCCATTTTTAGTATTCAGAAAATGAATCAAATTCTTTATTATACTTTTTGTAATGATTTTTTTTAGTTTATATTGATTGATTTTTTTGGTATATTGTGGATTTTTTTTTTTTTGTTTAAAGTGGTGTTGTATGGATTTGGGAATTTTTGATAAGAGGATTGTCTTATTAGCTTAAAGTATCTTTTTGAGTGAAAATGGGAATAAAGTGAAGAAAGAAATCGTTCATTTGCGAATATAATGTTAGGTGTTGGACTGTTGAATGGTAGTGATATAATAATATATAGGCATATGAATTAATTCATTGGAAGAATAAAATTCCTTGTAGTTTTAACATTTAGTGTATCGATAGTCAGATTCATTGAGAAGAAGTAATACCTTTTCTTTATATAAAATGAGAGATGCTACAAATATTTACTTAAACTAGACTACGTGGATTGTATACTAATTAGTATGATTGGTGGTCGTATATGCAACTCTGGCTGGCTGGGGAATGATTCTTGTCCTTGGTACGAAGTCATGGATGTATAAGGTAATGAATGAAATGCAACCATCGGTTTTCATATGATATCCTCATTCCCAAGTGTCTGTCATTATCATGATAAATTGGCTTAGTAGGTTTTTAAGAGCTCATTGAGTTTTTTATTGGGCTAGCACTTGGTTGATATTAAGGTATGCCAACCATTTTTGGATTTTGAAAATGGTGTAAAAAGGTTTGCTTTTGGTTTATTATGCTGTTGTTTTTTGTTTTTGTGTTCGTTCTTGAAAATGAGTTAATCATTTCCTTCTTTAAGTCACTTGTCATTCTTGTCCTAGCCTTGTTTACTGTTTTGTGATTATTGGCAAGATTGACCATGGTTGAATGGCTTCGAGTCTTTCGACTCATTCCAGGTATGCTAAAAGTAGAAATGACCAGCAATTGTTAGATGGTTTGGGCTATAAAGATACAAGTTCATTCAGTGTAAAACAGTAACGGTCAACCAATCGCCAGTTGTAGATTATTTTCATGGAGTTTATTTAATGATACATATTTCATGGTTTGCATCTATGTACATTAAGAAGTCCATAATTACATTCGGGTGTTCAATTTGTGTCTTTGGGTACTTTCTTTTAGTCTAACAGCTGCTATTTATTTCTTGAAGGAACTTAGGTTGGCGCGCACTGAAATGACACCAGCTTACTAATGAGAAGCAAGAATATTTATCAAAGCTTTGGGATATTTTGGAAGTTTATACCTGGATAGATAAGGATGTTGGCTATTGTCAAGGTGAGCAACGATGATCCTTAGCTCTTTATAGTAGAAAATGTGTTTATAAGTCATATATGTAACTCCTAGTTACACTAGTCAGATGCATGTGTAACTTTTAGTTACACTAATCTGATGCGTGTAACTTTTAGTTACACTAGTCAGATGCATGTGTAGCTCCTGATTACATATGCTAAAATGAACAACCCTTTCAGAGATGATGTTGATATGCATGTGTAACTCCTAATTACACATGCTATATGCATGTGGAATTCTTAGTTACACTAGTCATATGCACGTGTAACTAGGAGTTACACTAGTAAGATGCATGTATAACTACCATCCTTAGATGATTTTTCTCTTAAGCGAAAATCAAGTATCCTCTTTTTTATTTGGACCTTGCTTCACTTGAGATTTTCTGTCGGTGAATTAATGATGGTATAAAATTTATTTAATTTGGTTACAACTAACTATAATGGTGGTGTATTTAAAAACTTTACACAGTTGCTACAGATTAGAAACTTCATTTCTAGTTAAATGAAGATCACTCTCACGGGGATGGGCATGGAAATGGACAGGAGCATGAGGTACTATTACTAGTTAAATTCTAATTCGTTCTTCAGCGCACAGTCATGTTACTCTGGCCAATTGACGTTCTTACACCTCTGTGAAGTTGAAAAAAATATTGAAATCAGTAATTTTGGGATTAAATTTGAAGTCTAGTTAAATTCTAAGTTGTGTTTCAGCGCACAGTCATGTTACTCTGGCATATGCAAGTGTAACTCCTAGTCACACTAGTCATATGCATGTGTAACTCCCAGTTACACAAGTCAGATGCATGTGTAACTCCCAGTTACACAAGTCAGCTGGTGTGTAAATCCCAATTACACTAGCATTACACTTTTTTTTTTAAATTCCTCCATAAAATATCTATGCAAGCGTGACTAATAACCTGATTCAGTCCTACTAATTTTATTCCTTTCTGCAGATGAGAATAATGCTCAGGCTGAGGCATCCCATTATGCTTCCTTTCATGGAAGCAGTCACACACCATCATAATCTTTCTCTATTAGCGGATATTCTTCCAAGGTCTGTTGGCTTTCTCAGTTTCATTCCAAATATTTCTCCTCAGATTTGCGTTGTATATCCCTCATATGATTGTTATTCTTATTCCGATTTTTTTTAATTAGTAACTAGACGATCACTACTTTGAAACTTACAAACCAATTTAGTAATTAGATGATTAGCCAAAGTAACATGTATGGTTAGAGATGGAGATGGTGACGTAGGATGAATGTTGAATATTTTGGTGTGTATAAATTTAAGGTACACTAGCCAAAGTGAAACTAGATTTAAGGTAAGATGGATGTATGTGTAATTGCCGAGTACTTTAGCCATATTTTGGTGTGAACTCCATAATTAGTACACCAGTCATATGCATATGTAACTCGTAATTACACAAATCATATGCATGTGTAAATTCTAATTACACTAGTTTAATGCATGTACAACTCCTAATTACACATGCTAAAACCTTGCAACAAAAAATTAGAAAGGTACACAAGCTTTTATGGATGTGTAACCGCTGAGTACACGTCATATTTTATTAGAAGATGCATGTGTAACTCCCAGTTACACTACACAACAGAGTATGTGTAACTCCTGATTACACTTGCTTAGATAAGTCATCAAGTGTCTTTCTATGATCTTTGTTATTTGCCTTGTAATTGTTCCATAGTTTTACTTCTATAGATTTTTTTCATCCAACCTAACCCGTGGATGTTTATTTCGTTGCAGATACACAAGCATCGTGGAATCGAGGAAGAAGAAGGGAAGAGAACATTTTTATTAGAAGATCTCGTAGCTTATTTCTAGGATTTCCTTTTACGTATTTCGTGTTTTAGCTCGTTTATTGTGTTCAATAACAATTAATAAACAGAGAGATTTTTGTAAATGAAATTATTGTTTCAATAACAACTGAATATAGATATGTAACTTATGGATACACATTTTATTATGGATGTGTAACTTATGGGTACACATGTCATATGCATGTGTAACTTTTAATTACACATGCCATATGCCCATGTTAACTATTTCATGACATATGAATGTGTAACTTTTGGATACACATGCCATACGGATGTGTAACATCTCGTTACATATGCCATATGGATGTGTTGGGAGGTGGTGGTGGCGGGTGGTGGTGGTCGGAGGCGGCGGTGGTTGGTGGTCGGAGGTGGTGGTGAGAGGCGGTGGTGGTGGTGGTGACATCATTTTACTATATTTTAATAATTTGGGCCTAAATTTAAATTTTATTTAATTAGGGGCTTGACAATATACATAAGGGTATCGATGTCTTTTAATAATTCGGGGCCCACATTTAAATTTCTTTTAATTAGGGGCCTCATATTATGGGTAACCAATGGGTGGGGCCTTAGCCTAATTTTCCCATATAAATATTTTAGAAAAAATTCAATAGCTTTTAATCCTTTGGCGATAACTTTTGTTTTAGGGTTAAAAATGTAGTAAATATAGCATTATGATATTTTCTTTGGATCCTCATGCTCAACGTCCTTTTAAATTAATAACACATGTGAAAATTTAAGTTATATTTTGAAATGTTCATGGCCTCATGTGTATATATAAGTTTCCCAAACTATTTTTTAGAAAGATAATAAACATGTTATTCATTGTGATACATCATGTTTGACAGTAATTTCCTCCTTGCCTTGTTATCTTAGCTCAATTGGTAGAGCGCCTGGCTTTCAACCATGTGTGTGGATTCTGAAAACGCGGGAGTACAACAATCACACCCAACTATTTCGTTCGGAAATCTGTATGGCCTAAACTCTAATATAATTCTGAGAGCACCAAGTTACTGAGTCTCAATCTGGAAATATATTAAAGAGCTTTATCTCTTTCTCAACATAATTAGTAAATCAAACAGATAGAAATCCATGAACCTGATTGTTATGAGAATAACTCGGATGGTATCAAATACCAATGTATGAGTGTCAATCAAGTCCTATCCAACAAACAAGGTCGGATTTACCAACTATGATTGAACTACGCACAACCTGTGATATTTAAATTATATAAAGAAAATATAATTCGGAAAAAAATAACACAGACACCAAAAATTTTGCTAACGAGGAAACCGCAAATGTAGAAAAACCCCTGGACCTAGTCCAGACTTGAACACCATACTATATTAAGCCGCTACAGACTTTAGCCTACTACAAGTTAACTTCAGACTGGAATGTAGTTGATCCCTAACCAAGTCTCACGTCGATTAAGGTACAGTCGCGTTCATTACGCCTCTTGAATCTCGCAAGACTCTGCGCACTTGATTCCCCTAGCTGACGTCCTTTACAACCTAGAATTTGCTACGACCCAAAGTCGAAGACTTATAAACATATTTGTCTCCCACAGATAAGTCTATTGTATTTGTTGTTTCCGTTTTAAGATAAAGATCAAGGTGAACAGGAAACTCAACTAATAATCCGGTCTTATACTCCCGAAGAGCAGCCTAGAAATATTAGTCACATCACAATAACCTAACTGATTAACAGAAGAAGTTATTACGGAATCACAAGAGTCTGAGACGAAGAAACTGTTGTGATTACTTTTTGTATCTTACCTATCGGAGATAAATCTCGAGAAAACCTTAAAGAAGATTAAACTCAATACGATAGAAAAAGTAAGATCAGGATACACAACTACAGAGAAAATAGTTGGACCTGGCTTCATGAATCCCAAATGAAGTCTTTAAGTCGTTAAACCTAGTAATGGTTTTCAGAAGAACTGGAAACCTAGGTTAATGGAGAATCGACACTAGTTTGCAACTAGGACACACGAGAGTGTCAGGATAGGTTTCCCAGATGCTAGAGTTCCTCCTTATATAGTCTTTCAAATCAGGGTTGCTTACAATCAAAGCTAAGATAGCTTAGTAACAAAGCAATTTATATCCACCGTTGGATGAACTCCTGATTTAAGATTCAAGCTAAGTTTGCTTAGAAAATAAGCAATCAATCTCCACCGTTAGATGGTATTAGCTTGATACACACAAATGAAATATACCTATATTTAGATATGGGTGAACCGTACCTAAACGTGTATAAAAAGTTGGCTCAATAACAGTTAACCGAAGTTATCCATATGAACACTTTTAGCTTAGCCGTATTCATCTAACACTTCTAGATCAAATATGATAATCAATCAATCATGATAGATAATCAAATGAATCTAAATGTGTTTCAAGATAGTTGTTAAAATGTTCACTATCTCATAGAAATATCCATGAACCATTTGAAACATATTCGGCTTGGTTTGTAATTATACAAAGTACTTATACAAGGACCAATTCATGAACATAATGCCACGGTTTGAAAAGAAAGTTCGCATACCTTAATTCATTAAAGTTCCAGGGACTTGAGTTCGCAAACGAACCTGAGTTCATGAGTATGAGTTGTCATACTTACCGATTTTAGAACCTAACCATTGAGTTCGCAAACTGAGTACGCGAACCACAGTTCTAGACCTTGACTAGTCTTTTCGTTCGCAAACACTGTTCACAAACCACAGTTCCGCACCTTTCACAGGTAAACCCATTCGCAAGCACAGTTCGCAAACAAGAGTTTCGGACCTGAACTAGTACTTCACAGTTCGCATACTAGGTACGCATACTTTGTTGTATCCAGACATTGGTGGTAGTTCTAAAACTCTCATTCAATCATTGAAACATCCTTGGTAGACGGCAATGGTAATCTTTCACATACCACTAGCTTCAAGTAGTTTTAAAATGATTAATTGATCAATACGAAACTTCCCAAGTTAACATCAAATGATTGTCTCATACATATCATGTAAGATGTTCAAGGTAATTTTCACATGATCATCTTGACTTAATATTTAGTTTCCAATAAATGAATTGTTTGCAACTAAACTTGTCAAGTAGATGATGAAGCTTTCTAAGCTTTAAACTTGTATTTCGATAAATATATAAACGAGATAAACTCGACTCAAAATTTCAAATGTGTATAACACAAAGTCTATATAGCTATAGGACTTAGTCTCATTAGAAGATAAAATTGAATAGACTTCTGAGTGATAGATAAGTTTTAGTATCCACATACCTCTTGTCGACGAAGTTCCTCCAAGGTCTTCAGTAGATCTTCTTCTTCAATTGGTGAACGTCGTAAAGTCTAATGCTCAACTACACACTTCTATTCTAATCCGAGACATAGCTATAAGTAGGCTAGAAATCAAGTATATAGTTTTGGTCAACTAAACTTGACAAACAAGCTTGAGATAGAAACGCTTGCGAGTTCGACCGAGCAGTGCTCTAACAATCTCCCCCTTTGTCAATTTTAGTGAAAAACTATCAATACATATGGATTACAAAATAAATAAACTTTGTAGCTTCTGATCCATCATGCTTGATTTCCTTGGCTCTTCAACATCCTTGAATTCTTCGTTACTTCAAGTTCTCCAGCGACTCTAAATGTGTTCAACTCAGCATCATTGTTGTTGAAGATCCGTAGCAATAACAATACGAAAACAAATATTCTCAAATATTCTCAATCATTGTTATTCAGTGTCATAGTATTATCATATAGAATCAAAGTCCAATTGCATCACAACTTTGAAATAATATTACGGTGATATGTATCACTCCCCCTTAGTCAATACTTCCATCTTTTGCATAATAGGTAAAACTTATAGAATGAAATCCACTCCCCCTTACATAATGATCCGTAAACCATATGTATGTAGTGTGAACTACTAAATAATTCTCCCCCTTTTTGTCAATATAAATTGGCAAAGGTACGAAAACTATGGGATCGTAATGAATTCTCAAAAGATAATTCATGACTAAAAGGAACATATCAACTTTCTTTCGATGATTTCACATAGTCGAAACTTAGTGTAGTAATCAAGGAGTTTATTAAGATACAAGTTAACCCCTTCAAATTCCACAACCGCACTCCCCACAAAGATATGGCAATTAAGCACAAGTTCATTTAAGAACTCTCTCCCATTTGATGTCATTCCCAAGAGAACAACATAAGCGATCTTACTTTTACAAGAAAAGAATGATTTTTTTAGACATTAACAAATCACATGGATTTGTATCCAGTAAATCTTGAGTAAATTAACCACAGGAAGATCTTTTTGATTAATTTAGTCGGAAATCACTCAACATAAGAAAACTTACGGAGTAAATACAGTACTTTCACATCATAGTGGATCAGGGAAAGATCAATACTGCAGAATTTCTCAAAAAGTTCATTCTATCTTTTATCAATATATGCATAAAGACATTAGACTTAACTTTTGAGCATATATGAGATAATAACACGATTCACGAACATAAAGGCACATATCTCATAATACATTTGCAATATATAAAACCAATAAGATTAAATACTGCAAGGTCATCTTCCAAAAACTTAGAATTTAAATAAAAAAATCTAAAAACATTGCAAGATGGAAAACGTTGGAAATAGCTTGTGTAATCACAATATATGCTATACCAAGCCCTAGTTATCCTTCTTAAACATAAGAATAAATTCTCATAAAAAGTTTCTTAGACATTATTTAAGATGATATGAAACAAAGGAGCTAAGCATCATCTTCATCATCATCGGAATCCATCCAAGAGGCTTGAACTTTATCCATTTCTTCCTTAATTTCGGGAAATTTTGTAGCAATCACACATAATTGTTCTTGTACATATTTTACCTTGGAATTGACCTTACAAACACCCTTGTGAATTTATTGAAGAAGACTCAAGGTGGTATGATCATAAGAACTGTCAAGGGTATCATATCTTTGTCTTTTGTAGAAATTCATCTTCATACGTTTGATAATACTTGGACGAACCGGTTTGGCAGTTCCAATAGAGTTGCCAATAGGAGCAATGGAATGTTCGCGACATATTTGCCCAATTAAGCATGGAAAGACTAACTTCTTGTTGGATGACGTCATTGAAACCATTTGAAGAATAATACATCCACAAATATCAAGATCTTGAGCACCCATTTCAAGGAAATAGACCAACTCCGTAAATTCACGACTCCACCGAGAGTTCTCGACCGTGGAGGGACAAAGATTAGAAATGCCAAGTTTGTCGAAGATCCTTAAGGATACACTAAGATCTTGGGTAGGAAACTTCTCATCTATCCAATCAAAATTCTTGCGATAAAGACCATAAGAAATGGTTTCACAAGATGTTTTTTCTTCCTTTGGTCTAGGAAAACAAAAATTACCCATGGGAATTTTGGTAATCTTTGAGATCAACTCTCTATCAACTTGAATCTTTTTCCTATTAATCATAGTCTTGAAGACAAATTTATCAAGATTAACATCATGGATATTAGCATAAAAGATCCTTGTAAGAGTGTCGAAGCCTTCACCAAGACCATTGAAGATGTTGCCAAGATTATACTTCTCAAAACAAGCTAAATCTTCTTTATGACCACTTTCCTTTACCAATTTCTTCTCTAGGATGAAATCCCTAGTATAATTTTTTTTCAAAAGTCTTACTACTAGAATCATTGATAAATACAATTCTAATAGAGTCTTGGCCACTTTGTATAATCTTACTCATGAGAGTGGATGCAACAAGACCTTTATAAAATCTTTTTGGTCTCTCATTATCTCCATTAGAGCTTCCGATAATAGCTAAAAATAGAAAATTGAGCAAAGAAGAACGAGATTAGAATCTTACTTGATGGACTCCCTTGTAGTTGATTGTATACTTCACTCTTCCTTGAACCAATTTTAAGATTTCATGGTGTTGGTACGGAAACCCTACAATAAACCTTGTTCTCGTACGCGGACGATGTTGGGAAGAAGAAACGTACCCGTACCGTAACCTTTATAACCCCTTAGTGCGCTTGGACCTGTACCGATACCGTGACCCATGAAAAACATGATTCCTTATCTAGAACAATTCCAAGATATGTCTAGATGATATCACAACAGCTTTAACACAAGACTTGTAAATTAGGAGGAGTGCTCAACTTAATTTTTGTGATAGTTGGTTCAAAAATAACCAAAGCGAAATCCAGAACCATGAAGATCGCACACTATGAAAATTTTATATCAATATGATAAGAAAATCACTCTTGTTTTTAGCTCAATGAACAATTCCGAAAAATATTAAGAGCACAAGAATTATTGATAATTTCATCTTGTCACAGTGTGGTAAATAAGATAGTAGAGCAGGATTTTACATACCGTTATTTAGCCTCAGGTGATCAGTTTATTGAAGGGAAACGAGAAGAATCTAACCCCAAAGAAATAATACAAAATTCAAAAAGTTTACCAATCTGCCACTTTCCCCATCTCAAGTTATATACACGATGGGGTGATGCCAATTCTTGTTACCAAGAAGTTAGATGAGCGGAAAGCTGCTCATGGATCATCTCAGATCGATATTCTTTATATTTTGTGATAGGTGTAGAATACACCCAATTTATTATCTATTGTTTATGCTTTCTTTGCTATTTTTCTTGTAAATTATGTATTTTACGCGTGTTTTTGAGTTATTAGGTACTCTGGAGTCGCACGGAGGAAAAGAAAAAGAAATCACCCAATTTGAGCAAAAAGGGCAAAATTCTCACTTCATGGGCGAACATTATCTGGAGTCCAGTCAAGGTTAAGGGGCAACTCTTTTGGGAGGAGTACTAAATACAGCCAGCTGTGGTTAAGGGGATGCCAGCTGGGTAACCCTTATTAAAGTGACCGGGTGTGATGTTAGCACCCAAATCTGACTTAACCCTGGATCGAGAGGAACTCTTCTTTCTCAATCATTTGCAACAGAAATTGAGAAGTAAATAAAAAGAAAGAAAAGCAGCACAGCTGCTGCTGTGGAATCGAGAGATGGAGAGAATTTAAGAGAGTGGTTGCCATTTGAATCAGAGAATTGAGGAGATCGCTGGAGACAGAGATGGTGTTGTTGCTATTCAAATCAAGAACATAGAGAGGATGAAACCGAGAAATTGAAAGTGAATCTGAGATGAGTCCGAGATTGAAAGGGATTGATGGTGAAATTAAGTTCGTTCTTTAGCTCAAGCAGATCGACAAGTAGTTAGGGTTTGTTTGTAAATTCGGAAGAAGAGCACCAATTCAGAGAAAATGGGTTTGATACTGGAGCAGAAGGAATTGATTTACAAGCAACATGGCTTTGGGTTTTAGGTCATGAATCAGAGATGGGTCAGTTTGAGATCGAGAAATTAAGAAAGAGAAGTTGCTGCTACTGATGTTGGTTGATTAACAGAGATGGATATGAGGTTGTATTTGAGTTGAGATGGATAAATTGAAGTTCAATGGGGAGATTTGTTGGAATCTGTTGATTAAGCTTGATGGGTACTGCTGTTTAAGAAGAAATGGAGAATGGGTTTCGAAATCAGTGACTTGAGAATGATTCTGGTGCTGTGAAATGATGAAGATGGTGGTGTTATGAAGGCTAAATGGTGTTGTTGAAGTAGCAGCAATTGTGTTGATTGAATTGCCTTAGATGTATGTTAGGTCTCTATAGGTTCTGCAATGAAAAGACTGAATTTGGCCGGGAAAACACCCTGAAATAGAGGAAACTCTACCCGAGATCCAGTTATGTGAGTCGACTCAGTGACTCGCTAAACCTAACTCGGTGAGTCTGAGTCAGCCGACTAAGCCAATTCAACCTGAATAAGACAGCTAACTCAAGCTGACTAACTCCTTACCTTGACCCTGTTGACTAACAAAAGACCGTTAGCTTGACCGTTAACTTTGACGGTTCAGTGACGGAATATTCCTTTAGCGAAGTAGAAGATTCCGGTGCCGTTTCCGGGCGGGTTTTGGTGATCCCAATAATTTTTCAACGATCCAAAATAACAGAATTTTGTGTGATTTCTCATGGGTGTGAAAACTTGGATGTGGAATTTAACTTGAAATTGAATTTGGAAGAGAAGTGGAGGAATTTTATAAAGACAATAACTTGGAGACTTGGAGATTGAATGAGAAAGGGATCCTAATCCTAAAAAGATTGCAAGCAAATTAAAGCCTTTAAATAGAAAAGTTTTATACTTTTCTCTACACACTTTTACACACACAACACTTTTGTTTTGGGGGCTATTTAACTGTTGACCTAACAGTTAAATAGGTCAACAGTTAAATAGCCCCCAACAGTTAAATAGCCCCCAACAGTTAACTGTTGACCTAACAGTTAACTGTTGACCTAACAGTTAAATAGGCCATCAAAGACCAACTTTGACCTAACAGTTTTTTAATTTATGGTTTTATAATTTCATTTTTATTAATTATTATTCATTTTTCCTTATGTGCCCCTAACTGGATTCCGATTTTAGGGCATAAGTTGCCGATTCAAAATTTGGAAAGGTCGCCGATTCAAAAGTTCACTAATTTCTTCTCCCTATCGGTAACCACCAGCACATGTAAAGCGAAGGAACCATCGAAGATAGGGGAGACCACTAGTGCATAGCCCCACCACTACCATCTGTTACGAGCGAACACCAACCTCTCAAACAACCACCAGCATCAACCCAAAAAAAAAAAACGAAAATCATATGCAACAACGAACAAACTTAAAGAAGAAAGAAGATCAAAACCAATCACTAGCCGTGAAGAAATCGAGCAAAATCACCACTAATTAAATAAACCTATGAACTTAGATCTAGCAAGAAGGAAGCACACTAATCGATCATTCCTACGACATGACTAAAGAAGACTTATTAATTTATTAAAAAGACTTACGATAGGCTTATACAAAGTTTACAGATGGTTAGCACAGGATTTGAAGGACCAAATCTAGTAAGACTCAAAGAGAACAGTAAAGATTTATCGAGGCGGCGGAGAACAGAACGAGCAAAGAGAAAAAGACTAATCCCGTTCACTATTTTCAGATTGAGAATCCGAATTTAGAATCTAGGGATTATAAGTTTTTATTGGTTGGGTGAGTAAATAAAATAAAATTTAAGGGTACAATTGTAAAATTAATAATTTATTATAAAAGATATAACTAATATAGGGTCAAACTTGGTCTTCGACAGTCAACCGTTGGTCTAGGTATCATCACTTAATATTTGAAATGTTGGGTACCAAACTAAGGTGGTGGTCATTTGCTGCGTACCAAAGGTTAAATAACCCTTGTTTTTGCTTGCTTTTCACATCTTTTTTTCTTTTAATTATTTGTGTGAACTTCAAAATTCTTCTTTTAATTATTGGTGTGAATTTTCAAAAACATGAGTAGCTAATTTTCTTATTGATTGGGGATGAATTCCTAGTTCTTGACATATTTTGAGTTTTGTTTTAAATCTACTTTGAAGTTTTCACATGAATATTAATGTTTATGCTTGATTGATAGATCGTTTAGGTGGCCAACTAAATTGATTTGTTAATTGATCTAAAGCTAGTAAAAGTTAGGGGATAAGTAATCGTTTCTTGACTCTTTACACAAGTAGAAAACACGAGACCTTGCAGAGGAATTCCGTGGAGCAATTGTGTGTGAAAACAACGTTAGCAAGTAGACCTTGATCTAAGAATATAACTACTAATACCAACCTAATAAATTCACAAATCTTAATGCGTTTAATTAAATTACATCTTGAGTGATCTACTACTAGATGGTTTGGTAAAATAGAATCCGGTAGTAGAGAACTTCCGTATCCAGTGATACAAGGAATTTAGGGATTAGCACTGATCTAGCTGCTATACCTGCGATTGGTGATAATCTGCGACTAATAACAAATAGATGAAAAACATAACTTGAATCATTGTTTTGCAACGAAGAATGATTCCTTGATCTAATCTCTCTTATTAATTTCAACTTACACTTTTGATTACTTTGTTTACTTTCTTTATGCAAACTTAAAACAAGAAAACCCCCATTTTTGTGACAATTAAACAACTAAAAACTCTTGCTCCTCGTGGGAACGAACTAGACTACACTATATTACTTGTTAATTAGGTGGAAAAATATTCACTAATTTGGTGTGGTTACGACACGCATCAAATTTTGGCGCCGCTGCTAGGGAGCAGCGGACGATTTTAGTTGTTTTTATTTTTACTTTTTGCTTTATTCTTGCTTTGTTAGATTCTATTATCGTATCTAACTTGGTTTTTGAGATTCTTGTTTAAGGTACTTGATCTCTGGCACCTAAACAGTGGGATTACCAACGTTGTGGGATTACAACTCGTAAGGAAACAATACTACAAGCATCTCAGAAACTGCAACAAGATTCGTCTACAACAAAAGAGATGGTAAATCCTCCACCACCTCCACCTGCGGAGAAGAAGTTGAGAGAGTTGACGTTTTCATGCTTAGATTCGCAACCATTGTGTATTCCTTTAACTGACACAGTGGAGCTCAAGTCGAATATCATTCACTATCTACCGAAGTTCAAGGGACTTCCTGGTGAATATCCAAATCGTCATCTTCAAGTATTTCAACATAAGATGACAAGTCTTAGGCAAAGTACCGAAGACGAAGATAGGGATATGGCTATGTTATAGCCTTTCCATTCTCCTTACAAGACTTAGCCGAAGAATGGTTGTATTATCTACCCTCAGGGAGTTACAACATGCACCGAGATGAAAAATCTATTCCTAAAGAAGTATTTTCCAGCTTCCAAGGCGGCTGTGGTTCGTAAAGAGATTAGTGGAGTCTTACAAATTTAAGGGGAATCACTCCATGAGTATTGGGAGCGGTACAAGAAGTTGCTAGCAAGCTGGCCACACCATAACATATCACCACCACTCGTCATTCAGTATTTTTATGAAGGATTACTTCCGGATCAAAGGAACTTGATTGATGCGGCTGCAGGTGGTTCACTTACTGAGAAGACAATTTCCTAAGCAACTAGTTTGATTGAGAGTATGGTCGCAAATGCATAACAATTTTATACAAGACATGATTCAAATATCCGAAGGGTTAGTGAAATGGAGGAATCTTCACAATCGGCTCAACGGCTAAACAACATAGAGAGGGTAGTGCAACGAATGGCTGCGGTAATTATTCCGGATGATGAGACCGAACAAGTGAATGCTTTGTTTCCAAATCAAAGGCCAAGGTATTATCCATACTCGAATACTTACAATCCCGGTTGGAAGGATCATCCAAACTTTAGCTATGGAAATAAGAAAGCGGCGGCTCCTAATCCATATGTGCAACAAGGTGGTTTCCAACAACCACGCTTCCAACCACAACAAGTCAAGGAGCAATGTTCTTCAATTGATGACAAGTTCAATACACTGATGCAAGGCATGCAAGGTATCACCACTATGTTTCAACAAAGCCAACAAAAGAACGAATCGTCCATCAAGGATTTACAAACTCAATGGGACAATTGGCGACCGATATAAACTTAATGGAATCTCAAGTATCCACAACGCTTCCTTCACAACCATTCGTGAATCCAAGAGAAAATGTTAATGCGGTTACTTTGAGAATTGGGAAACAAGTGGAGAGTCCAAGTCATTATGAAGAATCTAGTGAAGAGTTAGTCAATAACAAGGAGGAAGCCGAACCAAAGGAGGATTCAACACCAACCGACCAATCCAAGGAACCGGTTCCTACTTTCACTACTCCACCTCCTTTTCCTAGTAGTTTTTCTAAGTCCAAGAAAGAAGCTCAAGACAAAGCACTCGTGGATATCTTCAAGAAGATAGAAATCAACATCCCATTCGTAGAGGCCATAAAGACAATACCAATGTATGCTAAGTTCATGAAGGAATTGTGCACAAAGAAGGATAGGTTGCTTGATAATGAAATTACTAAAGTTGGCAAGAGTGTGTCAGCTATGCTATTGAATAAAATGCCTACAAAGTGCACGGATCCCGGTGGTTTCACGGTGCCAATTATTATTGGTATGAAAAGGTTTGAACACGCTTTACTTGACTTGGGAGCTTCCATAAGTGTAATGTCGGTCGATATATATGACTCCTTAAACCATGGACCATTGAAAGAGACACTAGTTATTATCCAATTAGCAAACAAGTCTAACATATATCCAAAGAGACTTGTAGAAGACGTTCTAGTGCAAGTGAATGAGTTAATTTTTCCGGTTGATTTCTTTATGGTGGATATGGACAACAGTGAGAATCGTTCATCTACTTCTCTACTTCTTGGGAGGCCATTTATGAAGACCGCAAAGACGAAAATTGACGTTGACAAGGGTATACTCACTATTTAATTTGATACGGAGATAATACACTTTAACATATTTGAAGCCATGCGTTACCCAAGTGATGTGCATTCCGTTTGTTCCATTGATGTGGTTGGTTCATTAGCACAACAAATGGTGGAATTGAGTCAAGAGTACGAACCTGGTGTGGTGTTGCAAAAGAGCATTGAATTGGACGTCCACGGCTTGTCTAACTTGGATAATCTCCAAGGAATTGGTGGAGATGTGTGGTGCCTTGACGGCATTACAAGAAGCTAAAACGGGTAATGTGAAAAAGCGGGGGTCTAACAACCACACCCAATATTTCGTTTAGGCAATCTGTATAGACAAACTCCAATATAATTCCAAGAGAATCAACTAGACAGTCAGACTCAATCAATGGAAATATATCCAAGAGTTGTATCTCTGTTTCTCAATGTAATTAGCAAATCAAACAGATATAATTCGTGAGCCTGATTATTATGAGAAACAACTTGAACGGTACCAAAGACCAATGTTCAAGTGTCAATTTATATCAACAACCAAAGGTTGGATTAACTAATTGATTGAACTACTCACAACCTGTGATATTTCAATTATATAAACAAATATAATGCGGAAAAGAAATAACACATACACCAAAATTTTGGTAATGAGGAAACCAGAAATGCAGAAAACCCCGGGACCTAGTCCAGATTTGAACACCACACTGTATTAAGCCGCTATAGACACTAGCCTACTCCAAGTTAACTTCGGACTGGAATGTAGTTGAGCTCTAACCAATCTCACACTGATTAAGGTACAGTCGTGTTCTTTACGCCTTTGAATCCTAGCAGGACTCTACGCACTTGATTCCCTTAGCTGATCTCACCTACAACTAAGAGTTGCTACGACCCAAAGTCGAAGACTTGATAAACCAATTTGTCTCACACAGAAAAGTCTATTGAATAGATAAATCTATCACCCACAGAAATACCTATGAGTTTTGTTTCGTCTTTTAATAAATCAAGGTGAACAGGAACCAATTGATACACCGGACTTATATTCCCGAAGAACATCCTACTAATATCAATCACCTCACAATAATCTTAATCGTATGGTAGCGAAATAAGATATTGTGGAATCACAAACGATGAGACGAAGATGTTTGTGACTACTTTTTATCTTACCTATCGGAGATTAAATGTCGAGTAAATCTTAGAGAAGATAGTACTCAATACGATAGAATAAAGCAAGATAAGAACACACAACTACAGAGAAAATAGTTGGGTCTGGCTTCACAATCTCAATGAAGTCTTTAAGTCGTTAACTTATAATGGTTTTAAAAAAACCTAGGTTAAAGGAGAATCGACTCTAGTCGCAACTAGTATCAAACAGGAGGTGTGGGGATTAGGTTTCCCAGTTACTAGAGTTCTCCCTTATATAGTCTTCAAATCAGGGTTTGCAACCAATGTAACCTTGGTAACAAAGCATTCAATATTTACCATTAGATGAAAACCTGATTAGACTCAATCTAATATCTTTCAACTATTAGATCGAACTTAGCTTATTACACACAAATAAAAAGTGACTTCATTTAGATATGGGTAACCGTACCTAAACGTGTACACCTTGTTGGCTAAACAATAGTTAACCGAAGTTAGCCATATGAACACTTTCATATCAACCTTGTTCATCTTAACACAACTAGTTCAAATGACTCAAATGAAACTAGTTATAGAGCTATTCAATTGTTTATATTCTCATAGAAGTATACAAGACACAACTAAAGAAAAATCGATTTAGATTCACTCGAATCAATTCATGAACATTATAGCCACGGTTTGCAAAAGATTGCATTCCTTAATTTATAAATTTATTAGTTCATGAACAAACCGATTTTAGAACATAACCTACTCAAGTATGCAAACGGGTACGCATACCTAAGTGGCCGGACTTGGTCTGGGTTCGCCAGTATGCGAACGGGTACGCATACTGTCATAACCACCAAACTCAGTTGAATTCCCGGACTTGAACTTACGCCGGTATGCATACGGGTATGCATACTATGTTCCTGGACTTTCAACTAACCAACCAGTACGCATACGGGTATGCATACTATGGTTCCCAGACTTGGAATAAATTGCAACAGTTAGCATACTTTGTTATATCCAATCATGGTTAATTGTTCTAAACTCCCATTTCAATCATTGAAACATTCTTAGAAGACGACAATAGCTGTCTCACACAAACTATTAGCTTCAAAGCAATTTTCAAGTGATCGATGGATCAATACGAAATATTCCGAGTCTACATCAAATGACTGTCTCACACAAATCATGTAAGATGTTACCAGGCGATTTTCACATGATCATATTTTGACTTTCGTCAAGAATATAAGATGAACTTGGTTAAAGCGAAAGCTTACCAACACATATTTCGAGAAATATGTAAGCGAGTTAAACTCAGCTCTAAATATCAAATGTGTATAATCGAAATCTATATAGCTATACGAATTTTGTCTCAAATAGGAGATAGAGTATATAGAATTTTGAGTGATAGATGAGTTCAAGTCTCCACATACCTTTTGTTGATGAAGTTCCACAAGCTCCCCTTAGTAGTTCTTCTTCTTCAATCGATGAACGTCGTGAAGTCTAAAGCTTAACTACACTTTCTATCCTAATCCGAGACTTAGCTATAAGTAGACTAGAAATCAAGACTTATAGTTTTGGCAACTAAACTTTACAAACAAGCTTGAGAGAGCAACGCTTGCGAGTTCGACCGAGCAGTGCTCTAACATAATGTTTCATATATTTCTTTACCCGTGAATGATGAATTACTTGTACCATCTATTGTGAAGGCGCCTAAACTAGAATTGAAGCCACTCCCGGACCATCTGAAGTATGCTTTCATGGGAAATGGAGATGAGCTTCTGGTGATTATTATAAAGAACCTCACACCGGTACAAGAAGACCATTTGCTTAGAATTTTGAGAGAGCACAAAACGTCCATTGGGTGGACAATTGTGGATATCAAAGGGATTAGTCCATCCATGTGCATGCATAGAATTCTAATGGAAGAGAACGTGAAGTCGGTACGTGATGCTCAACGTAGGCTTAATCCTCCCATGATGGAGGTTATGAAGAAAGAGATACTCAAAATGCTAAGTGTGGGGGTAATATACCCAATTTCTGATAGAAAGTGGGTTAATCCGGTACAAGTGGTACCAAAGAAATCCGGTGTCACGGTAGTTAGAAATCAAGACGAAGAACTTGTTCCTACAAGAGTTCAAACCAGTTGGAGAGTGTGCATCGATTATAGAAAGCTTAATTTTGCAACCCGAGAGGATCGCTCGCCTTTACCTTTCATTGATCAAATGTTGGAACGATTAGCGAGACATTCTCATTATTATTTCTTGGACGGTTATTCGGGATACAACCAAATTGTTATTGCACCGGAGGACCAAGAGAAGACCACCTTTACTTGTCTGTTTGGAATGTTTGCATATAGTCGGATGTCGTTTGGTCTTTGCAATGCACCGGCTACTTTCCAAAGATGCATGGTGAAAAAGCGGGGGTATAACAACCACACCCAATAATTCGTTCGGCAATCTGTATGGACTAAACTCCAATATAATTCTGAGAGCACAAACTTAAAAGCGAACTCAATAAGGAGATATATCAAAGAGCTTTATCTTTATTTCTCAATGCAATCAGCAAATCAAACAAATAGAAATCCGTGAGCCTGATTGATATGAGAAATAACTTGGACGGTACCAAAGACCAATGCCCAAGTGTCAACCAAGTTATATCCAACAATCAAGATAGGATTTATCAACCGATTGAACTACGCACAACCTGGGATATTTCAATTATATAAACAAATATAATGCGAAAAAGAAATAACACAAACACCAGAAATTTTGTTAACGAGGAAACCGCAAATGCAGAAAAACCCCGGGACCTAGTCCATCTTTTAACACCACACTGTATTAAGCCGCTACAGACACTAGCCTACTAAAAGTTAACTTCGGACTGAAATGTAGTTGAGCCCTAACGAAGTCTCACAACGATTAAGGTACAATCACATTCCTTACGCCTCTTGAATCTCGCAAGACTCTGCGCACTTGATTCCCCTAGATGACGTCCTTTACATCCTAGAAGTTGCTACGACCCAAAGTCGAAGACTTATAAACAAATCTGTCTCCCACAGATAAATCTATTCTATTTGTTGTTTTCATCTTAAGATAAAGATCAAGGTTAACATGAAACTCAACAAATAATCAGGCCTTATACTCCTGAATAGCAGCCTATAAATATTAGTCACCACATAATAACCTAACTGATTAACAGAAGAAGTTATCACGGAATCATAAGAGTCTGAGACGAAGAAACTATTGTGATTACTTTTTATATCTTACCTATCGAGAAAACCTTAAAGAAGATCAAACTCAATACGATAGAAAAAGTAAGATCAAGATACGCAACTACATATAGTTGAACCTGGCTTTACGAATACCAAATGAAGTCTTTAAGTCGTTAAACCTAGTAATGGTTTTCAGAAGAACTGGAAATCTAGGTTAATGGAGAATCGACTCTAGTTTGCAACTAGGACACACGAGAGTGTCAGGATTAGGTTTCACATATGCTAGAGTTCCTCCTTATATAGTCTTTCAATCAGGGTTGCTTACAATCAAAGCTAAGATAGCTTAGTAACAAAGCAATTAATATCCACCGTTGGATGAACTCCTGATTTAAGATTCAAGCTAAGTTTGCTTAGAAAATACGCAATCAATCTCCACCGTTAGATGGTATTAGCTTGATACACATAAATAAAATATACCTATATTTAGATATGGGTGAACCGTACCTAAACGTGTATAACAAGTTGGCTCAATAACAGTTAACCGAAGTTAGCCGTATGAACACTTTTAGCTTAGCCATATTCATCTAACACTTCTAAATCAAATATGATAATCAATCAATCATGATAGATAATCGAATAAATCTAAATGTGTTTCAAGAGAGTTGTTCAAATGTTCACTATCTCATAGAAATATCCATGAACCATTTGAAACATATTCGGCTTGGTTTGTAATTGTACAAAGTAATTATACAAGAACCAATTAATGAACATAATTCCACGGTTTACACAGCAAGTTCGCATACCTTAATTCATTAGAGTTCCAGGGACTTTAGTTCGCCAACGAACTTGAGTTCATGAGTATGAGTTGTCATACTTACCGATTTTAAAACCTAACCACTGAGTTCCCAAACTGAGTACGCGAACCACAGTTCCGTACCTTGCCTAGTCTTGTTGTTCGCAAACCACAGTTCCGCACCTTTCACAGGTAAACCCGTTCGCAAACAAGAGTTCCAGACCTGAACTAGTACTTCACAGTTCGCATACTAGGTACGCATACTGTGTTGTATCCCGACATTGGTAGTAGTTCTAAAACTCTCATTCAATCATTGAAACATCCTTGGAAGACGACAATGGTAATCTTACACATACTACTAGCTTTAAGTAATTTTCAAATGATTAATTGATCAATACGAAACTTCCCAAGTTAACATCAAATGATTGTCTCACACAAATCATGTAAGATGTTCAAGGTAATTTTCACATGATCATCTTGACTTAATATTTAGTTTCCAACAAATAAATTGTCTCCAACTAAACTTGTCAAGAATATGATGAATATAGATAAAGCAAAAAGCTTCCAACACATATTTCGAGAAATAGATAAGTGAGATAATCTCGGCTCGAAATATCAAATGGGTATAATATAAAAGTCTATATAGCTATACGACTTAGTCTCATTAGAAGATAGAATAGTACAGACTTCTGAGTGATAGATAAGTTTTAGTCTCCACATACCTTTTGTTGATGAAGTTCTTCCAAGCTCTCCTCAGTAGATCTTCATCTTCAATCGATGAATGCTGTGAAGTCTAAAGATCAACTACACATTCTATCCTAATCCGAAACATAGCTATAAGTAGACTATAAATCAAGTATATAGTTTTGATCAACTAAACTTGAAAAACAAGCTTGAGATAGCAACACTTGCGAGTTCGAACAAGCAATGCTCTAACAATCTCCCCTTTGTCAATTTTAGTGACAAAACTATCAATACATATGGATTACAAAATAAACAAACTTTGTAGCTTCTCATCCATCATGCTTGATTTCCTTGGCTCTTCAACATTCCTTGAATTCTTCGCTACTCCAAGTACTCTAGCGATTTCGAACGTGTTCAACTCAGTATCATTGTTGTTGAAGATCCGTAGCCATAACAATAAGAAAACAGTTGTTCTCAATCATTGTTATACAGTGTCATAGTATTATTATATAGCATCGAAGTCCAATTACATCACAACTTTGACAATAATACTACGGTGATATGTATCACTCCCCCTTAGTTAATACTTCATCTCACAATGAAACGCGGCCGGCCGGCGGGGCCCCCTTATATAATGATCCATAAACCATATGTATGTAGTGTGAACTACCAAATAATTCTCCCCCTTTTTGTTAATATAAATTGGCAAAGGTACGAAAACTATGGGATCATAATGAAATTCTCAAAGAGATCATTCATGACTAAAAGAGAACATATCAACTTTGTTTCGATGATTTCACATAGTGGAAACTTAGTGTATTCATCAAGGAGTTTATAAAGATACAAGATAACTGATAGACACATTTTTGTGTCCAAGTTGTCCTCAATTTTCTATATTGTTGGTACTCGATTTTATACTTATAATGGTGTTTTATGTGTTTGTAGGTGTTTTTGGAAGAATAAGTTCTTATGGAAAATTCGGCTCAAAAAGTTGATTTTGGCACCCCCGGAGGGCATTTTCTATGCAGACTCTCACTTTAGTTAAGGGGCACCTCAATTACTAAGGGGTACCTTCTTTACTATTTACACCCCATTGGTTATTCGGCACCCACGGATTTGGTTAAGGGGCACCTTCTTCTTCATTTCAAAAATCATTTTGGCGGGAAAGTTTTACAGGCGACTGGAAGAATTAGGGTTCACTTTTGTACGAGATTTCATGAGATTCAATAACAGATTTTTGTTGGATCAGATCAATTCAGATAGACAGGGATGGTATGGGCTTTTGAATCAGTTAAAATTGGCTGCATAATCCATTCGGAGCAAGACAGGGGAGTTTAATATTCACGGGATTTTTCAACATACTTTGGTCGGATTCTGCATTGTGATTTGGTCGGATTTGTTGCCTGTTTTGGATTGATACCACCCTGTTACGACCAAACAGGATTGGTAAGAGCTTTAAATTCGATTGAAGTAGAAGATTTCACATAATCTCGACAAAACAGGGCAAGCTCTCTCGGGAAAATTTCTGAGATATTTTGGGAAGGTTTGTATGTGTTTCCAGCGTGCTAATCTTCTTATGGAATGTGTATGAGTCTGTTGAGAGTATGCAGAGTACATGCAGACGCGTGAAGGAGTTGAAAAAGGAAATTATTCCCGTGACTATGAAGTAGAGAATAAGAGTAATCAATGAAGATTATATGGAGTTATTGTCGAGTATTTTGGTTTCTGAAGAGTATATAAAGGGTTCTGGTGT
>JAJJMB010017748.1:2351147-2461596 GCA_023531105.1 Papaver atlanticum | reverse complement strand
TTCACATTAGGGACTTTGAAGAAATTTGTGGAACAATTAAGATTAAATACCTTAGTGACGAAGTTTTGAAACTTAGGATGTTCCCCTTTTCCTTGAGAGATAAGGCCAAGACCTGGCTGAACAACCTACCATCTGAATCCATAGAAACATGGCAGGAATTTATTATTGAACTTTCTTCTTTGTTATTCACCAATAACATTCTTACAAAAGCTACAAATAAGCCTAGAAGAGAAGTACTCCAAGAATCCAAGTGCTCAAGTCCAAGATAAGTGGTACAAGTGCAACGAAACGGAGCAAAACACTCAAAAAACAAGAGACATGACAAATATCAATATTAACTCATCCAAATTCAGGAATTCTCATCATTATCTTGAATATAATTAAAACAGGAAGAGAATGCACAAAGAATGAGGTCATTCCGAGTTCGGACGAAGAAGTTACGGCCAAAATAAGTTGTCAAATATTAACGTCTACAGGCCAGTTCGCAAACGGTGTTCGCGAACTGAAATCCCTGGATTTTATTTTAAATGATGGTATGCATACCTTATATGTGTACCATGAAGGCCAACCATCCCGAACTACTATTTTCAAACCTAAACATTTAAGAACCTTGAACACAAATCAAGTTAGGTAGACATGAACGATACACAAGGTACATGGATCATTATAAGTACTTTAAGCAAATAATAAAAACATAAATCTTGCTCAAGTTTATAGACATACCTTTTTAGAGGAATCCAACTGAATTCTACAGCCTTACCAAAGATTCAAAATCTTACCCAACGTAATATGTGCGCCCCAATTCTTGTGCTTCCTCATCATAAACATAGCAGTGCATTTCTTGGTGAGGATGCACTTTAAACACAATCAAGTTGTGTTGAGGTGAATAATGTCTTGCTCACCACATGTGACAGAAACCGACTTTTACGCAACTATGTGTGACAGCATAGCTCGGTTGAACCCACCAAGCGTTGGTATGTCAAGTTTGGTTGTCATATTTTAGTGAATCAAAACTCATTGAAGAGTCGCTTGATTATATACTAGAGTCAACTTCGTATAGGTTAGCTTGAAAGTATTAGGATATGAGACTTACAAGTATTACATGAAGACTTGAAGAATGTGAAGAAGTATGGAGCTACAACGACAACATCATCCTTCCTCTTGAGGTTAGTAATATTTGACTTGAACTGTTTCATTCCCTAAACGTATCTTTCAAGTCATGCATATTGAAAACATAACTGCGAAGCTGTGTACTATACTCTAGTTAGACATAGTATTAAGGAATACAATACGAGGTTTATTGCTAAACCATTAAACTTTGTATATAAGACATCGACATGATCATATGAATGCTATTGTGATTATGTATGGGTATGAGTGAATATTTCATCCTAGGAAACAATGTTTTACATTCGTTTAAAGGAAGTAAATTCATAAACTCGTTTTGTGAATCGAAAGGGAAATCGCTAGGCTTATTGGTATTGTTATTCATTGCAAATCTATTTTAAATTACCAATATGTGTGTTTAGTATAACTGCTCATAAACTTGTTTATGTATCTTGGTAAAACTATTCACTAGGCCTGACTTCTGTATTGGTATGACTTTTATTAGTGAAACCGATCTTAAGTAATCACTCAAGATGGTATGATCGATGCCTTATAAATAGCAACTTTTATCTAGCCATTGGGGAACCGATCCTAGTAAGAGGTGCAAAAATTTTACAAGAGGGGAATCGATCCTTGTAAGAGGTGCAACACGTTTTTAGTAGATGGGGGAACCGATCCTATGAACATGTGCAACAAGTTTGTAGTTTTGGGGGAACCGATCCTATGGACATGTGCAACCGAATACAGGTAGTTACCATAAGTTGTGGGGAACCGATCCTAGTACCTAGTCAACCGAATTTTGGTAACTAGTGTGACTATACACAGTACTCACATGGAGGTAGAACTGAAACTTGTTTTGGTAGAACCGTGAAACCCATGATTGGTGATTTGATAGGATAATCAATCACATAGTTCTTGGAATTCAGACGAACCAATTCTAAACTTGTTTGGAAGTGTGGCAAATCGTTTCCAAGATTGTAAGTATGATAAAGGACTTGCAAAATAAGGATGTCGACATACTTTGAACATGTGAAGTAACTCTTATCATTAATTGTTCAAAGATATTCTTTAATAGCTAAAGGAGAATCCCAGGATCGAAATAAATTGAGAATCTTTTAATTAAGGTTTCTTAGTTTTTATATGCTATTTAATCTCCAGCAATTAAATGCATATCTTTAGAAAATAATAATTAGTAATGTGTATTTACTGATTTTAGATTTTTCTATTGGGATTTCGGTCAATATTTGGACAGTGCATTACCAGGAGTTATGAAAACCGATTTTGTGTTTATTACATATCTTTGAGAATATTCGATTTTTAAAATTCCTTGGTGTCCAAACTTCCTTGTCTATAAATACCTAAGTTTGCATTCCTAGAAAACTAATCCTCAGAGCCAGCAAAACTACCTCAGTTGTGTTGTTACTGGTGGAGCCGCCTATTCGGAGAGGAAAGTAACCTAATTAGGCGAAATCTCTTACGACCGCTCAGTTTAAAGACTTCTTTGGGATTGAGAAGCTCTATTAGTACCGTTAGTGGGAAACTAGATAATTGCAGTTTATTTTAGTGTTCGATTGATTTGATTGACTAACGGTGGTTGAAATTTGATTGCACCTAGTTTGTTTATGCTTGAGAATCTTCTCTTCTGATATAAGATTCACTCAAACTAGATCGAAGTTTCGACAGGGATCTTTAGACTGTTTGTAGATCTAAAGACATATTGTCATAATCCAACGTTAACAGACTCCGTTCTGTGTGTGATTGATCACAAGAGATTCAAGTTGATTGTGTGCAGGTGCTGATTGAAGATTAAAGAAGATTTGAAGACAAGAAGACTTTTTGGGTTCATAATATTTGGTGTGCACAATACTTGTTTTGGCTGGAAAGGGATCCAACTATAATCGGTTTATCCTTGTGCTAGATTGGATTGATTAGTTGAGTAGATCGGCATCAATACACTTCTTTGTGATTAATAGTATTGATTGCATAGTCTAACAATTACTTCGGTAGTTGTTAAGAGATTGATCTAAAGACCCGACAAAGGAGTTTATTGGTTAAACGGAAGAGCCTTTGTCAAACTCATATCACTTTGTTTGAAAAGAGTTGTTACCGAACAGATTTGTTATTCCTTTACTGTTTATTGTTCCAAGTGCGTGACTTACTGCAAGTTGGAGGCGCAGGGATACTGAGGAAACTAGGTGAACTATAGGTTTAGTTGCTTGGTCTCAACTATACGAAGTTGGTTTGATTTTGTATAGCGGCTTAATTATGAGAGTATTCAATTCTGGACTAGGTCCGGGGGTTTTTCTGCATTTGCGGTTTCCTCGTTAACAAAATCTTGCCGTGTCATTTACTTTTATTTTCCGCAATTATAATTGTGTCTATTATAATTTAAAGTAAATCGCACAAACGTTATTTCTTATTTTACTTGATAGACAATCCCTAGAGTTTGGTTAAGTTCGAACCTATTATCAAGTAAACATACTTCGTTGTTTTATTGTCTCGATCTCGTATCCATAGACGATCACACGAAGTGTGAACCGATTAGTTGTATTGTCTTGACTTAGGCCATAGACAATCACTTTCATAAAAAGACTTATAGGTGGAAAAGTTTTAGATTGAGTTATATTTGGGTACCCTCGTCTTTTCACTATGGATTTTTAACAATCTATAGTCTTTGTCTTACTTCGTTTATTCTTCCACCAATTCTTGTGTTTCACATTTGAATTATCATTAAAGAACTTTTTAACTTCCAACATCATGGATACTGCCTTCTCCATAGTCATGGAATTTTCTGGGAGATCATTCATTTTCACACTCAAAGTGTCATTGAATTTCATTGTTACCCACTCCTGAGTGTGTTTGGGAACAACCGGAACCTTTTTCCCATTACTCTCTTCTAGATTTCTTGGAAGAGAATTGGATTGACTATTCTTTTGCAAGTTAGTCTTTCTCCAATTATGAGCATCGGATCTTGTCTTCGTCTTTACAAAGTTATCCTTTTGATAATCATTACGATTGTGAAAATACTGTATGACGTTTATAGGCAAAACTAGGTTTATCACAGCACTAATTCCTTTGCCTAAAGGTTGGACGTTCACAACCTGTAATGTCAAGGGTATTAGCCTTAACATATGATCTAGGTTTAATCACTTCTTTTGACACCCAAACAAGAATATCATGAAGTTTTTCATTCCTTATACGAAAACGACATTTCCTTTCCAGGTGACCTTTGTTTCCGCAATAATGACAAATATAAGGAACGTTCTTATCCCGATTCATGTGTGCTGTTTGTGGAGGTTGATATACTTTGCTCTTTCGAACCTTAACTGCCGGTGAAGGAATTTCACTTTTGCCATCAGTGGAAACCTTTTGTTGAGAAGAATCACTAGCCTTGACAAATTTTACCTCTTTGTTAGAACCTTGAGCATCTATTTCCTTATAGCCCAACCCTCGTGTATCACGATGATTTTTACTTGCTCCTAGCATAGTGGTTAATTTGTTTGAGCTAGTATTGAACTTTTTCAAGTCCTCTTCCATTATCTTGATTTTATCAAGAGCAGCAGCTAAATCAGCCTCAAGGCGTTTTTCTCGAGCAAGACAAGCGCTTTCCCTGTCATCAGAACTTATTTGTTGGGAGTTAATCCTTGCTTCAGTTGCTGCAAGTTTTTCTTCCAACTTATTGAAATCTTGACGAAGATTATCACATTCAAGTGACTTTTTACTTAGGTCATTCACACGATCTTTGAGCATCGAATCGTTAATGTTATTTCAAGAATAAAGGCCTGAGTAAATTCTTCTCAATTTCTTATTTTCTCGACAGAGATGGGTTAGAAAAGGAGTGACAGAAGAAGTCGTCAACTTTTCCACCGATTTCAACAACTTAATGATAGACACATTTTTTGTCTAAGTTGTCCTTAATTTTCTACATTGTTGGTACTCGATTTTGTACTTATTATGATATTTTATGTGTTTGTAGGAATTTTTGGGAAATAAACATTTTTGGAATAATCGGCTCGAAAAGTTGTTAAAGGCACCCGGAGGACAACTGCTAATTGGACCCCAGTTTTGGATAAGGGGCACCTCAACTGATGAGGGGCACCTTCTTTACTATTTACACCCCACGTCTATTCGCACCCCTACTCTGGATAAGGGGCAACCATTATCTTCCGCTTTTGAAAATTCTTTTTGCCGGGAAAAAATTGAGAAGCCGAACTGGTGTAATTTTGGAACTGATTTTTGGGAGATTTACTTGGGGTTCTTTCATGGATTCAGACTTGTATGGGCCTGTTAGGTCAGAACAAGAATGGTAAATGAGTTGTTCACGTAAAAAAATGAGTTTTCATCACTATCTCGATAAAACAGGGGAGAAATAAAGACTCGGGTTGCTGTTGATTATTTTTGGGAAGATTGCTTGTGTTATCAACGTGTTTGGAGTACGTGAACCCTAGAAGGAACGTAAAGGAGATAAAAAAAAAGAGGAGTAGAGCTACTGCAGGCGCGTGAGAGGATATAAAAAGGAAATAATATTCGTGATATTGTGGAGAAATAAAGAGAGGATTATTCCCATTAAACTCGAGAGATTTGGGTGTTGTTGGGATATAAATAGGTGTTTGGGGTCACATAAAGGGGACGAACAGAATTGGGAGAAGTTTAGAGCATCACAGAGCCGGAAAAATCAGTTGCAGAAGATTTGTTTTCTGCTGGTACAGTGAAGAACATGAAGAACATAAGACGCCAATAACTGTCATTTCTGCTACAGTGACAGTGACACATTAGATATATCGTTCCCTATAACAGTTAGTTTGTCACAAATATAAGTGTTATAAACCCGGTTTTAATCATTTTTCATCCCTTTTTATCAATTGTAAACACCTTTTGAGCAATGAAATCATATTCTGAGTTTGTTTCCATGATGAGGAGCTAAACCCAATCCTTAGGGCGATGGAGGAAGCTGTTGTTTTGGTAAAAGTGATACATCTCTATTTTAAATTAATTATAGCAATTCTATTATGATTTTTGCATTGAACTAAAAAATTGGTTATATGATTTTGATTAGTTAGCTGTATTTTCTCTTGATATAGCATGCTTGCTTTAGGGTTTTAATGTTCTATGCTTGCGATTAACAATTTTTCTTTGGAAAATCTACATGTCTACGCAATACTATTAGAATCAAATTGAATGTTGAGTTGCATAATTATTGTTTTATTAAATCACTAATATCGGCCAATGGTGGAATCCTAGCCCTAGTTTCTCCACAATATTCACATCACCCTTTTGTTTTGATTTTCTTTATTTTAGTACTTTAAATTAAATCTAGAACTGAATTTCTACAAGTCTTAACGAACCATTATTACTTACCAATGTAAAAATTCCATCAATTTTTGGCGGCGCCGACGCGGACTTGTCTTTAGGTTTAGAGTTTTTAGATTTTTTATTTATTTTTTTAGGTTTTTGTTTTTATTATTTTTATTTGTACTATTTTACGTTTTTTGGTATTTGTCTTTTCATTATAGATTCTGGAATTTGGAGCGAAAGAAAAAGAAGTTGCCAAAGCTTTTGGTGATTACTTAAATATTTGGAATCAAGAGACAAAGCGAAAAGAATGAAGAAAAAAAAGAAAGAGAGAATCTACCTTTTAGAGGGTAATCGTGATGGACCTAACCATCCATGATGGAAAGACAATTAGGCCAGAAGGAAATGCAAGAAAGACAAAGCAACCCCACAATGTAGTCTTAGTTACTGGATTACGACTCTCTCTCAGTAGAAACTTATCATCATCAACAAGTGGAACGACATCAAAATCTATGAATAAAGTTGAAGACGTTTAAGGTTTATAAGCAACAATAGAAAAGCAGAATTTAAAATCAAAGTTTAAGACTTAGTTACAAGAAGTTATAAGAGCAAAGAAAATCAAACGATGTAAGTTGTTGAAGTTCATGATACCAAGACATTACAAGTTGCGAAGATCCAAGTGCTAAAGTCCTTCTTTCATGGCCATGTAAATATTAGTCTTGTTATTACTGTGTTTCCAAAACAAAAATAAAATAAAATGAAATGAAATGAAAATAAAATAAAATAAAATAAATATATATACATTTAAATTTTGTAGTTAGGTTTTTGTTCAATAAGGCCATGGGGGAGTAGAAATCTATAAAGAAGTTTCAAGTAAGAAATTGAGGAGAAGAGTTAATTGTCAAGGTTTTACGATGTTCGAGAGTTTATCATCAACAGTTGAAGCCAAAGAAGACGTTGTTTCTACTGAGCACTATGAGAGAGCCGAAGAGAAATGCATATTGGTTGCTTTGTTAGTACGATTTCCATCTGGCACAAGATCTTTCTAGTATTGGTTCAACTCATCACACGTAATTTATCCAGCTATAGAGCGGATGTCCCTCTCATCTTTATCTCTCTCTTAATCTTATCCAGCTATAAAGCAGATACGTCTCATAATGTATATCCGGCTGTAGAGCGGATATCTCTTTATCCAGCTGTAGAGCGGATGTGTCTCCCCTATTCTTTATTCAGCTGTAGAGCGAATAACTTTGATTTCTCTTGCATTTTAGTTACTTGGCGATAGGTTGAGAATATGTATGTCCTCATAGCTCTTTGGATACTTGTGACCAATTAGAAGTCAAGGATTTTGTGGGTACACCTCTTGTAAACCCTCCCAAGACTATAAATCAGCCACTGGCAGCCTAGAAATATCAATCACCTCACAAGTTGTTAACCTAATATGGTTTTGGAAAAACCTAAGTTATAGGAGAATCGACTCTAGTTTGCAACTAAGACACAGGAAAGTGCCGAGATTAGGTTTTCCAGTTGCTAGAGTTCTCCCTATATAGTCTTTTAAATCAGGGTTTCTTACAATCAAAGCTGAGATAGCTTAGTAACAAAGCATTCAATATTCACCGTTAGATGAAATCCTGATTTAAGATTCAAGCTAAGTCTGCTTAGAAATAAAGCAATCATTCTCCACCGTTAGATGGTCTTAGCTTGTTACACATAAATAAAATATACCTTCATTTAGATATGGGTAACCGTACCTAAATGTGTATATTGAGTTGGCTCAATAACATTTAACCGAAGTTATCCATATGAACACTTTTGTCTTAACCATATTCATCTAACACTTCTAGATCAAATATGATGATCAATCAATCATGAAAGATAATTGTCATGTACCCGATATGATGAGAAGAGGGTACCGCTTATCCCATTTAGAGTCAGTACTTAGTATTAGGATTATTGTATTTAAGTTTTTATGGGGTGTCTTTAGTAATTATGATAGTGGATCTAATGTAACCACCTGGGGGCTGTTTATCCGTTGGATGCTAGGTAGTGAGTGAGGGCTATATAAGCTACTGAACCTGTAAAGAAACTCTTAATCCAATTTTAATCAATTAATCGTTATTTCGATTTAGGCTGTATTCTTCGGAACTAGAGATTTAGGCTGTTCTCAAGAGCAGAGAAACTTGATTCGTGAAAATAAGGTGTTTATCCTGTCATTGTACATCCAGGTACATGAAAATTGGTATCAAATTCACTTCGTGGAACCTGTATCCATGGCTACCGAACAACAAATTATAGATCTCTCAAACGTTGTTCATCGAAAAGGTGAATCAATCACTGAATTGAAAGATGCAATGAGTTCCTTGAAGTCAGCTGTGAATAATTTGGATTCCAAAATTGATCTTCTTCTAAATCTGCTTGGAATCGATCTACGACTGCCGTCTGCATCACATCACCATTCAGATCCGACTTCAGTTTCCGATTCTCACTCGATCTTGTAAATTCTTTCAATGGGTTTTTAAGATCGACATTATACATGGAAGACTCTACTATTTCAATTGGGAATTTCACTGTCTCTCCATCTGAGGAAATCAAATCAACTCCTCCTGTTATTGATGAAGAAAAGGATTCTTTCGAATTGGAATATACTCCTCCATTTTTCCTTGCTGAAAACGAAGATGATGCTTCCACTGATGTTGCGAGTTTTGAATTTAAAGAAATCGGTAACGCTGCCGTGATTGATTTTGATAGGAATAATCACATCAACATGGGTAAAGTTTGTTTTTATGTTCCTTCTGATTATTCTCGAGTTTTATTTGATCGTGGAAAGGATTTCCAGGTTATTAAGAGGTTTTCTTATATTGGTGATTTTGATTCTTTTACTGGTATGAACTTACATTATGAAGAATTTGAAACACTAGCGATAATTGACTTTCTCAAGTTAAACCAAGCCATATTTAGCAACGAAACTGATTCTGACAGCAAGTATTGCTTCAACAAGTTTGAAGAGCTTTGCAAAAAAATTGCGTACTTGTGATCGCTGTCGTAGGCGTCAAAAATAATTACAATTTCTTACTACTCAAAATATATTATGAAGCAAGGGCAAGAAAGGATCGTTCCCATAGAGAAGACTAGGATTGTCGATATGTTTCGATTTCTTATGTAAAACAAATGGGGGTTTTCTAATTTTTATATACTAAAATAAAATAAAAGCAAAACAAGAAAATAAAGCAAGCAAATCAAGGATGTGAAAGTATTGGTCAAGGATTTCGTTTTCATTCACAAACATGCTTTTCAACAATAACTAGAATTAATATTTAATCTCAACTTAATCAAAACCCTAGGATACCTTGATCGCAAGAATATCCCGCTAATTTCCTCTTATCATCAACAAACACATTAAAAGATGCGAATATGAATTCTATCTAAGAGAACAACCTAACGTGTAAAAGCACTAATGAAGTTTAATTCCCTAGATGAGTTAAGTTTTATGAAATCAGGCCAATCAAAGCAATCGAACGTGTAAAAGCACTAATCCGATTTAATAAAGGTTATGATCCACTTGTGACTACTAGGATGTATCACTACAAGCAATATTCACAATTATGCTACTTGCAATCAGAAATTTATCACTTTTGCGTATAATAAACTCTAATCTAGCAATAGAGATGAAATCAAACTCAATCGATTCTAGACTCGATCAAACAATCATTCAAATCATAAAACAATATCAATAGTAAATCATAAGCGATAAAGCATGGAGATAAAACTAATTCATTGCACAAAAATTATGCTTGGAATTCCAACTTATTCCTTAACCAAAATAAAATTAAGTATTCATAGCATAAGAGTTCATAACAAGGAGGAAGAGAAAACCTATCATGTTTAAACCCTCGAACAAAAGTAGTCCCTCCCTAATGGAGATATATAGGTTTAGAGAAAGACTTTTCTATTTATATGTTTCTCCAATTCCAAAAGGATACTCTTTCCAAAATCAGGTCTTCTCAAAACCCAACTCCAAGTTGTCCACCAAGCCCATGTGTTAAAACATCTGTTTTGGAAATTCTGGGTCCAAAACTAGGTCGTCGGTTTGCTGATGTCATCACCGGAATCCGGTCACCGTTACCGAAATCCGGTCATCTGAAAATGTTCCCAGTCACCTGAGTCATAGTAAACTGTCATCAGACAAATATATACTTCCAGCAACTCAACTCTTCTTCTCTACAGTTCATTCATTCGCAGAAACCATCTAAGCCAATTCCTTGTTCTTGAGGAAACGTACCCAAAAGCGCGACTCCAAACTCATATATCCCGCCCAAGGTAGTCAATATCGGTTGTACAGGTCGATATTACAGGTTTTTATCGGGTATCGAAAAATACCTATACGATATTGAAAATATCGGCGATACAAAGATGGAACGATATTATCGGTTGTACATGCCGGTACAGACTGATATATTCGTTTTTACTTATACACCGATAATATCGGTTTCAGTAAATAAATTTTCTATCAAGATGCTTTTAGTCTTTACAAACAAGTACAATGTCAATTGGAGAAAGTAAAAAGTCCTAATATATTTATGATATAAAATCAACGACTATATGGTAGGATATAAGATGGAAACCATATTTCGATTGCAAGGCAGGAAAACGTAAAAGATAAAAGTTAAGGATAATAAGAAATATTTACAGGCATAATGAGATAAGAATCACAATGCTGGCTAATAAACCACCTTGTATTTTGGAAATTTGAGATATATGCATCATTCTTATTATTTTTTATACTATGGTTTTATAAATATTTGAAATTATAGTTCTTATGATGTATCACCGATAAAAACCGATATTATCTTTTGTATAGGTGTATCGTACCCGGCCGATACGCGATATTAATTACCTTGATCCCGCCGTCAACTTTTGCATCTGACTCGTTCTACCTTTAGGATTGACTCAAACTTTATGATTCACGCTCTAATCTCATAAATCCGACAACCGGAACTAGTACCACCGGTGTACCAATTCTGCTTACTTTTTGCATCATTTCTGCGGCATTTCAAACTAGTTCAGGCATTCAATCACTTCCCTGCAAACCTAGCATACATCTAATGAGCAATTTCATAATCATCAGCACTAGACCATCCAAGCAAATTGCTTCACTCCAGCAGATTCTCATTGCAAATGCAGCTCCAACAACACCATCAGCATGATCAACTCAACACCAGGCTCATTCCCCAACTACAAACAACTCTGTAGCTTCATACCAAGCCAAATTCTCCATTCCTTGTGCCACCAGAATCATATCCTAAAGTCAGTTCACCCCAGAATTCCTTCCTGCCATGTCCAGAACCAACTCAGACCCATTTCAGTTCATTCAATCTCCAATTGCAATTGTCTCTTGCACAACTCAATGTCCACTGCAATCTCACCAGCTGCGACTTCCAACTGAACCCATTCTGCACTTTCTTGTAGTTTCTTGCCAGCATAACAATCACCAACCTGACTCATCCTGCAATTGCAAACTCCACCAGGCCATACTCCATCTACTTGTACTGCTCCATAAACTGCACTCTATAGCTCCAATCCAGCTGAACCATTTCCAGGCCATGTCCATCTCTTGACTCAACTGCACCATCAGACTCAAACTTCAAGCTCAGCTGCACTCCTTTGCGCATCATCTTCTGTAACTTCAATAAGACTCCACCATTGCATCAACTACTAATTGAATTATGGTCCATTGCTTCTGCGATCAATAAGTGCACCTCCAGATCCATGGCAGGCATCACAGCACCACCACTTCCTCAAACCATTGAAAATCATCCACAACAAACATTACATCAAACCCATCTCTGATACACAAACTGTAACTTCTCAGACTCTAGTTCTTCTTCTCAGTCTTTCTTGTTCATCACCACCAACTCAAAGCACAACACCTCAACCATCTTAACCTTGAACTGAAGTTTCATATCCACCAAACCCTTGAGTCTCTTCACTTTCTGTAGCTTCTTAACCAAATCAGAACTCATCTATTTCGCAGCCAACATCGAATTCAAAAGAACCCATTTCTGTTCTTGCCCCAATTCCTCTGTATCTAAGCTTGAAACCCCAATTTCAACAGCTTCATTTCCCTTTTGAACAACAACCACTTCTCTGTAATCAACATAGACAAAACTTCCCTGTAATTTCAAATCATCATCAAGCTGAATTCCTCTCTCAATGTCACAATAGCAGCGCCTCAATCTCTCTTGATTTCAGGTAATAAAAGAAGAAAGAAAACTTGAGCTGTCTGAGAGACAACTCGATCTAATTAGGTCTGATAGTACGGAATAATATCTGCACCCACAATCTTGGATAAAGGCCGTCCTAGTGCTTATCTTCTCTTTTCTCACATTTGATGTTCGAGCTCTTGCTATGCTTTGATTCCATCGGCTTACAATATTCCTGAGCAACGCTTTGAGTTTCTATTTCTCTCTTTTTGCTTAGATGACTCCAAAATACCTAATAAACTCAAAAGCACACATAAGATACATATTTTACAAGAGAAATAGCAAAGAAAGCATAAACAATAAATATAAAATCAAGGTGTTTTAGACACCTATCAACTTGGGGAAAGTTTCCATTCTCTACAGCAAATTACTATGTATGGATGGTTTGTATCTCTATTTTGATGATACTCGCTCGTGGTTTGATCGGGGTAAGTGTGCAGTCCCTTCTTGGATTTCTTCTGGCATGTTGACTTTTCAATTACTTCCTAATAACCTTGGGCATAAATTAAATCTTTGGGTTATACATTTGATGGTTCTTGTGTATGTTGTTGATCATACCGACATTCTAGAGGATAGTAAGCTGTTTGTTAAAAACTCTAAACAAACTGGCACTTGGTTACTCTTGTTGGTTAGAGTAATGAGAACTGAAATGGCATTAGAGTAGGTTTATCGAGTGGGATGCTGTTCTAATTGGTTGTATAGTGCTTCAGTTCTTTATGTGTCAACTATGAGTGTAGCAGAATTTTTTTTTAGTGCGGAAATGTAACTTGCTTGGGGTGATTTCAAATCAGTGTTGATTCTTTAAATGTGTGCTCAATATTATTTCAGCTAGTACTATGACCTATATTTGGCTCTCGCAACCTGGTACATCTTCTCATCTTGTGTTGCTTTTTTACAATGATCCTAAGGTGAACTGTTGCTATATCGTTGGTGGGCTTGTCAGGATAATGGGACGAAAACTCATGTGCACTGTGATTCAAATACCACATATGTTGTTGTTGTTTGCTGGAGTAGGTGATATTTGGAAGTATGGTCAGTGGTTGGTTCAAATGCTTGATAAGAGGGACGAAGCTTTTGTTTTTTCACAGCTGCAGATAATTTTGGTCCCTGGACATCGAATTTTTAGCACCAATATTATACCAGCTGGAGTGATATCTTTACAATTGATGCATTCTCTAAGTACAACTCATGCTTTGTTGGAATTAATATTTATCCTTCTATGTGGATGCTTACACCCTCCAGTTGCTTTAGCTTCTTTATACTTTATCAAATGAATCTAATTGTGTTTCACATAGAGTTGTTCAATTGTTTACTATCTCATAGAAATATATATGAGCAAATTGAAACAAAATCGGATTGATTCGTAATCGTAAAAAGTACTTATACAATAATCAATTCATGAACATTAAGCTACGGTTTGCAAAGATTGCATTCCTTAATTCATAAATATTTTAGTTCATGAGTATGAGAATCATACTTAACCAATTTTAGAACTTAACCATTGTGTTAGCAAACCAGGTACGCGATCAGCTACAGACCTTGGCCTTGTCCATCCGTTCGCAAACCAGGTACGCGAAAAGCCGTCCCGGACCCAACTCAGGTGAAACTGTTCGCATACTAGGTACGCAAACAAGGTTCCCGGACCTTAATTATCACAATACTGTTCGCATACTAGTTATGCATACCGTGTTGTATCCAGACATGGTTAATTGTTCTAAACTCCCATTTCAATCATTGAAACATCCTTAGAAGACGACAATGGCTGTCTCACACATACCATTAGCTTCAAGTAATTTTCAAGTGATCGAATGATCAATATGAAGCTTTCCAAGTCGACATCAAATTATTGTCTCACACAAATCATGTAAGATGTTTCAAGGCAATTTCCACATGTTCATCTTTTGACTTAATATTTAGTTTCCAACAAATAAATTGTCTCCAACTAAACTTGTCAAGAATATGATGAATATAGCTACATAAAAAAGCTTCCAACACATATTTTGATAAATAGATAAGCGAGATAAACTCGGCTCGAAATATCAAATGTGTATAATATAAAAGTCTATATAGCTATACGACTTAGTCTCGTTAGAAGATAGAATAGAATAGACTTCTGAGTGATAGATAAGTTTTAGTCTCCACATACCTTTTGTTGATGAAGTTCCTCCAAGCTCTCCTCAGTAGATCTTCGTCTTCAATCGATGAACACCGTGAATCCTAAAGCTCAACTACACATTCTATCCTAATCCGAGACATAGTTATAAGTAGACTAGAAATCAAGTATATAGTTTTGATCAACTAAACTTGACAAACAAGCTTGAGATAGCAACACTTGCGAGTTCGACCGAGCAATGCTCTAACACATGGTAAGTATATTCTCGGATTATGTGGAGCGCATTATTGATGTATTTATGGATGATTTTAGTGTTTATGGCAATTATTTTGATAGTTGTTTAGACAACCTTGAACTAGTTCTTAAACGATGCGTAGACACAAATCTTGTCCTTAATTGGGAGAAATGTCACTTTATGGTAAACCATGGCAAAGTACTTGGTCACATTGTGTCCTCTCGAGGGCTCGAAGTAGACAAGTCAAAGATAGATTTAATAAGAAACTTACAATATCCCACTTCGGTGAGGGAGATTCGTTCTTTTCTTGGACATGCAGGTTTCTATAGGCGGTTTATCAAGGATTTATCTAAAATCTCCATGCCGATGTGCAAGTTATTACAAAAGGAGGTATCTTATGACTTCAACAAGGAATGCAAGGATGCCTTTGATAAATTGAAGGCGATGTTGACAAGTGCACCAATCATCAAGTCACCGGATTGGAATCTTCCATTTTGATTAATGTGTGATGCTAGTGATTATGTGGTTAGAGCCGTTTTGGGTCAAAGAGTGGATAAGTTGTCCCATGTTATCTATTATGCATCTAGGACCCTTAATGATGCACAAATCAACTATTCTACAACGGAGAAGGAGTTATTGGCTATAGTTTTTGCATTAGAAAAATTTCGATCATACTTGGTGGGTACAAAGGTTATTGTATATCCCGATCATGCCGCACTTAGACACTTAATAAAGAAGAAAGAAGCTAAGCCAAGACTCATTCGATGGATCCTATTGCTACAAGAGTTTGACATAAAAATTCGATACAAGAAAGGTGTTGAGAATACCGTCGTGGATCATCTTAGTAGACTTGTTATGTCTCAAGAAGAACTTCCATTACAAGACAATTTTCCGGACGAACAACTTTTCTCATTGGAAGATTCAACACCTTGGTACGCAGATATAGTGAATTACTTGGTGACAAGGAAGGTTCCTAGTACAATGTCTAACTTCCAAAAGATGAAACTTAAGAAGATATCAAAGCCATATATGTGGGATGAGCCATACATGTGGAAATATGGCGTTAATCAAATAATACGAAGGTGCGTACCTAACTCCGAATTTCAATCTATTCTCTCCTTTTGTCAGACTCTTGCTTGTGGTGGCAATTTTGGTTCTAAACGTACCGCTTTCAAAGTTCTCGAGAGTGGCTTTTATTGGCCCACCTTGTTTGAAGATGCGTATATTTTTTGTAAATCGTGTGATAGATGTCAAAGAACGGGCAATCTAGGTGCTCGAAATCAAATGCCACTCACACCAATTCTCGCTGTTGAGATTTTTGATGTGTGGGTAATTGATTTTATGGGCCCTTTTATCAATTCAAATGGAATTTTTTATATACTTCTTGCGGTGGATTATGTTTCGAAATGGGTGGAATCTAAAGCCACCAAAACTAATGATTCTCAAGTTGTTTGTGATTTTGTAAGAGAAAATATATTCACTAGGCATGGTATACCAAGAGTGGTGATAAGCGATGGAGGCTCGCATTTCAAGAAGTCTTTCCACGCTCTCCTCAATAAGTACAAGATTACACACAAGATTGGTACACCTTATCATCCACAAACTAGTGGACAAACGGAAATTTAAAACCGTGAAATAAAGTCCATTCTTGAGAAAACGGTGAATACAACAAGGAAAGATTGGATCTTTAAGCTCAATGATGCACTTTGGGCGTATAGAATGGCGTACAAGACGCCGATTGGTATGTCTCCATATCGGTTGATTTATGGCAAGGCTTGTCTTCCGGTTGAACTTTAACATAAGGCTTATTGGACGATAAAGAAGTGCAACATGGAGTATGATGAAGCGGGGAAACAACGAAAGTTGCAACTTAGTGAGCTAGAAGAGATACGTAATGATGCATATGAGAGTTCCTGAATATACAAGGAGAAGACTAAGCTTTTCCATGACAAAATGATTTCTCATAAAAGCTTCGATGTATGACAAAAAGTCATTTTGTTTCATTCTCGGCTTAAACTATTTCCTGGAAAGTTAAGGTCCCGTTGGACTGGACCATATGTTGTTACTAACGTTTTTCCTTATGGTGCAGTTGAAATTACTAGTCTTGGAGACAACTCGGTTTCCAAGGTCAACGGTCATTGATTGAAGTTATACTATGAGAACATCGCTTATGTGAATGTGGGTGAACTTCCATTTGAAGATTTACTCCCTCTGGAGGAGTAGTATGAAGCAAGAGCTAAGTCGGGCCGATGACTTTAAACCAAGCGCGAAATGGGAGGCAACCCATTGGTTTTGTATTTCTTATCCTTTTGCTTTTTTTTTTTTTTTTTTTTTTTTTTAATTTATTTTTATTGTTCCATATCATGATAAGATTTCCCTCCTTGACTTTACTAGGACGATTCAATTACATTGAGGACAATGTAATGTTTAAGTGTGGGGGAGTGGTTAAGCATTTTTTTTAAAAAAATTTTTTGCATAAAACTTCCAGCTTGTAGAGATTTTAGAGTCACTAGTATACTTCTAGCTATGTTTGCGTACGGAATTCTCACCGAAATAATGGAACTTAGAAGTGCTAGAGAATACTAAATATTAGGTGTTATTAATCTTTGAGAGAAGTCATTTTGTTTGTAGCTCAACTTAACCATGCCGGTGGAAAATTAGGAGTAGGAAGATATTTAGTATTAGAGTTGTTGATCAATCATTAGTGGACACTACCCATATTTACATCATGTGAGGCACCATACTTTCAATTATTTATAGCTGACTAAAAAAGCTTTTTAGAGTGTGTGTCACCATACGTTAATTCCGGGTAGAATGGTGAGCTACCCCACTTCGCACCAATTTCAGCACTATTTTTGATCTCTTGAGTGCTAATTTTGTCAATCATGAGGGTGACGTCTATAGATGAAATCCTCCTTTTTGTAGTTCGATTTGTAGTTAGCACCATTCTCTCGACAAAAACGAGTCCATAGAAACACCATCATCATCAACAAGTGGAGTATCACAAGTTTGAAGGAAAGTTGAAGACGTACAAGGTTTACAAGCAACAAAACAAGAAAAGAGCAAATTTCATATTCAAGTAAAGCAACAAGACAAGGAGCGGAATTATATATTCTTGTTGAAGACTTATTTACAAGAGCAAAGAAAAGCATAAGGTGAGAATTATTGAAGTTTATGATTTCGAGACGATACAAGTTGTGAAGAATCAAGTGGTAAAGTACTTTTCCCACGGCCATGGTTTGTTTTATTTTCACTTTGTTCTGTATTATTTTTCTTGTCTTAAAAAAAAAAAACTATATATATTAAAAAAAAAGATGAATAATTAAATTTAAAAAAAACGAAAAAAAAATTGAAACAAGAAATTTTTTACCCCTTTCTCAGTATTATAACAGATCATACAAAGCTTTTGGTTGGTAACCTAGCAACAAGCTGGGCTCCAACTCCTTTTTGAATATCAATGCCTAATCTATAAAAAATAAAACTACCCAAGCCGCTACTGGCATCGTTACTTACTAGACAATTTTTCAGACGCTTGAAGAAACCTAAAGTATCTTCGCCGAGTTCCCCTAAAGTAGAGAAAGCTAGGACACCCAAACCATAACCATGTGAAACACACTTGTCCAAATACTTAGTACGTTTTCGTGAAACCGCACTAAAAATAGCTTTTCCTGGGACAAAGGAGTGAATACCGTCTCCAGTGAATGGAGAGACACCTGTGACATCCATACAAACATCTTGTCCATTTTCCCAGTTGAGAACAAGGATATCGGCAGGCTTCAAATCTCTGTCATCATCCGTCAGGAAACCAATAGAAACTTCCTTGCGCGCAGGTACACCAGCTTTGTAACAAATGTCAGCAATAACATCACGAACAAGATCATGTCGAAACTTATATCCAACATCTTTAGCACAATGAAGCGCGTGATCCCCAAAGATGTCCATAGATTTGTTACAACTTGAGCATAAACTATTCTCAACAAACAGTGGGATACCAAGGCGATAAAAAAGTACAACTCTGAATTGTCTAGGCCCGAGACATTGATTAAGTTCACTGATAGGTACAACTAATAAATAATCTTGAGCATGTTTAACACGGTTATACTGCTACAATATGGAATCTCTTACAGACATAGAAAATTGGTCTGGGATTTGCTTCTTATCTGCATCAAAATAAGTGACTGCCAGGGAGTGCATGAAAGGGGGGGCAGTATCATCGACACAGTAAGTAGAAGGTAATCCACATGCCTGGATAAAATTCTGAAGAGCCAACTGATAAGCAGAGCCTTTGTCCGTTGAGAATAAATTACCAAGGATCACCTTTTGTACCGAAGCAGTCTGGCTCTGAGAAGCGAGATAACAGTAAGTACGGGTGTCAGCCATGGTATAAATGCCAAGTCCACCATCTTTGATAGGCAAGGTAGCTAATCTCTGGTGTAAAGGACCAAAGACCGCACCATCACCAGTAATGAGGAGTCTCAAATACTTAAGCAACTGATCATCGAAAAGGTCAGTGGCAGGGTGCAGGGCTACAGAATTGGTAGTACGCATTGCAAAATATAATCTAGACACACCAGTGTAATTGTGAAGTAATAGCATCTCACTTTGAGGATCCTTGAGTTTTTTGATTGCATTCATAAGTTGAACAGTCTTGTGCACCCTGCTCAACATCATATCACTAATAAAGTCCAAATCCAAACTCACGGGTCCACCCAAAAGTTTAACACCATTAGAAGGTATACCAATGTCCGGGGGAAAAACATCATCCGCTATGCTTCTGGGATCGACCGAAGGCCAAAAGACTTTCGTTTTCTTTATATTGAGATGCAAACCCCTGCTTGGTCCTTCAGTTTATAATATGCTCAAGGCCTTAGCTACCTCTAGTGTATCGCCAACAATTGTGCCATCATCAAGGTACCAGGCGTGCAAATCGAGTTTGCAGCGAGAAGCAATAGACTTCACCAATGGGTGAAGTGTCAATACAAAAAACAATGGACCGAGAGGGTCACCTTGCTGGACACCGAGTGCAGAAGACAAAATATATTGGTCATAGTAAAGTTTAGCAGGTCGCAAGTAACAAAATTCTACCCAGCGAGAAATACCTGGACAATGAAGACGAACTTTCTTGATGAGCTGAGATCTACTCACCATGTTGAACGCATTAGAAAAGTCAATGAGCAACATTGACATTTTATTCGAGTGACCTTTCATCTCCAGTAAGCGATTTACAGCATGTAAAATACTTTCTCCCCCAGCAGGCACACCAACCACGAATTGGTAGTCGCCTAAATAAGAATTCATATCCTTTCTGACAGAGAAAGCAGCCACTTTAGAAACCAATCTAAGCCAAATCGTACCAACAGCAATGGGCCGAAGACCTCCTCCAAGTTTGAGTAGCGGTTTCAAGGGCGCACTAGCAATGAACTCGCCTAAACTCATGGGGCATTTTCCCGCCAACCAAAGATTGACAACCCATGAAATCGATGAGAGTAAATCGTCCGCTACTGCTGTTGCTACCCCGCTCAAAACATCAACTAAATGCTGCGCACGTAAGCCATCACGATGTCATGAACCTGTCGTCGCAATTCCTGAGTTGTTAAGGGCTGACTTCGTTACTAGGGGAACCCAATAGTTATTAGTTAAATATCTGTTCATTAGCTGTTGCTAATGAGGTTAGTGGTCGCTGTGTGAGTCACATGCGGTACTGTCTTAGGTTAGTCTTTATATCCCCAGTTTTGCTGATTGTTGTTATTCATGAAAAATAATGAAATGAATAATGTTCTTCTCTCCCAAATATTGTCTGTTCTCTCTTTCCTTCCCCTAATTCGTCTATTTCTTCTTCTAACCCTCCAAATTCCTCTCTTCTTCTCCAATAATCTTTATCCTTGGAGATTCAGAGCTGTTTCTGTATATCAATTGTAGTGTAGATCACTACAAATGGTATCAGAGCACTCGATTCTGAGTGACCTGGTTACAATGGAGAATCAAAAAGAATTTGATGAGTTAGCTAATAAGGTTGATTCTCTGATGAGTATTCAGAAAGACTTAGTTAGGGAATTCAAGGATAATTACAACAATCCTTCACCACAGCTTATCACCAGCATTAAGAATTTATCTGCTGAATTGAAGGCCGTACATGATCGTTTGAGCAAAGTGAAAGTAGATGAAGGCTTGCCGGAACCCTCATCTGGATTCACACCCAAAATCGATGCCGATGAAGGACCGTCTACTGAATCAAAATCAGTGAGTGATTTCACTCATCATTCTTCAAATCCACCAACAACTGCAGAAGGTAATGGTAGATCTGAAACCAACACCCATTTCTATATTAAATAAGGAGATGGTACTCTAGGTGAAGCTCAGATATACCTGAGGAATTCGATGTCCCTTGATTATCAAGAGAGTAAACCCTTCTTTTCTGAATATAATTCTCGTAATGCTGTTTTGGATTTTCAAGTTAGAAAGGTTGCAAATATTGAGGTAGACATATTGAATCATGCGTTCAAAGACAAATTTCAAAAGTTTGAAGGGTGGAAATTCATTGCAGATGATAACCTTAATCAATTTACTTCTTATATATTCCAATTTCTTAAGGTAAATTCCACTCTACACGTATCTTCAATTACTTCTGTATGTGTTAGTTTACCTAGTTCTGATCCTGGACGTATGTTGTTTGATCATGGTAAAGAGTTTGTAATCAACGAGATGTATTCTTATTGTGCTAGGAGAAATTTTGAGTTCTGTCTTGAGATACTTGCTTTTTGTTTGGTTATTCCAAGGGAGAAATATGATGAGAAATCTTTTTATGAGTTTATTCTTCAACATGGGTACCAATTGACACCAGATTTACGAATTCAGTTGTGTTTGTATTGTTTAAAGGTGGTGACAGTTCTTATTGTAAGAATCTGTTTACGAGAATGTCATGCAGAGATTGTATTAGCAGTTATGCTTGTGGCCTTTTGTTGTTTGATCAAGATGGAATGTGTGAGACCAGTATGTGGAATTCCTATTCAGAAGTGCCAGTTGCAGCGAATTCAGAATTATTTCATAAATTACTGAACTACATGGGAAGCAATAATTATGAGCTGGTTCTTTTGAATGCAAGTAGTTATGTAATCAGTGCAGCTGCAGTGCTGGGGAAAACATCTCAAGGAGATAGTGAAGATTGTGACGCATTGATTGCTGACATAGCACACTCAATGGTTATAGTGAAGCTGAGATATTGTTTTCTTGAAATGTCTGTTAGTGTAATGGGCAGTTTGAGTAGTGAAGAATGTGTCCAGGGTGGCCGGGATATTGCCGGAAAGGTATTTGATCGTGGGAGGTTGCTAAAATTGATTACAAGGTACACTTATTACAGTAGAAACAACTATAACTTCATTTTTAGTTTACTTACTTATGGTTCGGCTGTTCCCTATGGGTTGAATTTTATGCAAAAATACAATACATATGTTGTCTATAAGCTGATGGAAGAACTTGGGTGTGGCTTAGAATTGTTAATTGCGAAGGAAAATGTATGTTTGTCTGTTAAGAATTGTGACAGGGATGATGCCAGGGGGCTGTTTGATCAAATATTTCCGCAAGGTAATGTTCTCTGGGATCAGGCGATACTTCAAGTGACAAAAGAAAGTGAGTATGAGAATGTGCAAGAACTAGAAGAGGCTCGGAAAGGAGTCTGGAGTATGGGAAACGTTTGTGGTTATATATTTGTTTTCTTAGAGCCACTTGGATTGCGTAGCTTTATTGCTTGTGGACCTTGTGGGTGGAGTTTAAACTGGAATTATTACTCCTTACAGCTTAAGGATGCACTGTATGAGAAGATAAAAGCCAAAAAAAGAAGATATATGTGTTATTCTTGCTGCAAGACTTTCAAGGTAAAGTTTAAATGTGTCCATCAACATCATATTGTACTACTTTTACCTCAGGAGCATGAGAAGAACTTGGTAGTTGTGTGTTTAGTAATCAAGACACTAATCCACCAGAGGGTAATAGAATAAATTTTCATCCATAACCTTGCTGGAAGTGGAGTAACAATTCTCATGCATTGGGTTGAGTATCATTTGGTCAACACTAGAGAAGGTCTTGTGCAGTACAGCGAAGCGACCATATCACAACACAATCTGGGTACTGTTGAAATGTTTAGGGCATTCGTCATCCTATTAGCAGCTGAAGGAGAGTTATCCACACTCTCGAGGACAACGTGGAGTTTGTCGTATGTACTAAAGAGGGGTTCCAGCAGAGTGGAATCAACTGAGTGCGGACTAGTTATCCAGAATAGACTCATAAAAGATAAGGGAATGAGAGGTGGTGCTTTACTGGGTTGTGGCAGAGTCCAAAAGAGAATTGAGATGAATGAGTTTGCATCTGTTATGGCAAGTGATATCTCTGTTATGGAATTGATAGAGCCAGTCTTCTTATATTCTATGTTCAAATTCAGCCTAGAATTCAAATCCAGTTCTTGGGTCAGGAAAAAAAAATTCAGGCTAGACGTAATTATGCTCATCTCAGGTTCATGTAGTGTTGGTGATGAAAGTTTGAAAGTGTTAGAATGTGCTTCAGATTTCGCAATTCATAAAAGAGAACTGTATAATACAATGGTTGCTGGCAGTGTGAGACTCCTTCGTGGTCAGTTGTGGAAGGCGGCATTCTGAACCTTACAGAAAAACTCGAAGCAAATTGCAATTTTATCTCAGGCAGTTCATCAAATAGAGGAAAGGGCTGCCAACTCCATGCTGTTAGCAAATGCCTCTCATAGTTCCTGGACTACAATGCACAAGTTCAAAGTTTCTGTCACTGCCATCCTGCAAATGGGTTTATCTAGAGTTAAGATCATACTGGACTCAAAGATAAAGAGGAGCTACAGTCATGAAGGTGAAAAGTCGGACCTACAGGGCAACAATGAAGAAATAATCTTCCCAATAAAAGATTGGAAAGTGAAGCTTGCTGTGTTAGTAATAGGGTTATATTCGCGACTGCAACTCTATATGCAAGTTAATGCTCACTGCCCAGAGAGTAATGAAGGAACAGTTGCTGTGCACAAGGGTGCTAGTACAATGATTTGGAACGCAATTTTTGAAGTTATTATCCAGAGATGCGATGGGACCATAGCTAAGCCTGTTATTGCTGCAAGTGGTGCTCTTATTAGTACCCTCCACGCCACGTATTACGAAGTTACTGAGTCTGTTTTCTTTGGGAAACTAAGCACAGTAGATTTAAGTGCATCAATCATTTTTGAACGCGGAGCATGGACTACTTTTGAAGGAGGAGTACAACCCAGCTTGATTCCTACAGTTCAGATGAATGGTTCAATCTTTTATATGGACCTTGGTGTTGAAGTTTGTGAAGTTCACACTTATTCGAGATAGAGCTGCAAGCCTTCCACCGTTTTACTCTCCAAAGTTCGATATTATTTCATATCCTTGAAGACAAGGATAATTTGAAGGAGTGGGATTTGTCATGAACCTGTCGTCGCAGTTCCTGAGTTGTTAAGGGATGACTCCGTTACTAGGGGCACCCAATAGTTATTAGTTAAATATCTGTTCATTAGTTGTTGCTAATGAGGTTAGTGGTCGCTGTGTGAGTCACACGCGGTACTGGCTTAGGTTAGTCTTTATATCCCCAGTTCCGCTAATTGTTGTTATTCATGAAAAATAATGAAATGAATAATGTTCTTCTCTCCCATATATCGTCTGTTCTCTCTTTCCTTCCCCTAATTCGTATATTTCTTCTTCTAACCCTCCAAATTCCTCCCTTCTTCTCCAATAATCTTTATCCTTAGAGATTCAGAGTTGTTTCTGTATATCAATTATAGTGTAGATCACTACACACGACCGCACGATGTACCTTTCGGGAACCTCTTGATAACACCCAAAATTTCCTTGGAATCCACCGTGACAGGGTCAGCTAAGATATCATCACCGGGTACTTCAGGACAAGGTGCAGGTGGATGTTTATCCAACAGTTCAGTGTACGTCTTCTCACTGCATGGAGCAACCCCAGACGAATATAACACTCGGATTGCAGCCGCAAAATGGCCACAAATCATTTTCCTACGACAAGCTGTCAAGTTGGCTGCTCCCTGTTTCTTCAAATCGGCCTTCTTAGACCTCATATGAGCCGGCTGATGTAGCAATTTATTCATCAAAACATAACAACCATTGGGTTCCTTCCAAACTGAGAGGGCCTGATTGATTGCTACGACTTGTAAACGTTTCCTATTGCCAGATTTCTCTTCAGCAGCACTTCTCGGTTTGAACAAGTTAGAGTACAGATTGGAAGAAGAATGAGCTGCAACCAAGCTGTCAGATTATCTGGGCTAACTATAACTCTGTCAAGGCAGGTCTTCAGCGTCCTCGAGAAAGCAAACCTGCACTGATGGGGTATGCAAGTAACTGTTGTACATTGTCCTAGGAATACAACACTCAGTAATTCAGTAGATAAAACTCCTACAGCATCACTAACATTCTCCACAGAAGCACCACAAAACGCTGCACTTGTAGTACCCAAACAATCAGCACCTACCTCGACTAGTTTAGCTAAACCATGAATGAGAAAATCTGCCCCTGCCCCATTAGAAGGTCCTGCAATAACATCTCGATGCACAACTCCACCTCGACCCTTGCACGGCTTCTTCCAAGCATGTAGATGCATACATCTACAGCAAAGCCACATCCGTAAACAACACACGGCTTTCTCTCAGGCAATGTAAACATTCAAGTTGCCAGCAATCAAATCCGTGCAGATGGATTTGCTATCTTCGGAGAATAGGTGCCTGTCATAAAGATGTTTCACAAAAGATCCCTTGGCATACCCTCTGCCGTTAATCCCATCATGGAAGCCATCCAAGTTCTTGAAAGGACAATGGCAGAAGCCATCATCTGATGTAGCGTCTTCTGAAAAGGAAGGAGATGGAGAAGAGTTCAAGGAAGAGGGAGTTGCAGGCAGCAAGGTGCGGGAAGAAGCCCTAGTAAATCTAGCCATGAAGACTACGTACAAACCCTAAAAGGAAAACTTGAACCCTAAAAATAAAAAGTAGCAAACAAAGGAATTGAAAGTGAAATCAAAACTGAAAGACCGTAACAAGGGAAACAGATTGAAAACAAAAACGAAAGAAAAACGAATAGAAATCATGTTGAATCCGTGAATGAAACTTGCTTTCACTCACCGGAGAAAATCGCCGGAAAAACATCGGAAAAGTCTCTAAAAATCGCCTCAATTCCTTTGTTATTTTTATTTTATTTTATTTATTTAATAAGCGGTGGGGAAGGAAAAATATACCAATAAGTTTCAAGTGACAAGGATTTAAGGAAAAAAATGTTACAAATTGTTAAGGATCTACGAAGTTCAAGAGTTTATCATCAATAGTTGAAGCCGAAGACGAAGAAGAAGATGAAGACGAGGAGTCAAAGACGTTTCTATTGGATGTTGTGAGAGTGGTGCTATCATCATTGCCGATCGGATAAGTGGTTGATTTCCTTTCTTAGAGATTTTACTTCCCATGATTTTGCGGGGTCTCCAAAAATTATTCGGAAGGTTTCCTTCCTACCATTCAACGTGTTGCAGGATTTCTCTCTTCATTCCTACCTGCACACATGTGAGAACCATAAAAGTGCGTCTTTTGAGTACAGTTTCATAAGACCATTTTGGTGAGGCAGAAGTCAAGGCGAAATGCTTATTGGTCGCTCTCGAACCTGAATTCTTTCATTATGGCATAGGTTGACCGGTCACACTTTCTTCGATTAATCGCACTTTATATTTGAATTTTGTCTTGTAATTCTGACTTCTTGACACTAGATTGAGAACCTTTATGTCCTCATAGCTCTTTGGATGCTAGGAAAGCTGGAACGCTTTGAAGTTGGAGTAGGTTTTGTGGGTATATCTCTCGTAAACCCTCACGAGACTATAACTCGTCCACTAGGGACACCTCGGGGTTTAAAGGCTTGTTATACATGCTAAGTGTAACCGTATTCTCGACGAAAAGGAGTTGTATGTTTTAGTTTGATTTGCTCGAGGACTAGCAAAGTCTAAGTGTGGGAGAATTTGATAGGTGTAGAATACACCCTTTTTATTATCTATTGTTTATGCTTTCTTTGCTATTTTTCTTGTAAATTATGTATTTTACGCGTGTTTTTGAGTTATTAGGTACTCTGGAGTCGCACGGAGAAAAAGAAAAAGAAATCACCCAATTTGAGCTAAAAGGGAAAAATTCTCATTTCATGAGCGAACGTTATCTGGAGTCCAGTCAAGGTTAAGGACAACTCTTTTGGGAGGAGTACTAAATACAGCCAGCTGTGGTTAAGGGGATGCCGTCTGGGTAGCCCTTATTAAAGTGACCGGGTGTGCTGTTAGCACCCAAATTTGACTTAACCCTAAATCGAGAGGAACTCTTCTTTCTCAATCATTTGCAACAGAAATTGAGAAGTAAATAAAAAGAAAGAAAAGAAGCGCCGCTGCTGCTGTGAAATCGAGAGATGGAGAGAATTTAAGAGAGTAGTTGCCATTTGAATCAGAGAATTGAGGAGATCGCTGGAGACAGAGATGGTGTTGTTGCTATTCAAATCAAGAACATAGAGAGGATGAAACCGAGAAATTGAAAGTGAATCTGAGATGAGTCCGAGATTGGAAGGGATTGATGGTGAAATTGAGTTCGTTCTTTAGCTCAAGCAGATCGACATGTAGTCAGGGTTTGTTTTTAAAATCAGATGAAGAGCACCAATTCAGAGAAAATGGGTTTGATACTGGAGCTGAAGGAATGGATTTACAAACAACATGGCTTTGGGTTTTAGGTCATGAATCAGAGATGGGTCAGTTTGAGATCGAGAAATTTAGAAAGAGAAGTTGCTGCTACTGATGTTGGTTGATTAACAGAGATGGATATGAGGTTGTATTTGAGTTGAGATGGATAAATTGAAGTTCAATGGTGAGATTTGTTGGAATCTGTTGATTAAGCTTGATGGGTACTGCTGTTTAAGAAGAAATGGAGAATGGGTTTCGAAATCAGTGAGTTGAGAATGATTCTGGTGCTGTGAAATGATGAAGATGGTGGTGTTATGAAGGCTAAATGGTGTTGTTGAAGTAGCAGCAATTGTGTTGATTGAATTGCCTTAGATGTATGTTAGGTCTCTATAGGTTCTGCAATGAAAAGACTGAATTTGGCCGGGAAAACACCCTGAAACAGAGGAAACTCTACCTGAGATCCAGTTATGTGAGTCGACTCAGTGACTCGCTAAACCTAACTCGGTGAGTCTGAGTCAGCCGACTAAGCCAATTCAACCCTGAATAAGACAGCTAACTCAAGCTGACTAACTCCCTACCCTGACCCAGTTGACTAACAAAAGACCGTTAGCTTGACCGTTAACTTTGACGGTTCAGTGACGGAATATTCCTTTAGCGGAGTAGAAGATTCTGGTTGGGTTCGGTGATCCCAGTAATTTTCCGGCGACCCAAAATAACAGAATTTTGTGTGAGCTTTTCTCAATGGGTGTGAAGACTTGGATGTGGAATTTAACTTGAAATTGAAATTGGCAGAGAAGTGGAGCAATTTTACAAAGACAAGGACTTGGAGATTGAATGGGAAAGGGATCTTAATCCTAAGAAGATTGCAAGCAAATTGAAGCCTTTAAATAGAGAAGTTCTCTACTTTTCTCTACACACACAACACTTTTGTTTTTGCTTGCTTTTCACATCTTTTCTTCTTTTAATTATTTGTGTGAACTTCAAAATTCTTCTTTTAATTATTGGTGTGAATTTCAAAAACATGAGTAGCTAATTTTCTTATTGATTGGGGATGAATTCCTAGTTCTTGACATATTTTGAGTTTTGTTTTAAATCTACTTTGAAGTTTTCACATGATTATCGTTTGTTTTTACGAATATTAATGTTTATGCTTGATTGATAAATCGTTTAAGTGGCCAACTAAATTGATTTGTGAATTGATCTAAAGCTAGTAAAAGTTATGGAAATAAGTAATCGTTTCTTGACTCTTTACACAAGTAAAAAACACGAGACCTTGCGGAGGGATTCCGTGGAGCTAGGGATGCCCATGGTTCGGTTTTCTACCCGAACCGAACTGGTCCAAACCGACAAAAAAACCCATAAAACCACAAACCGAAAAACCCAAAACCGAGAAACCCAAAAACCGAGAAAACCGACTTTAGGTGGTTGGTTTTGGTTTGATGTCATAAAAGAACCAAAAATCCAAAAAAAACAAACCATAAAAAAATCAAGAGTTAAAACAAAAAAACCGACAAAAACCATTAAACATGTATATATACACTTCAATGAGTATATCCATAAATAAATAAAATATAATTAAAATAATAAATATGTTATGTGTAGTTATGTTAGTATTAATTCATAGGATTTGTGTATTAATATAAAAAAGGTTATTAATATTATTCAAAAAGATTCTCATCTGACAAGAAGCTTGTCGGGAGCCTAGCAACAAGCTGGGCTCCAACCCCTTTTTGTACTACCACACTTAGCCTGTGAAAAATGAAGTCCCCTATGCGCACATTAGCATCATAGTTGGCCATATAGTTGCGAAGACGTTTAATGAAATTAATCGTTATGTTAGTATTAAAATTGTATCTAATATCGAATTATATATGTATATCCATAAATAAATAAAATATAATTAACATTGTATCTAATATCGAATTATATATGTATAATATATATGATTTTAATGAGTATACCCATAAATAAAGAGATTATAGTTCAAAATATATTTAATTTTGACGAAATGCTTTACAATTATGATTTACAAGTTAAAATGAAAGTCTATTAAAAAAAAAAAACCCAGAAAAACCAAAAAAACCGGTGGGACGGTTCTGGTTTCTAATATTTTAAACCGAGCATGGTCTGGTTTGGTTTTCGGTTTCTTATAAGAGATATTGGTTTGGTCCTTGGATTTGGCAGAAAACCAAACCAAACAGAACCATGGGCAGCCCTACGTGGAGCAATTGTGTGTGAAAACAACGTTAGCAAGTAGACCTTGATCTAATAGTCTAACTACTAATATCAACCTAATAAATTCACAAATCTTAATGCGTATAATTAAATTACATCTTGAGTGATCTACTACTAGATGGTTTGGTAAAATAGAATCCAGTAGTCGAGAACTTCTGTATCCGGTGATACAAGAAATTTAGGGGTTAGCACTGATCTAGCTGCTATACCTACGGTTGGTGATAATCTGTGACTAATAACAAATAGATGAAAAACATAACTTGAATCATTGTTTTGCAACGAAGAACAATTCCTTGATCTAACCTCTCTTATTGATTTCAACTTAAACTTTTGATTACTTTGTTTACTTTCTTTTTGCAAACTTAAAACAAGAAAACTCCCCTTATTGTGTCAATTAAACAACTAAAAACTCTTGCTCCTCATGGGAACGAACTAGACTACACTATATTACTTGTTAATTAGGTGGAAAAATATTCACTAATTTGTTGTGGTTACGACACACGTCATTTTGCATCAGTTGTATAATGACAATGGTGATTATTCAACTCATGAGAAAATACTCGTTTTATTTCATTCTTCTTCCGATTAAGAGATGAGATTTTCCGGCTTCTGGAACTAGTAACCAACTCAGCAGGAATACTGATTTTACATGAGTTGTTAATATGACCAATCTGTATATCATGAGAACATGTTTTAACAAGATCTGAATCATTACAGGAGTTAACCTTATCCTTAATCGAATTAAGTCGTCTCAAGAATTTAAAAACGTCTTCAAAAGCCGTAAACAGATCTTTGTCAATAGATCCATCATGATAGTATTCCTCGAAAAGATTAAGTAGCAATCTAGTGAGATTCCATATCTTTGAGCTTTTGTCAGCAGGCTTCCTGTGTCGACTCTTCTTAGAAGAACCCTTATCTTTTCCTTTAGGTTGTTTTCCATCAGCTAAGGTTATTAACGTCTTAGTTGTCTCGAGATTATCTTGTGAGACCAGAGGTCTTAAAGAAAAAAAATTATGAACAACCCTTAAGGATTTCTGGTGTGCATCACAGATAGACGAAAATAGTTTTCCAAAAAGGTTTCCCATTAGAACAACCTTTAGGATCAAACAAACACAAACTTATTAGGTTTCTTATGTTTGCCTGCTCTGATACCAATTGAAAACGCGGGGGTACAACAATCACACCCAACTATTTCGTTCGGCAATCTGTATGAACTAAACTCCAATATAATTCTGAGAGCACCAAGTTACTGAGTCTCAATCACGAAATATATTAAAGAGCTTTATATCTTTCTCAACACAATCAGTAAATCAAACAGATAGAAATACGTGAACCTTATTGTTATGAAAATAACTCGGATGGTACCAAAGACCAATGTCCAAGTGTCAATTAAGTCCTATCCAACAAATAAGGTCGGATTTACCAACTATGATTGAACTACGCACAACCTGTGATATTTCAATTATATAAAGAAAATATAATGCGGAAAAGAAATAACACAGACATTAAATTTTTTGCTAACGAGGAAACCGCAAATGTAGAAAAACCCCTGGACCTAGTCCAGACTTGAACAACACACTGTATTAAGCCGCTACAGACTTTAGCCTACTACAAGCTAACTTCGGACTGGAATGTAGTTGAGCCCTAACCAAGTCTCACACCGATTAAGGTAAAATCGCGTTCCTTACGCCTCTTGAATCTCACAAGACTCTGCGTACTATTCCCCTACCTGACGTCCTTTACAACCTAGAAGTTGCTACGACCCAAAGTCGAAGACTTATAAATAAATCTGTCTCCCACAGATAAATCTATTCTATTTGTTGTTTTCATCTTAAGATAAAGATCAAGGTGAACAGGAAACTCAACTAATAATCTGACCTTATACTCCCGAATAGCAGCCTATAAATATTAGTCACCTCATAATAACCTAACTGATTAACAGAAGAAGTTATTGGGGAATCACGAGAGTCTGAGACGAAAAAACTGTTGTGATTACTTTTTATATCTTACCTATCGAGAAAACCTTAAAGAGGATCAAACTCAATACGATAGAAAAAGTAAGATCAGGATACGCAACTACAGAGAAAATAGTTGGACCTGGCTTCACGAATACCAAATGAAGTCTTTAAGTCGTTAAACCTAGTAATGGTTTTCAGAAGAACTGGAAATATAGGTTAATGGAGAATCGACTCTAGTTTGCAACTAGGACACACGAGAGTGTCGGGATTAGGTTTCCCATATGCTAGAGTTCCTCCTTATATAGTCTTTCAAATCAGGGTTGCTTACAATCAAAGCTAAGATAGCTTATTAACAAAGCAATTAATATCCACCATTGGATGAACTCCTGATTTAAGATTCAAGCTAAGTTTGCTTAGAAAATATGCAATCAATCTCCACCGTTAGATGGTATTAGCTTGATACACACAAATGAAATATACCTATATTTAGATATGAGTGAACCGTACCTAAATGTGTATAACAAGTTGGCTCAATAACAGTTAACCGAAGTTAGCTGTATGAACACTTTTAGCTTAGCCATATTCATCTAACACTTCTAGATCAAATATGATAATCAATCAATCATGATAGATAATAAAATGAATCTAAATGTGTTTCAAGAGAGTTGTTCAAATGTTCACTATCTCATAGGAATATCCATGAACCATTTGAAACATATTTGACTTGGTTTGTAATTGTACAAAGTAATTATACAAGAACCAATTCATGAACACAATGCCATGGTTTGCAAAGCAAGTTCGCATATCTTAATTCATTAAAGTTCCAGGGACTTTAGTTCGCAAACTGAGTTCGCAAACGAACTTGAGTTCATGAGTATGAGTTGTCATACTTACCGATTTTAGAACCTAACCACTGAGTTCGCAAACTGAGTACGCGAACCACAGTTCCGGACCTTCCTAGTCTTGCTGTTCGCAAACCACAGTTCCGCACCTTTCACAGGTAAACCCGTTCGCAAACAAGAGTTCCGGACCTGACTAGTACTTCACAGTTCGCATACTAGGTACGCATACTGTGTTGTATTCAGACATTGGTAGTAGTTCTAAAACTCCAATTCAATCATTGAAACATCCTTGGAAGATGACAATGGTAATCTTACACATACCACTAGCTTCAAGTAATTTTCAAATGATTAATTGATCAATACGAAACTTCCCAAGTTAACATCAAATGATTGTATCACACAAATCATGTAAGATGTTCAAGGTAATTTTCACATGATCATCTTGACTTAATATTTAGTTTCCAACAAATGAATTGTTTAAAACTAAACTTGTCAAGTAGATGATGAAGCTTTGTAAGCTTTAAACTTGTATTTCGAGAAATATATAAACGAGATAAACTCGACTCGAAATTTCAAATGTGGATAACACAAAGTCTATATAGTTATACGACTTAGTCTCATTAGAAGATAAAACTGAATTATAGACTTCTGAGTGATAGATAAGTTTTAGTCTCCACATACCTTTTGTCGACGAAGTTCCTCCAAGGTCTTCAGTAGATCTTCTTCTGCGCCGTGAAGTCTAATCCTCAACTACACACTTCTATTCTAATCCGAGACATAGCTTGTGATGATCCCAATCTTTGCTTGCTTTTAACCAAACCCGTTAACCAAGTTCTGTGCTTAGAGTGTCTAGTAGTCAAAAAAAGAAAAGAAAAAAAAAGGAGTGCTTTTAACTCTCTTAGCATAATATGTCTAATTAGTAGAAGATTTGGTAAAAATTAAAAAACAAAGAAAAAAATATAGCATGCAAGACACGTGGCCTACATGAGTAGCTAGGGATAGGGCTGGCAATGGATGAAAATCCGACGGATTTTAGGAAATCCGATTCCGATAGGTTAGTAGTTATCGGAATTCCGAAATCCGATAACATCCGACGGAATTTTAAAATTTGAATCCGATTCCGATAGGTTAACTTATCGGAAATCCGATAAATTCCGATAATTCCTAAAAATATGAAAAAATTGGGTAAAAGGGATTAAAAATTACTAATCCGGTTAGAAATTCCGATAATTTCCGATAAATTCCGATAATGTATGATAATTTCTAAGAATACAATTTCCGATAGTCAACATCTTTATCCTAGAGGTAGGAAATTATTAATACATTCCTATGTGTTATCGGATGTCGGAACTTAACAATAGGATGGGGTCTAATCCGATTCCGTTACGTTAATGGGGGAAAATCCGATAAGAAATCCGATCCGACTTCCGATATCCGATATAACGGATAAAATCCTATAGGATCATGAATTCTCGGAAACGGATTTCGGATTTCGGACTATTATTGACAGCCCTAGCTAGGGATGTTTAAGTAATTGGCAAGAGTCAAGTTAAAATAGAAGAATCAAGAAAAATCTCGGTACTCTTTCCTTTTTCTTCCTCTTTTCTCCCTTTTCCTTTCTTTTCTTTCTCGAATGATATTCCTCATCCCCTGAAAATTTCGAGAACATTACTGAAATCACGAAAAAGTTAGTAATGCTCTGTGGAGGTAGTTTAACACCTAGTTGTTGATAACGTTCATGCATGTTGGTTAGATTGTAAATGGAGAAGAGAAATTGCTGTTCTTCAACCCGAGAATTTGATTTCAGGCAAGTGGTTCTCAATAAATTGATCCAAACGATTTTTCATAAAGTTTCCAGTTTGTGTATTACATTAGATATATGCTTTATCGGTACTTTGTTGTAAAGTCTTCTTCAAATTGGATTTGATTGAAAACAAAGAAACTAGGGTTCTATATTTATATATGGGGATTTCTCCCAAGTCTGTTTGTAAGGTTAAGTTTGTGACTAATGCTTGAAATGGGTTGATTGATTTATTAACCCTGGATTTGTATTGACAGCAATGAGAAGTCTGAAAGTTATGGTAGTTGATTGTGTAGAATCCTCTGATGATACAAGATTTAATCTAGCTTGCTATGGGTGTAAATACTTTACCACTTTGGCTATATATTTTTTGGCAGGGTTCTTCAAATTACAATATCTAAGTTTTCATTTGTGTAATGGAACGCTAATTGTGCGTTGTACTATTATGTTCCTATACTGCCATGTCTTATGTGCGTGACTGCGACATATTGAACCTTATGTCTGCCACTTTTGTTATTTGAATATTTAGCTTGTTTGTATGTTTAAGATGTGGTAAGCCTTGTAAAAAAAATTATTAGGCAGTGATAAGAGCATAAATTTGATGGAATTTCTTTGGTAAAATTTTAAGTTTGAAATTTAGATACTCTCTAGAATTGTTAGCTAGTGTTGTAGTGGTGGTAGTTGTGAAGTGATCTGGTGCTGAATGTTTAGTAGTAGAAGAATAGTGGAGACGTAAAAAGGTGTTTACACTGTCTTTCCTGTACGGACAGGTAGAAATAGGTTGATTCAGCCAAATCCCAATGATCTGAATTTTGATGTTAAACAATAAAGCATGCATAGCTAGGACTAGGCTTGTGTGTCCCTACCTTTTCTTACATCATTTTCTTGATTGTCTGATTTGCCAAGAATAAGGTCCAGTAGTGGCTCTAGCATCTTACCTCCACAAATTTGTAAAAAGTTTTGTAGCACAATGGCTACGGTTGCTACTGTATTAATATCGTCTCTTAGCAGAAGACGCTCATATAATTACTGATTATGTAATGTTTTAAACTACTGATTATTGGTAGTCTAATCATACCTATGGAAATCCCATAAGAGCATCTATTGCACATTCACCACTCGTGGCTTATGTCTCCTATATATTGAATTTTGGCCACTTGTTTGACATGGAATATTAATGATATTACATGAGACTTGGTGTTCACACTTTATCTATATAGCCAATGTCCTACCATCTGAGTTTTGGTGTACGTTGCATGTGCAACGGTGTTTCTACTTTATAAGTTAGATTAGCCAAGCTGTGAATATACCTTGTCGTAGGTGACTGCTTAGTTTAAGTCTATATTTGACTGAAATTGTTCTTGAACGGTGAATACACATTTGAATCTATTGGTATTGTTACGACAGCATAGAGCTGTGGTTAATTAATTATTATGAGTATGCAATTGGATTATTGACATCTAAGTCGAATGGAATTTTGAAGAGACCATGCATTTTCGACTCAATGGTATTCATGTATTTATGTGTCAAATGTCGGGGGCCTAAGTTTTGTTCTTAAATTTTGGTTTAGAAAGGCCTAACTTAACTAATAAAATTCTCCCGTTTGCGGGGCAAAAGCGAAATGTCATGTAAACTGCATTTTAATTGTTTTCCGACATACGATAGATTATTTATGTATGAGATTAGATTATTGTGTGTTGGATGAAATGAAGGAGTTTTGCTACTGTTGATTTTACATTGTATTGATTAGTGTATTAGCTAGCCCAAACTTGAAGAGGGAGAGTGTGTCTAGACAAGTTTCTAGAAATGAAGATCGGGGCTTAACTTCCCATGGGGTATAAATGAATTACCTCAAGCTCTCTTGTTTTCCTTCCTTTTTCTGCAATATTTTAGTCGCCGATGGCTTCGGATCTGTAAGTGGTTTACTGTGTAAATGAAATGTTTGCTAGGCTAACGAGATACAGGGAATGCTTACTTTGTTTTAACTGCAGGTGGATTTAAATGATGCAGGGAATGCAAACTTTATTTTAGCAGCAGGTAGACTTAAATGATGTACATTTTGGCTGAGCTTGGAAGCGACTTTATATGTGAATGAAATATTATTTCTATCTAATATGCACGGTAGTCGACACTAAGTAGAATTTGGTTTGAGCCCAATGGCCTCTTTAATTCTTGAGCTAAGATAATTGTGTAGCTTATGTGATATTTGAGAGAAGTATGTCAGATGAATTCATTTCCACACTGTACTTGGAAGTTGTATCAGTACAATGATGACTAAGAGTTAAAAATGTGGTAATTTAGAATATGGGTTGACTTTTTCATAGATGATGAGGATATTAATCTATAGAATCTTTATAGTATGGATTGGAGTAATGGGAATTCAAATTATATGTACAGTTGTAAAGTTCAGGTGATTATGAACGTCATATTATAATTGACTAGGAAATGATCACGTTCGGGTAGCTGCAAACCAGAGGTGTCTATAATTCTAACATGCTACTCCTTTAATCTTTGATTCATTTGGTGTTCACATCTGTTTGAGTTGGCAGTTTTGATATCTTTTGTTATTTTTGGAAATTTGGCATCCTCGTGGCTTTTGGTCAATAATGTGTGATCAATGCTTTGCTCTTTAACATGTGAATCCCATCTTATAAAATCTTGTAAGTGCGGTAAATAAGAGGGAAAGTTGGATAACTGCTCTTGTGGTGCATGGCGTGATGAACTACGATCGTGCTTGATCCCTTCGAGCAACGGAGAGGGTACGTAGGCAGCCGCTATGCGATTCAGCACAATCCTTCAAGGTTGTTCATATCTTCGGAAAGGAGTTGGTTACTGCTTGGCAGTTCATACCATCCCTTTCAGAGATGATTGCAACCTTGCAAGTATATATATCATTGGCAAGAGGTGGTTGCAGTACTGGCTCTTCATACTACCTAGTGAAGATATGATTGTTGTCTTTCCAAGATAATTCATACCATCTGATAATTGTACAACCCACAAGGCAAGAGATGGTTATTACCGTTCAATGTAATTCATATCATCTGTCTCGGCTTGGGAGTTTAAGCAATGGTTGTTATCGTATGAGGTGATTCATACATGAGGATAAAGAATGGTTGCTGCATATGATGGCAGTTCATACCAGATGATTACTAACTCTTTGAGTAGTTCATATCATCTGAGAAAGATTGTCCGATGAGCTTGACCAAGCACTGTGAGTTGCCAGGCCAGAAATGGCACCCCACCTACGGGTGGCTACCCGGAAGACGGTTTGTTTGATAACAGTGGATGGTATCGGACTACCCTGGCATTGAATTACCGTTTGTTTGATAACGTCGCGTTCTGTCAGGCCTTAATTGGCACCTCACCTACGGGTGGCAACCCGGAAGACCGTTCGTTTGATAACGGTGGCTGGTATCAGACTACTCTGGCAAGAGATATTGCATCCTCACAGCAAAACGATGAAGATCATCTGTTGGACTCGATGACCCGTATTATGAAACCATTTATGGTAGCGAACTTTGGAAGTCTGTTTGCTTTCCGAGTGGCGTATCGGGAAGTTGGAGCTTGCCAATCGGGTCGGAGCGAAAATTTTCTGATCTGCCACATAGCTATAAGTAGACTAGAAATCGATTATATAGTCTTGATCAACTAAACTTGACGAACAAGCTTGAGATAGCAACGCTTGCGAGTTCGACCGAGCAGTACTCTAACATTTTCGACTCCCGCAGATGGCATATAAGTTAATTAGTCTTTATGCATGAGCTTCAAACCCAATATTGCAGATACGTAACTCAAGCACCTTTGTAGGCATTTATTTTTTATTTTTTTTGAAAGTTACTTATATTGAAAAGCAAAGAGTTACACGGGATTTTCCAAAATGTTGGTTTCCCTTATCTCATCAAACTGATTTGAGATATTGGTGTCTACCAACATAATGTTAACCCCATTTCGTAAGCTAGAACTAGTAACTGAATTAGAAAAACATACAGCCGATAATAAAGCAGAATTTAGAAAATGTGTCATCATCAACCATTGTTGTTTATGAATTCCTTGTTTACGCGCTTCTTTGGCCAAGATGTCCGCCACTTCATTGCCTTTCCTGTTCTTAAACATAAAACCCAAAAAGTTTCCACAAGTCTTTAGAATCTTCACTGCTTCAGAGACTATGGCTTGGTTTCTCCAAAAAATGTTGCTCTGCTTGTCCTGAGCATAAAAGATTAGCCTCTGGCAATCACCTTCCACCCAGAAGTTCTTTAAGTCCATTCTTTTTGCCCAGTTTGCTGTTTCTAGCATGCTCTGCTTCTTCTACTGTGGAGGCCTTGAAAGTCCCAGCTGTAGCTTGGATTGCACCACCTGTATCACATCGCAGAATTATACCATATCCAGCAGGAGTAGAAAAATCAATCCAAGAAGCATTGAAATTTATTTTGAGTTGGTTTACTTGGGGTTTTGACCATCTACTAGCATTTATGTCAATATGGCTATGTAAATCAGAAAGGGAATCAGAAGTAACTCCCTGTTTTAATTGTCTCAGAGGAGACCAAAAAGCCAAGTGCCGCTGAACAACAAGAAAAAGTTGAATGCTTGTAGTTGATTTGGATTGAAAGATTCTTGGACATCTTTCCTTCCAAATCAACCAACATTTAGTAGCCATGATTTCTATCTCAGAGTTATCATATATACCTGCTCTCCAGTTGGAATACATTTGAGCAAAAGAATAATCTAAGTTACTACTATGATTTATACCCACAACAGGAGGCAGTAAGGCAACAGATTTAGCATAAGGACATTCAAAAAACAAGTGCTTTAAAGATTCACAATCATGCTCACAAAATATGCATGTCGTATCTATATCATCCATATGTTCACTCAGTTTTCTCCTAACAGGCAAGGCATTATGGATACACTTCCATAAGAAGATTTTAATTCTTTGTGATACATTCAAATTCCAAAAGGATTTCCAGAAAGAAATTATATCAGTATTAATGGAATCAAATGAAGGATTTTTCAGTTTTTTGTACATAGATTTAACTGTAAAGTTTCCGTCATTAGTAAGCAGCCAACGTAATCTATCTTGTTTCAGAGTACCATTCAGATTTGTGAAAATTCTAATTCCTAGAATCTTATCAGCAATTTCCGAAGCAAAGTTACTTTTAACTTTCGATACATTCCACTTTTTGGTATTTGAGTCTAACAACTCAGATACAAGTGTTAAGAGATTTTGTTTAGAACCACAGTAAGACATTAGGTTTTGTTCCATACCTGGTATCCAATTATCAGTCCAAATGTTGATAGACTTACCGTCGCCTACCTCCCAGCAACTGAATTTGTGGATTAGAGATACCCCCTGCATAATGCATCCCCATATCCACGAAGCATTGTAATGTTTTTGGCATGGAAAATAGTTGAGGTTTTAAAGTATTTGTTCTTAAGAACAGAGCCTAAAAGGGTGTTCTGTTGAGGTGTTATTCTCCAAGCTAGTTTAGCAATCATTGCAATGGGGTTTTGGGCGTATTTGTGTACGTTCAGATTCTTTTAGTGTGGTGGAAGCTTTCAAAAATTCAAAGCTCCAAGAAATAGGTGGTTGGAAATTTGTAGACATTATGAAGCTATAAGGTTCATTCACACTTTTAGGGAGGCGAACTTTTCAGCAGATAACATGGCTAAGCGTGGTAGTTTTCTAGATAATGAGGAGGGAATGCATTATAATGGAAAACCTTTTTTTTTTAATTCAGTTGAATATCCAAATGTTGCTTATTATAGATTCAAGTAGTTTACAAGTTTTTGGGGTTGCTGTGACCTCTTTTCTTGTAAGCTCTTTTTTGTAAATTTTGTTATCTATTAATACAAATTTTTGACTTATCAAAAAAAAAAAAAAAACAACCATTGCCTTATTCATTTTATTTGCTTCCTTAAAGCCTAGACCACCTACTTCAACTGGTTCACACATAAAGCCCCAACTGATGGGATAGTAACCCTTTGAGTTTTTCTGTTTACCCCACTAAAAGTCCCTTTGGACTGCATCTATTTTATCTGTGATTTTTATAGGCAAAGAGAAACACCCCATTTGGTATATGGGAAGACTAGATAAAGCATATTTAATTAGGACTTTTTTACTTGCTTGAACTAAAGTTGTGCCATTCCAACTTTGAGCTATTTTTTCCATATTAGTGACTATCTTATCAAAAGTCTTGATTTTTTATCTATCAATAAATAAAGGAGCTCCTAAATAAGAGTCACTAATGATAATTTTCTTAATCTTCATAAGTCTAATCATAATTCTTTGAAATTTAGAATGAATTCTTTTGCTAAAGAAAATGCCTGACTTAGAAAAATTTATGAGCTGACCAGATGCATTACTAAATTGGTTGATGATATTTAAAAGATTTTTTACAATTAACTAGACTCGCTTTAGAGAACAACAGACAATCGTCTGCAAAAAGGAGATGGGAGATTGGGATACTATGCCTAGATATTTTTATACCACTTATATGTTTGGTTTTTTCTTTTGCTGAAAGGAGACTAGATAAAACATCCATACAGATTAGGAAGAGGTAAGGAGATAGTGGATCTCCTTGCCTTAACCCTCTTGTAGGAGTGAAAAAATCACATGGTGTGCCATTTAGAAGCACTGCAATTGATGAGGTAGAAACACATTGATGAATTAAACTACACCACTCCTTACTAAAACCAAAAGCAGATAGGGTTTGGAGTAAAAAGTTCCAATTGACCCTGTCAAAGGCCTTGGACATGTCTATCTTAATACATAGACCTCCATTTTTAGTTTTCATTTTCTTTATTGAGTGGACCACTTCATGGGCCACCACAATGTTATCATCAATCTTCCTAGAAGACAAGAAAGCCGACTGAAAAAGGGAATTCATTTTTTCTAAGTGAATTTTCAACCTATTAGCTAGAAGTTTAGATAGTATTTTATATGGGGTATTACTCAGTCCTATTGGTCTGAAGTCACTAGGAGATTTAGGTTGTTTGATTTTAGGAATTAAAAAGAGAAAAGTCTCATTTAACTTTGGGTTAATTATTTTTGAAACAAAAACATTTTGGATTATTGCGACTATTTGGTTCCCAACCAGAGACAAATTATGCTTGAAAAACTCACCGGGAAACCATCTGGTCCTGGTTATTTATTAGATTTCATAGATTTTACTACCATCCAAACTTCATCTGAAGTTGGGATCCTTAATAAATCCACATTATCCTGGTCAGAAATGACTTTAGGAATGAGATTCATTAGTTCTTGGTCAGGCACTGTGGGGGGAACAGTGAAAAGGTTTTCAAAATGCATTTTCAGTTCCTCAGCAATTTGAGGTTTTTGTTTTAAAATTTCCCCGTTTTGATTTAAAAGACAATCTATTTGATCACGCTTTCTTCTTTTTATAGTTTTCAAATGAAAGTAGTCCAAGATTAACAAAGTTGTCTCTTGACAATTGTTTGGTGATTTCCTCTTGAGTGTCATAAAGGTTTTCTAGCTCTAAGAGTTTCTGGTTCAGATGTGTCTGTTTATTAAGGACTCTACTAGACGAGTGAATTGAATCGATACTTTGTAGAAGTTTTTTAATCTTCTTCTTAGGAACTCCGAAGACAATTTTACGCCAAGACGTAAGGTTTTCGCCTAAGTTTTTTAGGTTGTTAAGTACTACGTCAGTCACATTCAGTAAAGATGGATCCCAAGTATGTGTTATTAACTGAATACAAGAATGTTCTTTAAGCCAAGTGTCGAAAAATTTAAAAGGGTAATTATGGCTGAAATCAGAGAAAGGAAAAAGATCTAGCCTAATTGGTCTATGATCAGACCCGAAGGACGGGAGATGAGTTAAGAAAGATTCAGGGAAATGAGAAATCCATTCATCATTTATATAGGCTTTGTCGAGCCTTTCCTGAATATTTTTATTTGCCTCTCTATAATTATTCCAGGTGAAAAAATTTCCTTGAAAACCTAGGTCTGATAGTCCTGCCCTTTGAAGAAGCCTTTTGAAAGGCTTAGCTTCCATACTATTGAAAGGTAAACCCCCCAATTTTTTAGAAGGACTCAAAACTTGGTTGTAGTCTCCTATTACAACCCAGGGCATGCCAGAGTGAGCTATTCTAGAGGATATATCTTCTATAAATTTGCAAGATTCTAGTTTCCTAGGTTTATAAGGGTTACCGTGTAGAAAGCAGTTAGAAGCCAAAAGTTGTCATAGAAATTTGTTTTGATTAAAACATTTAACATGTTTTTGTTTGAATGCACAATTTCGAAATGAAAGCCATCGACCCATGCCAAAGCAAGACCACCTCCTTTACCAATAGGGTCTACAAAATAACAATTAGGGAAATCAGACAGAAGTTTTTTTAGATAGTGTTTCTGAGACTTAGTCTCAGACAAAAACAAAATTTCAGGTTTTTCAGTTTTTATTATGTGATCTAAATGTTGCCTAGTTTTTTTTGTACCACACCCTTGTGTATTCCAAGCTAAAATTTTCATTGTTCTAATTGCAGAAACCTTAAGTAAACTAGAGCAAGAAGAGTCAATGACACTAATTGGAGTCTAAAGTAAAACTATAAATGCAATCCAGAAGTAATAGAAGTATACTCAATTTCAAAATTCACAGAATGACTATTATATATATCAAGGGAAGAGAGGGAATGACAGGGTTTTAGTTTTAAATGTGCAACAATCTATTTAGCTATAGATACAGGAAGAACAATTATAACATCAAGCAAACAAATTATCAAATTCAGAAACAAAGCACTGAGAAGTTTAAAGATTGAGTTTAAGAAAAGTACCTGAGCCCCCTAATTTCCTTCGTCAACAACCTTTATTATGGATACAATTTTCTCTTCAATAGGGAAAGGTACTGGCATCAACCTTTCAGATTCTTTTAAGAAAGACCCATACTGGTTAAATTCATTTTGACTCGAATTAACTTCTAAATTTAAAACAGAAGGAGGAGGGGGAGAAGGATTGAAATGGTCAGACGAATGACCATCAGAAGCTAACAAATTATCTGAAACAGAAGTATTACTATAGGAAGATAATTTACTTGAAGAAGACGAGAAAGTGATTATGAATGCAGGTTTCACAGAAAGTTCGTTTTCCGGAGTGAAGAATTGTTCATCAGAAGATGCGGAGATGTTAGATCTATTATCGCCGGAGTAGCAGAAGAAGATTCACCCCGACATAAATTTGATTTCTTCACTAAATCCCCTAAAAGACCATCTGACCTAGTTTTGAAATCCCAATCTGAAATTTCTTTGTAGTCGGGTAAGGGAAAAAAGCTAGGAGTAATAGGTGAAACGTCTGAATATGGTCTTTTACCCAGATTTGATGGATATTCATCCATATCTGAATCCGACCCACCTAAAGGAAAATTCAGACCGTCTGACTCACCTTCCTCATCTCCCATTTCAGATGAGTCTGAGTCAGGTCCATATAATCGATCGATAAAAACATCAGCATCAATGAAATCATAATCATTAATATCTTCTAGAACAGAAGAAGGAGAAAGAAAAGCTGGAGAACTCATAGTTGCATCAGAATAAAATGCCAAATCAATTTCCTCGTCTAAAAGAACCTTAAACTCATCTTCCCAGCTTTTAGATTCATCATCTATATCTATGTAAGGAGAACTGTCATAGGTCCCTTCTAACATACGATTCTCTAGGATAGCGCAGTTTGATTGCACATGACCCAATCTGTTATAGGTAAGGCAAAGTCGATGTGGAAGATTCATATAGACAAAATGAATCACAGATTCTAGATTAGACCCAACCTTGGCTCTAACAGAGCTAAGAAGTTGTCTTTCAATATTGAGTTCTACCTTAACAAAAATAGGGTCTCCAGGTTCTGGAATAGCATTTGGGGATAGATTTCAGATACACGTCCAATTTTTTTACAGATCCTAGCTATGATGCAATCATGGTAATGAAAGTTCTGGAGATTTAGGAGCTGAACCCAAACTGAAATGTATTTCAGTGCATCTCTTTCTATTAGACCATCAGAGAAAATGGGACACATAAGAAAAGCATCACCATATACTTGTCAAGGTCTGTAAGCCAGTATTAAAGCCACATGTTTCTTTTGATGAAACTCAACCAGGAACAAGTTTTCAGAAATGATAGAGATTTTGAATTTAATTCAAAGACCCCATCTGTATTTTAAGGCGTACTTGATGAATGTCTTATCAAAAATAGAAGTTGAGAAAACTCTACCCACTAGAGAAGTTTCACTGTTAACATCTTCAATGATCAAGGGAAAAAGAGGTTGAGGAGGTGAGTCTCTATTTGATGCATGTCTTAATATTGATTGAGCATTTAAGGGTTGTAAACCCACATGCAGTAAAATTAGTTGTTTCATTAAAAGCAAAGCTGTAAATCAAAATAAGACTTAAAGATGCAGCACAAATGGAGGTAACAGACTCTTACGAAGAAGAGTTAAAAGGAAAAGATAGAAAGTTCCACTGCAGAGAAAGTTTTCAAATGAAACTGGGATAGCGACACTAAAGATCATCAGAAGCATTAAATAAAAGCTGATAAAAAGCCAAGGGAAAAAGTCAAAGGGACACGTAAAGGAGAGAGACGGAAACCTAAGCAATAGGGGTAAGGTATCCTAAATCTTTAGGGGATGGTTTCCCTGAAGAAGGATGGGTATGAGAAGTACAGGCTTAGCTGTCACAGTATAAGACAAGAAAACACCTTTTTGAAATTTTAGATATTTCTTAAAAAAACGCACTGTTTCAACCAGACAGAGTAAAAATAGTTGAAAAGAAACACCAAGTATACACTGTGTTAAAACTGATTAGGCCTAACCAAAGAGATAGACCAGTGTCCAAAACATCTGTGGTCTAATAAGCAAAGCACCAAGACAATAGAGTACAAGCAATCGTGAGCAAAACTCATAGTTTTTTTTGAAAAGAAACGGTCCAAGTTAAATTTTTAAAAAACAGGATACCAAAGAGGGTAGAGTTAAAAAAATGACCAGTGTCATGAAACTTAAAATCCACACCATAAAATTAGTGATCCTGAATGCCTGAGTATCTTGCATAAATTTAATGGTTTAAAGCATAGCCCTAGATGTCAAAGGAGCAAAAGAAATGAAAATGACCAGTGTCATAATCTAACTGATGTCCAAGAACCAAAGGAAACCAAAACTAAGTCCCAAAAGTTTCAGTTGAAATAGTTCAGTTGGAAAACAAAATGGAATTTTAAAAAAAATAAAAAAAAATTAACCAGTTCCCATCACTGGTTGGAATGAAAACCGTCTTTCTAACTTACCAATTTCATTTAAGAAGGATATTGGAAGCTGACCAGTGTCACTTCTTTTCCTCTCCCAAAGACAAGAAATCTTAAGTTCAAATTCAAATTTTATTTAAATAATATATATTTTTAAAAGTTACCTTTTGGAAAAATCTTTCCCCAGATACCCTCCCTAATCATAACATAGCTAGACGGAGACGAAAAAATTTATCGGAAAGATAGACTTTAGAGATAGAGGAATTTGCAAAGAACATTCAGTAATGAATTTGAAACATCCCTCCACTTTGAAAGAAATTTAAGTCTGGACCCACATTAAGAAGATAAAAGAATACCAATCGAAAATTTAAAGCACTCAAAGAAAAATGAAGGAAAAACCAAAGGTCAAGAGTTCAGATGTATTATAAACTAGATACATGGACAAGCCAAATGCATTTAACCGAAGCAAGGTATAAGAAGTATAAGAAAACCTCTTCCTCGATCATAAGTCCATAGGAAAACTAATAAAGTTCAAACTCAGAGCAGAAAAGTTCAATTCAAGATGGATATAATTCTACTTTATGTGATTATATATGAGTGCCGAGATCATCACAATCATCATTTATTAACTTATCAAAACACCGAAACAAGAGAAGAATTTACGGATGAAATCATGGACGCTCACAATACTAAAGAACAAGGTTTTACCATTTTCGTTGAGCATCCGGCATGCAACGGCGACCTCTAAAGGAGAGAAGAGAGGTGCTGGTGACCATATCTAATTTAGTCTAAGTATGTCTATGAAATTTTAGTTTATGCATTTTCAGAAAGTGGAAAGAAATTTCAAAAAATCATGTAACCTGGTGTACTGAATTAAATCAGTGGAAAATTTCATATTAAAGTTCATACTTAATGCAATGAATTTCAAAAACAAAAGCAATTTTTATAAAGTTTTGAATAACAAAAACATGAAGAATCTATTGATGAATTTCAAACCCTTTCCAATGGTGCGAAAATTGTTGATCCATAATTTCTGGCGCTTCAGATTTGAACCAGGGGACACATCGAGAGTTTTACTCCATAGCCGAGCTTAGAGGAGGAGAGAGGATCACCTTTGTAGGCATTTGAACTGATGTTTTAGGTACTATTTTCTACGGTATCGTAGCTGTTGGCGGGTACAATGAAAAAAATATATAAACAGGTAACTCTGAAGAGCATGTCTTTTGTTATCAATTGATTTTATCCGCTATATTATGCCAATTCCCAACTAGTCTTGTGGATAATATTAAGTTTCTGAATTTTGGGATGGTATTGAATTGAGGACAACTGCTAAACTTTATAGGTTTTAAATTGTTTTTTTTTTACTCGGTCAATGAATTGAATAAAAAAGCGAAAAACTGTACAGGGGGAAGGTTACACTAGTAGTCAGTTGCGAGCTAACCACTAGAAAACCTAATTAAAACGATAATAAACTATCCCAGGCCACTCCACAGACGGAATGAAACCTGGTCTACCCTCAAAAAACTCATAAGTGTTTTCAGCTAGCAAACAAGCTCTCTTAGCCAAAGTATCAGCTGAGGAATTAACTTCCCTGTAAGAGTGAATATAACGAATGCTAAAGAAAGAGTTCTTCGCCATTCTCCATTTCTGCCTAAGCTGCCAAGGCAACTCATCCTTTTGAAAAGCTTGAATACAACTCATCGAATCAGACCGAATACAAATATTATGAATGTTCCAATGCTTGGCCAACATCACATCATAAATAATCGCACACACCCCCGCATAGAAATTTGTCCGCCAACCAAGACCAACGCAAAGAGATCCAAGCACCGCCGAATTAGAATCACGGAAAGACACACCAGCACCAGCCTGTCCCGGATTTCCAAGAAACGCACCATCACAACAAATCATAATTTCACCAGGATTAGGAGGAGACCAACTAACCTCAATCGGAGAAGAGACTTTGCAAGATCTGCGTTGCACTCTAAAGAAATTTAAAACACGCAGATCATCCAAAGTGTTGAACATATGACCCTTCATTCTTATAGAGTTATCACGAATGACCTGGTAAACTCTACCCTTAAAACCGAGCCATTGAACCTCCATATCTTCAAAATAAGCTTTGTTACGCATCTTCCAAAGTTCTGTGACAATAACTAAATTAGCTACAAGCCACAAATCCTTTACCATTCTACTACGCCCCTTAGCAGCCTTATAAGAAGCTACCAAGTCCTCCCTTGGCTTCAAATCAAAAATTCTATCCGCCCAAGCCCAAATCCTCCTAGCAACTCTGCAGTGCCAAGTAATATGGCTAATAGATTCGCCACTCCTCCTATACAGCCGGCACATAGTAGGCATACTTCTACCAGTCTTCTTAATAATGTTATCCTTAGTAGCACAACATTGGCTTTCCCAAACTTTCCAGTATTGAACGCTCAAAGTTGGATGCACCACCTTCCTTGTGAATAAAATAGCACACGGCTGTACTTCAGCAGACGTCTTGATAGCAGCCTTTGCAGAATTTACCATGAAAATGCCCTTGCTATCCAAATCCCAAATCTTATAATCCTCACCACCAGCAATAACTGGCAAATCATCAACATCAATGTTGCAACGAAGCATCAAATCTTTAGTTCTCTGAGGAATGGTCCAAACACCGTCAACAATAATATCACTTACCTTCGAATTGAAATCATTGGGACCCTTGGAAGTAATTCCCAGCCTCTTCGCAATCGAGAAATCTCCACACCAATTATCGAAAAATAAAGAGGTATTGTTACCATTGCCAATAATAGAACGAGAATGCCTTTGCACGAAATTGTAGACAAGTCTGATTCCTGGCAAAACCGAAGAACCAAGCTTATAGTCAATCAAATTGCCATTAGCTTTGAAATATTTCTCCCTTAAAAACCTTTCCCAAATCTTGTCTGAGTCCTTAATAGAAACCCACAATTTCATAAGCATAGCTTTATTAACATCTAACAACTTCGGAATGCCTAGGCCACCTTCACGCTTGGAACAACAAAGGCTGTCATAGAGGACAGTAAAGTACTTCCTTTTCTCCGCATCACCTGACCAAAGAAAATTTCTAATGGCCCTTTCCACCTGCTTAATCATCGAACAAGGCCACTTATACACATCCATAGAGTGAATAACATAGCTCGAAATCACCGATTTAATAAGCACCAGCCTAGCCTGAAAGGATAGTAACTTCCCTTTCCACCCTGCTAGCTTGTCCCTGATCTTCTCAACCACATGACGGACATGGATATGATGAACAAGATAAGGGTTCGGATTTCATCACCAATCTCTTCTTGCCCGCCTTAGGAAAACGATACCAAACGCGAACCCAAGCTTAAAATATTGACTAGAACGAGACCGATAGGGTAACGAGCTCGTAGGAAAGTCGTTCAAAAGGATCGTATTGGGTATCTTGTTAGCCTAACTCAAAGTTCAGGAAGATTACTGTAAGTCGATTAGAGCCGCCTTGTAACCCAGGGAAGCGTTGCCAAAGAGGTAAGGGTATCAAAGCTCCTCTGAGCTTATCCTACTTCTCTTCGACTTACTTTATTCGAATCGTCCTACGAGGTTTGCAAAAATTGTACCCAGTTGCCTCTTGGAAGAGTAGAAGCTGGTCTAAAAACAATCTAAGTGGAGCCATCGTGCTTTTTGTTTGCTAGAAATCAATAGGGTTGATTTGGTTGAGTCGTCCTTGATTTGTGATTGCTTATCCTTCCAAATTTAGGAAAATCTTGTGTATGCCTGAACGTAAAAGAGACGCCCTAGGTAGATTTGTAAAAGAAAAGCCTAGCAATTCTAAGCGTCTCGATTATCTTAATCTAGAAGGTCCAATTTTCGGAGAGTCCTGTGTTGAACATTCTCTTGAAGAGAGAATCCCTAATACTCCGATAGTTCCAGAGATGGCTACTTTGAAAGCTTTGTTAAATCCGACTAGGACTACTCGTCCCTCGTGTATTAAGTTAGCTGACACAGAAGCCAATTATGAGCTTAGACCTGGGACCATACAGATGCTCCCAATCTTTTTAGGGAAAGAAAATGAGAACCCCTATTTCCATGTTAGGGATTTTGAAGAAATTTGCAGTACCCTAAGAATTAGAGGCTTAGATGATGATGCTTTGAAACTTAGGTTATTTCCCTTTTCCCTGAAAGATAAAGCCAAATCGTGGCTGTATAGTTTGACTTCTGAGTTAATCGAAACATATGAACAACTTACATCTGCCTTTTTCAATAAGTTTTTTCCTAGGCATAAAACATCGTCGATTAGGACGCAAATCTGCACATTCTCACAACAAGAGGGAGAATCTTTGTATAGGTATTTGGAAAGGTTCAATGATTTGTTAACACAATGTCCTCACCATGGTTTAGAAAAGGTTAGGCTAGTTCAGATCCTTTATGAGGGTTTAGATTATCCCACAATATCCACGGTTGAAGCTTTGTGTACAGGTGGGTTTGAGAACCAAACCGTTGATGCAGCAATGGCATTTTTGAATAAAGCCGCCGAAAAGACCCAACAATGGGAAAATAGTAGGGAACCCCGAAAAACAATTCTTCTAAGCAGAGGAAACGTTAATAGGGTAGAAGGAGGCTCTGAATCAGATGCCAAGATTGCAGCGATAGCTAAAAGGTTAGAAGCTCTAGAAATGGGTCACACTAGTGGTAGATCGGAGCCTTTTTGGGAAGGCCATAATAATGAAGAGCAAGCCAATGCTCTTTATAATAACACTAGACTCGAGAATCGTCAGAAATTTGACCCATATTCAGAAACCTATAACCCTGGGTGAAGAAATCATCCGAACTTTTCTTGGTCTAAGGGCCAGAATCAAGGTCAGTTTAGTAACTCTAATGCTCCACCAGGTTTTAGTTATGCTAAGAATCCTTCGGGACAAGGTCAATTTCAGAATCAGTCGGATAAGAAAATCCTAAGCCTAGAGGAGTCTCTCGTTTTGTTAACTCAGCAAACTGCAAAATTTCAGCAATCAGTAGAACTAAGTCTACAAGCTAGTAACAAGATAGGACAAGAAAATAGTCAGGCTATTTCTGAGCTGAAAACCCAGGTAGGTCTGATAAATGAGTCTTTGAGAGAAAAAGGTAGGTTTCCTAGTCAAAAACAACCCAACCCTAGAGGATTTCATGAAATAGGTGTAAAAAAATCGAATCAGTTGAATGCTGTTAGAACCCTTAGGAGTGGTAGAATTATAGACAATGAGGTAACCATGCCTGATAGTGAACATACTGTAGTTCACCCCTCAGGATCTCACCCCTCAGGACCATCCATAGATGAGGAGGCCGATAAAGTTTCTGATGATGTCAATTAAGTCCCTGAGAGGTCTGATTATGTGCCTAGAGCCCCATTTCCCCAGCTATTAGTACCAACAAAGAAGGAATCGGACTTTAATGACATATTGGAGGTTTTTAAGCAAGTTACCATAAACCTTCCTTTATTAGATGCAATTAGGCAAATTCCTGCTTATGCCAAGTTCTTTAAGGATATGTGTACGCGAAAGCGAAAACTTAGCATCCATAAGAAAGCCTTTTTAGCTAGTCACGTAAGTTCAATCATTCAGAACACCACAACTCCAAAGTACAAAGACCCAGGTTCCCCTACCATTGCTTGTACAATAGGTAAATTCCGGGTAGAAAAAGCTTTACTTGACTTAGGAGCCAGTGTGAACTTACTGCCGCACCATGTGTATTTACAGCTAGGACTTGGTGAAATAAAACCTACTCAGATGACACTGCAGTTAGCTGATAGGTCCGTTAAAATTCCTCGAGGTGTTATCAAGGATGTTCTCATTGAGGTCGACAAGTTTATTTATCCAGTAGATTTTGTTGTGCTAGACACCCAACCTGTCCCTAACCTAGAGAACCAGATACCTGTGATTTTAGGTCGCCCATTTTTAGCTACGTCTAATGCGATCATTAACTGTCGTAATGGTGTGATGAATTTGTCTTTTGGTAATATGACTATGGAAATGAACATTTTTAATGTCGGTAAGCTACCTTATGAGCTAGATGACACATGTGTTGAAGAGGTGAACATGATAGAAGCCTTAGTTCAGGAGTCATTACCAAACATTTTGTCTGAGGACCCATTAGAAAGTTGTCTATCCCATTTTGGTTTAGATTTTGACGACGATAGCACTATTGAAGAAGTGAATGCCCTATTAGATTCTACCCCTGTGTTAGACACTAATAGATGGAAAGATAGGTTCGAACAATTACCAGCTTCTGAGACTACCTTAATTTCTTCTTTAGAAGAGCCTCCTAAGTTGGACCTTAAACCACTACCCGACACTCTAAAGTATGTGTTTTTAGGGCCATCTGAGACTTTACCTGTGATTGTAGCTTCTGATTTGGATAGTGATCAGGAAAGTAGGCCAGTGAATGTACTTCAAGATAATAAGGAATCTTTAGGGTGGACTATAGCATACATTAAGGGTATAAGTCCTACTGTGTGTATGCATCAGATTCATTTAGAGGAAGACTCCAAACCTTCTAGGGAGATGCAACGTCGACTGAACCCTAACATGAAAGAGGTAGTTCGAAAAGAGGTGCTTAAGTTGTTAGATGCGGGTATTATCTACCCAATTTCAGACAGTAAGTGGGTCAGCCCCGTTCAGGTTGTCCCCAAGAAATCAGGTATCACTGTAGTCCAGAATGATAATAACGAGTTAATCCCAACCCGAGTGACCACGGGATGGCGTATCTGTATTGACTATAGGAAATTGAACAAGGTCACAAGGAAGGATCACTTTCCCCTTCCTTTTATCGACCAAATGCTAGAGCGATTAGCTGGACATAGTCATTATTGCTTCTTAGATGGCTACTCCGGATATAATCAGATCGTTATTTCCCCAGAAGACCAAGAGAAAACCACCTTTACCTGTCCCTTTGGTACCTTTGCGTATAGACGCATGCCTTTCGGGCTTTGTAATGCTCCTGCGACTTTTCAGCGTTGCATGATGAGCATATTTTCTGATATGGTAGAACGGTTTTTAGAGGTCTTTATGGATGATTTTTCAGTGTTTGGTTCATCTTTCGATGAGTGCTTGCATCATTTGACATTACTGTTGACTAGGTGTAAGGAAAAGAATTTAGTGCTTAATTGGGAAAAATGCCATTTTATGGTTAAATCAGGAATTGTGTTAGGGCACATCGTATCCTCTAAGGTAGACAACGCAAAAGTTGACCTTATTAAGACTTTACAGGTCCCAAAAACCATAAAAGATATTAGGTCATTCCTAGGGCATGCAGGATTTTATCGTCGATTCATTAAGGATTTTAGCTTGATTTCTAGACCTCTTTGCAATTTGCTTGCAAAAGATGTTAAGTTTATCTTTGATGATGCATGTTTAGAGGCTTTTGAGAAGCTTAAGAGTTTACTTACTACCGCCCCCATAGTCCAGGCACCTAACTGGAACCTACCCTTTGAGATTATGTGTGATGCTTCAGATTATGCTATAGGCGTTGTGTTAGGACAGTGAGAAAACAAATTACTTCATGTGATTTACTATGCTAGCAAAACTCTGAATGATGCCCAACTGAATTATACAACTACCGAGAAGGAACTGTTAGCCATCGTGTTTTCCTTGGATAAGTTTAGATCCTATCTACTAGGTTCTAAGGTCGTAATCTATACCGATCATGATGCTTTGAAATACCTTTTGTCTAAGAAGGATACTAAACCTAGATTGATTAGATGGATCCTCTTGTTGCAAGAATTTTCTCTAGACATTAGAGACAAAATGGGTGCAGAAAATGTAGTAGCAGATCACTTGTCTAGGCTAGTTGTTGATCATTCTAATGATTCCATTCCTATAAGGGATAGCTTTCCTGATGAACAATTGTTCTCTGTTTCCCAATCACCTTGGTATGCACATATAGTGAATTATCTTGTTACTGGTAGAATGCCTCAACATTGGGGTAAACAAGATCGTTTTAGGTTTTTAGCCGAGGTTAAGCATTTCTTTTGGGACGATCCTTATCTGTTTAAGTATTGTCCAGACCAGATTATTAGGAGATGTATACCTGAGAGTGACCAGTCCAGTATTATCTCCTTTTGTCATGAACATGCATGTGGGGGTCATTTTAGTGCTAAAAAGACTGCTGCTAAGATATTGCAGTGTGGATTTTACTGGCCTTCGTTGTTTAAAGACTCCCATAGTCATTGTGTTTCTTGTGAGCGTTGCCAGAGGTTAGGAACCATTTCCCGTAGAAATATGATGCCTTTGAACCCTATTTTAGTGATTGAGGTCTTTGATGTGTGGGGCATTGATTTTATGGGTCCATTTACTAATTCTTTTGGTTATCTTTACATACTTGTCGCTGTAGACTATGTGTCTAAGTGGGTTGAGGCGGTTCCATGTAGAACAAATGACCACAAGGTCGTAGTCCAGTTTTTGAAAGAAAATATACTTACACGTTTCGGTACGCCGCGAGCTATAATTAGTGATGGAGGTTCACACTTTTGTAATAGACCGTTTGCTCTTTTAATGAAACAATATGGTATTACCCATACAGTAGCTACCCCATATCACCCACAGACTAGTGGTCAGGTAGAGGTTTCCAATAGGGAAATTAAGCGTATTCTAGAGAAAACAGTTAATCCTAATAGGAAAGACTGGTCGTCGAGGCTTACTGATGCCTTATGGGCTTATCGTACTGCGTTTAAGACACCCATTGGAATGTCACCCTATCATTTAGTTTTTCGCAAGGCATGTCACCTTCCTGTTGAGTTAGAGCATAGGGCCTACTGGGCTATTAAGCAACTAAACTTTTCACTTGACAAGGCAGGAGCTCACAGAAAGCTCCATCTCAATGAGTTGGACGAGATTCGTAGAGATGCATACGATAGTGCTAAGGAGTATAAGAACAAAATGAAACTTGTGCATGATAGGAATATTTTACGAAAGTCATTTTCTCTAGGTCAAAAAGTTCTTCTGTATGACACTCGTTTGCATCTATTCCCCGGGAAGTTTCGCTCTCGGTGGACCGGTCCTTTTATGGTCCGTACTGTTTTTCCTCATGGCGCTATTGAAATTGAGACACCAGGCGGTAGTAGTTCTTCAAAGGTTAACGGTCAGAGATTGAAGCCCTTTTTAGAGCCTTTTCCTACAGGTGATGTTGAGGAGGTCCCTCTGGAGGACCTTGTTTACCTTGAGTGACCATCGAGGCGATTTGTATGTTGTATATTATTTTTGTAGGTTTTTGATTCCACTTCACCCAGGTACTATCTTTCCGACTTCTCTCTTTACTGATTCCTCATGTTATTTATACTTTTGTTACTGTTCTGTAATTAGAAACATTGAGGACAATGTTAGATTTAAGTTTGGGGGTGGGGTAGAAACTTTTTGTTACTTTTTGTTACAATAAATAAACTCCAGAGCCTAGAAATTTATGCCTATTAAGGATGGCACTAACCAATCTAAGTGGATGGAAGCATTTTGGTTTAGGAGTTGAGGAACCAATCTGATTAGATGGAAACATCTATAAGAGTCTATTCATAAAAGCACGGAGCTCAGGTGTTAGAAATAACATGATAGTTTCACCGTATCTCGGAATCATCTTATTACTTCTGTTTTTATTTTTGCAAATTTTTATGTTGATGTCTGCTGGGGTGAAATAGAGTGATTGAGTTACTAAAAAAAAAAAAAAAAAGACCAGTCCAATTAGACCAATCAGAATAAATAACACTTGGATAGCAATATGTGTGTGTTCTCCCTATCTCCGTCGCCTAAACAAGCGTGGAATGCAGGATCCACGGGAATTACCATGTAATCTGCTGACAAGAAGCATGCGCTTGGATCCAAAAGATCTAATCATGTCGTTAAAAAAATAAAAAAAATAAAAAAATAAAGGTTTATTATAAAGTCGACCACTGGTTCCCTTGTATATGCCAGCTGTGTTGATGTAGATTTAGGATTGTCGACCACTGGTCCCTTGTATATGCCAGTTGTGTTGATATTAGTCCAGACCAGTATCTCAATCCACTAGGGCATAGCTTCATCTTGGCATTGAAGTCCATTCGCAACCATCTACTTCTATATCCATCTTCTTAATCTATTCATGTGATTTGTTTGATTCCGGATATTGATGTCCATAGTGCGACTATCTGAGTAGAGCTCTGTCACTTATATATGAATTTTAGTATACTTGAGTACAAACTCATATACAGCAATTGGAATTTCGCATCAGGGTACTTCCTCCCATAATCAATAAGTATGCCAATCAAGGAGGTTCTTTAGTGCATTCCAAGGTTCTACGTAGATAGCTAGGGTCTGGAGTAAAGGTTTTGTGGGTACACCTTTGGTAAACCCTCCCGAGACTATAACTCGGCCACTAGGGCCACCTAGGGGTTTAAAGGCTTGTTGCACATGCTAAGTGCAACCGACGATGCCTGCGACAGTGAGTTAGGATTTTATTTTGTAGTTTTAATTTGCTCGGGACTAGCTAATAATAAGTTTGGGGGTATTTGATAGACGCATTTATGTGTCTATTTTCATCTCTTTTATGTATAGTGTTAGTACCCATTTTTGTACTATTTTTGGTATTTTATCCCTTGTAGGTGTTTTTGGAAAAATGGGCTTTTGCGGCGAATTTGGCTAAAAAAGTGGTTTTTGCGCTCATGGGAGAAAATTACTAAGGGGCGCCCAAATTACTAAGAGGTGACCACTTGCTATTCGCACCCCTGGTATGGATAAGGGGAGGTCATCCCCTTCATTTGAATTAATATTTTTGGCGGGAAATTTTGCCGCACGAAAAACAGAGAGGGGAGATTTTCAGGCACGATTCGTACGTGATTTTGGAAGAGTTAAACACGGGAATTAGTAGTTACCAAATAAACAGGATGAATGACGTGTTTGGGAGTTAAAATAGGCATCAAATCTTCTCATATTTGGTTACATCTCGTTAAACAGGGAATGAAGGATAACTCGGGTTTAGTGTTTGGATTTGTGGAAATTACGTGGGAATAAGGAAACCGTATATCCTGGGAGATATGATACCGTCTCATAGAGAATTCAGGGACGTTGGATTGAACCAGACATCACGTAAGAAGGAAATACAGAAAAGAGAAAGTCTGTAACTTGCACGAAAAGGAAGAGAAAATAATTGTGAAGATTTTCTCGAGTCTTATGGTTGCTGTCGGGTATAAATAGGAGGTATTGGTGTCATAGAAAGGGGACGAACACTTTGGAGAAGTTTAGAAGAGAACAGAGAGCTGAAATCACGAGTTGAAATTTGTTTCTACTGCTGCGAAGAAGAAGAACACGAAGAACATAAGACCCTCGGAGTCAGTTGCAGAGGTAGACTTATTTTCAGTGACAACGAGATACGGTCGCACCTTCCTGCAATCACCGAAGCCCTTCAGCAACGATTCCGACTTCTGTTTTAGACCTTCAGCAACTACAGAATCCGCTGCTTTAACACTTTTCTCCCTTTTAATCAACTTTTGAGCCATAAACATGTATTTTGAGATTATGATTAATATGAGGAGCTAAACCCCATTGCTGAGGCGATAGAGGAAGCTATTTTTTCCAACAAAAAGTGGTATAGTCTATTTTATTTATTTTATTTCAATTATTTTTATGATTATTTGCCTTGGTTTATAATTGTTTGAATGATTTTTGTTAAGCAATTGTTATTTCTTTTGATATAGCATGCTTAGCCATTGGTTTTTGATGCTTTATACTTTGGATTTACACTTGTTATTTTGAAAATCTACATGTTGCAATAGTTTAGAATCAAATTAAACGCAAAAATTGAATAAATATAAATACTAGATAAAATCACTTTGAACTTGAAAAAATAGTGGAATCTTAGCCTCAGTGTTCTTTTAATATTGATATCAACTTTGTGAGTGTTTGTTTTAAATATCAGTGATTTTTTATATTTTAGTTTTAAAATTTAAGTCTAAAGTTATCCTTCACAAGTTCGAGAATCGAATCCTATTACCACCACTATCACTACAACTACAAAACACATCAGGCACAACATCCATGAACGCACTCTCTGCAGCCGAAATGCTTTCATGCTCAATATCAAACAACTTTGGATCAATATCAACCTCACCACCATTAAACTTATCCTTGTAGTGATTGACAATAAAATCTTTGATTTCATCCTGCAAAAACAAAGAAACGTCATTCGAAATTTTAAGCTCAGAGATTGTGTTCTGGCTTCTCCGCATGCGAATGCTATTATGAAAGAAGCGAGTATTCTGATCCCCATCCTCCATCCAAGCGACTCGCGATTTCATCTTAAGCATTGTTGCAAACTCAGTTCGCACGTCATCCACAGCCTTCCTAGCATCCGCCACCTTTGAGAACTGCAACTCATCTGCCGGGTCAAAATCAAGAAGATCATTCTCAGTTTCGAGAGTTAACTCAGCTTGCTTCAGTCTGAACTGAACTTCACCATAGACTGTTCTATTCCGGACCTTCAACATCTCCTTCAACCTTTTCAATTTACTTGTAAAAACAAAAGGAGGAGCATCAATCAGCCTCATATTCCAGTTCTCCTCAACAAAATTCTTAAAATTAGGATGAGATAACCACATCTTTTGAATACGAAAAGGAGCTCTAGTTTGCCTTGGGCTATCAAAACCAAAACCAATTAGCGGAGAGTGATCTGAGCAAAGCCTAGCCAAAGCCTTGTACCTCCAATTTTCGTACTTGAGTAACCAAGCGTCATTCACAACAGCTCTATCATGCTTTGAAACAATTCGTCTAATACCACTCCGACAATTAGACCACGTATATTTTTTCCCAATCGCATCAGCCTCAACAAGGCCATTATCCGAAATCCAACTTCTGAATTCCGTCATATAAACCTCTTTGATAAATTTACCACCCTTCTTTTCATCCAGGCGCAAAACACAATTAAAATCTCCCACAACCAACCAAGGAATAGAAATATAACCTAAATCAAGCTGACGCCAAAGCATTCGCCTGGTAATAGGATCAAAAGAGGCGTGAACAGCCGTAACCAAACTACCTTCCACATCCAAAGTAATAGCCTGCCTAGAAGAAGAGCAAAGAATTGGTCTTGTTAAAGAAGATCTCCACAACACCCAAATATTACCCTTTTCACCACCAACTTCATTTGTAATAACATCTTCACAAAAATCTAACAAATTTAGAGACCTAACAAAACGAGTAGTGCAAAAAACCTTTGGCTCCGAAATACAAATTATGTCAGGCTTATGCAAGGTATATAACTCAGTCAACTTGGCCCTTGCACCATCCTTAGCCAAGCCTTGAGCATTCCAATAGAAGACACGCATTAATTACCTAAGTCTTTAGAAGGGCTTGCCGAACCCTTTTCAGAATCTTTACGCGTCAGGCTACGACCTCTTCGGACCGTAGACTCTTCATCCTCAACTGGTTTAGAAGTTTGCTTGGTAGGTTTCTTCTTAGTCCTTATCTTAACATTCTTCTTAGCTAAAGTATCAGCCTTCCTCTTCTGAGCTTGCTCTCTCTTTAAACGATCCTCCTCATCTATAGCCGCACCCCAATTCAATTTTTCAGTCTCCTTCTCCACTGTATCACTAGTACTAATAGACAAAGTAGTTGGCTCAACTTCCTCAGCATCCTCCTCCAAGCCAGACTCAAACATATTGGCAGTCTCAAGAGGCTCCAAAAGTTTGGCAGGCAAACTCCTTCTTGCTGTTCTAGTTGGGGAACTAAAACCATCACCTCCTGCTAGCTCCGTAATGTTAGGTGGAACTTCAATGACCGTATCGTCATGAATAGGATTAACTGTGTCAAGAGTATCAGCATGTCTCTGCTCCGCTTGATGCTTCTTCTCCATTATCAACTTCCTTGCATTCTGTAACTTTGCTAGAGCCATGTCTTGTTCAAGTTTAGCTAGGTCAGCTTCCTTTGCCAATTCTACATCCGATTTGGCCAGTTCATCAGCCCTCATTTTCTGTTCATCATAATAAACAAAAAGCTCTTCTTCCTCCTTGTCCAGATCAATCACCTTAGACGTTTCAACCTCTTCATCTACTGTATGCAAGTTCTGCGACGAGGTAGCATCGCCAACAGACAACGCTTGTTCAGGATTATTATCAATCATATCTAAAGCAGACTGCGCCACTCCTCTGTTCTGATCCACACCATCAGCTGTAGCACTCATGGATGGGCTAGGAATGAACGTATGCACTCCAGCGAAGGAAACACCAGCAATCGGCCGCTCTTTGGGTTTTTCCTGATGAGATTTAGAATCATCTTCAGCTCCCGGAAATGGTCCTTGTTCTTTTCGGAATGTCTTCTTCTTCCAAAAAGTTTTTAAATCATCCATCTCCAGCTTAAGCAATTTACTCTTCTCAGGATCTTTCTCAGCCTCATACTTCCTCCTCAACTCAGTGAACTGTTTAGCTCTACAGTTATTCTCATCGTTACCAATTGATTTACAATGATCACAGAAAGCAGGCCTGTTATGAATCTCATAGTCAAGATAGAAACCTTCTAGCAGGTCTTCGTCATCAATAACTAAGTTACCAAGAGGCTTGGAAAAATCAATATCAATGAGTACCGCCGTGAAATACCCATATTCATGATTAAGGGTTCTTGGATCAACCGCAACAGGTTTTCCAAAACCACGAGCAATGTGAAACAAAATTTCTTCATCCCAATACTCAAGGTGAAGATGTGGAAAGCGAACCCAAACAGCTGCTCTAGTAATCCTCTCCAAATCTGGATCAAACATTGGAGTCCAAGGCATCACCTTCAGTTGCTGATCCTTAACCTTCCATGGACCTTCATAGCTAACTCTCTTTCGATCAACCTCATTGTTCAACGTGATAACAAAATACCCTTTAATCCAAGGGATAAACTGAACATGATCAGTTAACTTCCACTGCTTACACAAAATCTGTTTAGCATCATCGAACTTCAAACCTAGGGTTTTAAAATCAAAGCGGCCAACAAGGCTGAATTTCCAAACCTGTTTCGACCAATTAATAACATCACTTGGAATTTTGATCACGATCTCCTCTGTTGAAGAACGAACTGGAGGGTGTGTCAAAGCATCAACGTCAATACTAGACATCATATGTGATCGCCTCTTAAGTATGTTAGCATATGATCGATTTCCTGTTTCAAAACGGTTTCCTGATTCCAACCCAGAGGTTGCAGCGCCATTGTTAGGGTTTTGTTGAACATTCACGTTAGAATTTCCTCTTTTTTGAACATAAAATTGTATAGACCTAGACCTAGAACGAGAACGTTTCCTTAACTGATTAGGTCTTGAACCTTGATGTGATCCATCATGAATATCAGGTGGAACGGAATGATCTTGCGCCATGAATTGACACAAAAAAGCTTGAAAAAAACTGAACGCATGAAAGAGAGAAAAAACCGGAGCTAAACCCTAAGTTTTTCGTGTTTTTTTTAAATAGTGTTAGAGGGGATTCAAACATGAACCTACTATGGGTTAGTCTAGCTCATCAACCATCCTTACAATTTACAAAAAAAAATTTTGTGAGCACACATATACATGATTTGTGTGTTTGTTTTTTCTTCCCAGATCATTAGAAATTAAAAATATATTCTCTTCCCTGAGGGCTTCAAATGATGATACGGAGGCACCGTAATTATGGATTTGGTTGGTTTTGATGTAACAGTTCTCTTATTGGTATACAAATATCAGAACTGCATTTTCAAGGAAGGTTGGGGTCTTAGTTTGCGTTTGTTTGCTCATGTATATGAATTCTTTTTAAATTTCAAAGAAAAATTCGGAATACGAGATTGATCCTTGGTGTGCTAACTGTGTGCTATGGATGAGTTTAATTTATAGACATGAACTAGAATTATGTAGTTGGTCTTCGCTTTTCTGAATGAGTGTCACACAATTTAGTGTACTGTTTGTTCTGTGTGAGGGTTATGCAATTTGGTGTACTGTATAGACTACATACATCATCACCCTTTCCTTACTTTTTCAGAGTTAATTGTGTGGTGCTGTGAATAACGACCATATCGATAAAAAGTGAACTTATGTAGGACATTAAGAAAAAAAACGAGGTAAGAAATAACTAAACAAAACACTAACAGTTGATGTTATTACATCATTGGTTATTTCGATTTTGGTTTTTACGCTGTGAACCAAATGTATATTTTATTGAAGTTCCTAATTGAACCTAAGATTTTCCAAGAAGATGTGAAATATATATTGATGTAAAGAGAAGCCCTTGCCAATTATTCTACCATGGACATTTTTTGTAACAACTAAATGATTTAGTTTGGATTTCGTGATCATTCATGGATGTATAGTTTATAGTTGAGTAGGTTCTAGATTCTTGCATCTCTATTGACATTCAGTTTTTTCATTTTTTTTGTGAAGGCAGTGACTAAATGCAGTCCACACTTATGTTAATTACAACCCTCTACAAATATTGTAAACCTTACTAATGTATGTGATTATAACCCACCTTCATCTTCTTCCTTCTCCCTTCTAACTTATTATTATTTATTTTGTTACCGTCTTTTTTCTTTCTGCTACTGGTAAACCATTTGGTGGACGATAAAATAAGTCACATGATCAAAATGATTCAAAGAAAAAAATGCATAATGGAGTCTTATCCAAAGAAAAATTCTACCAATCTCCAAACAAATATGAAACATTCAATTCTTGAAAAGACGAGGGTACCCAAATACACCACAATCTTTTTGTTTCAACTTATAAGTCATCTACCGAATGTGATTGTCTATGGACAGAGTCGATACAATACGACAATTCGGTTCACACTTCATGTGATCGTCTATGGATACATGATCGAGACAATACAACAACAAAGTGTGTTACTTGATAATAGGTTCGGTATTAACCAAACTCTATAGGATCACTATCAAGTAATGCGTAGTTAACGTATATGTGTATTTTACTTTATTATAATAAACAATTATAATACGGAAATCAAAGTAAAAGACAAAGCAAGATTTGTTAACGAGGAAACCGCAAATGCATAAAAACCCCGGGACCTAGTCCAGTTTTGAATACTCTCAGAATTAAGCCGTTATACAAAATCTAAACCAACTTCGTATAGTTGAGACCAAGAAGACTACCCCTAGCTACTTAGTTCCCTCAGTTTCCTTGCGCCTTCGACTTCTAGAGTCACGCACGTGAATAAAAAGTCCTTTGGATCGTATTCCAAACAGCAAAGGAGGAATCTGTTTGGTAACCACTCTAATCAATCTTGCTACAAGATATAGATGAGTCGTTGACAAAGGCTCTTCCGTTTAATCTAATAAACTCTTTTATCTGGTTAGATCAATCTAACTTTAACTACCGACATAGTCAAGTATAGATTCACACTCAATCAAAATAAATCTCAAAGATAAATATAGAGAATGCCGATCTCACGCAACTAATCAATCGAATAAATCCGATTCTAGTTGGATCCCATCCGATCAAGGTTTGTGCACACAATTCACAAGATACGAAAACCAATAAGAAATCTTCTTCGTCTTCAAATCTTCTTTAATCTTCAATAACCCACACAACACCACTTGAATCTCTTGTGATCAATCACGCACATAACAGAGTCTGTTAACAATGGAATATCACCAGATGTCTTTAGATCTAACAACAGTTTTAAAGATCCTGTCAATACTTCGATCTAGTTTGAGTGAATCATATATCAGAAGAGAAGATTCTCAAGCATGTGTAATCAAAGTTTCAACAACCGTTTGTCAATCAAATCAATCGAAACACTGCAATTATCTAGTTTCCCACCAACGGTACTAGTAGAGCTTCTTGATCCCACAGAAGTCTTTAAACGAGCGGTCGTAAGAGATTTCACCTAATCATGGATTTTCATTCTAGGAATCGGTTATACCACACTTCCAAATGAGTTTAGAATTGGTTCACCTGTTTTCCAAGACTACTATGTGATTGATCAAATACCAAATCACATACATGGGTTCAATCGGTTCTACAAATCAATAGGATCGGTTATACCTAAATATGGAAACACTTGTGATCGGTCACACCAGTCACTAGGATCGGTTACACCAGTTACAAGGATCGGTTCCATCTATACATGGTATTACTTGTGATCGGTCACACCAGTTACCAAGACCGGTTACACCAATTACAAGGATCGGTTACACAAACTAATGATTGGTCACAACAATTACTAGGATCGGTCACACCAATTACAAGGATCTATCATACCATCACATGGTGATTACTTAGGATCGGTTACACCAATTAATAAAAACCAGTCATACCAAATCATAAGTCAAGCATTGTGATTAGTTATACCAACATACATAACATAAAGTAAGATCGGTTCTACCATCTCACACATATTGGTCATCCAAAGATTAACAATGAATAGTCAGACCAAAAAGCCTAATGATTTCTCTTTCGATTCACGAAAACAAGTTCCTTAAAACAAATCTAAAACATTGTTTCCTATGATGAAATCTTCACCATAACCCATTCACATAATCATAACAATATATACAAGATTATGTCGATGTCATATCTACGAAGTTCAAAAAATAAGCGTTATACTTCGTAGTCTAATTCCCTAATACTATGATCATACTTTTATGATCCTGTCACATCACTAGAGTATTATACAATATGTACACTATATACAGCTTCACAGTTATGTTTTAAATATAGCACGACTTGAAAGATACGTTAGGAATGAAACAATTCAAGTCAATATTACTAACCTCAAGTGGAAGGATGATGTCGTCGTTGTAGTTCGCTATTTCTTCACATTTTTCAGGTTTTCGGATTAATACTTGTATGTCGCAACATTCCTAGACTTTCTAGTCTAACCTAAACGAAGTTGACTCTAGTATTTTGTAACATTATGAAAATTTCCCTAGTTATTTAACCCTAATCCTAACATATTCGGGTGTTGAATTTTAGTACGGAGAACTCATAGGCCCCGTTATAGAGTCTTTTTTATCAATTTCCTATTTGCTAAAACCCTAAGCTTGGGTGTGTCTTATTTACCAGTTAGCTCTAATCATATACCTGACTGCCTTGATAAGTCTCCATGAACTGAGACACATGTTAATATGCCTTGAAGAAAATATTCATGCAACTAGACAGATGGCAAGGGCTTTTTGACAAAGGAATAAAATTCGTATATCCCGTCCTTTATTTTTTCGTCCCTTTTCTCTAAAGTGGTAATTATATAATTACCCTTACTCTTGACTGACCTTCACAACTACCCTTGACACCAATAATAATACCCCTCCAGTTCAAGAATGAATTATTAATCCCAGATTCATACTCCCCACATTTATTTCATTGCATATCTATCCCTACGTACTTCCCCTTCTTCTTCTTCTTCTTTTTCTTATTCTTCTTCATTTCTAATTAGCAGCGAACCATCCATCTCCATCGCTCCACCACCACCACCAGCATATCCATCGTCACCACCTCTGCAAATACTACCACATTCGCCGCCGACAATCGAGAAGTATCAGTAACATATGAAACCTTCTTCTTATTTTATAATTGATTTTTAAAATCAGATCCAAAGAAATCCATATCTGATTTTTTAGGTTTGGAAATCAAGTTTTGAGCAAAGTTTGTGAATGATTGGTGGTCGCTATTGGCATTGAAGTTGGTGATGTGATTCGATTCGATTAAGAAAAGGGGATCTGAGAGCTTCTACGATAAAATTGATCCGAGACAGTGTAGATGATGGGTTTAATGCGCGATTGAGTTCAAGAAAATAAAATTCAGTTGAAGAAATTGATACGGGATTGAACTTGTTACAGCCTTGGATGGTTGATTTTCGAAGGAATTGGAGGTGCGTTTGATAGGTGATTGCTCAAGATTTTGGGAAAACTAAGGGTATCTAATTAATATACCATTTCTCTAAATAATTTTTCCCATCTCTAAAACCCCAGTACCAGTGAGTGTTAGAGGGGGTGAATCACTGAGGGTTTGTTGATATATTTCCTTGAGCTGTGACAGTGTGAAGAGGTAAGGAACTTCTCCTTTCAATTTCGAATCGTTCTCTTGACCGACTAGTTGATGAAAAACTAATTTCTATTTGTGTTAAATGACGAAGTTATGAGAGCAAGACTGGAAATGGGTGCTCTTGCTGTGGAATCAGCGGTTGAGGTAGGGGGTTTTTCCTTTACAATTGATTTAGTGTTGAAATTTTGCAACCAAATTTCTGAATCTGATGTTTTTCTTTCCTTGAATCTCTTGTTTTACTTTGTGCTATTTGGACCTTTATTCTTTCTGGTTTCTTTGATTTGTGAATTCGTTAAATGGGTACTTCATATGCTAGTAAATCCTAAAGGTAACCAAATTTGTTCATGAACTCCTTTCAATTTGTCCATGCTTTTTGCTGATTTTGTTCACAAGGCACATGCGTGGTTTAAAACTCCATATTTACTCTTTGTTTAATCTTTGCATAATGAGTTGCATATAAATTCGAATGCTTATGAATGATTTTTGAAGATTAAAAATGGATTTAGTTCATTCAAGTTCTGATTTTTTATCAAAAAATCAAGCCTTCAATTGAGTTTCTGAAATAGCCCATCAAGTGTTTGTGAAAAGAACCTTAAATTCCTGCGAAGGTACTACTGGCATGTTTTATTGAGACTTTTCGACACAGCTACAAACCAATTTCTTTTGCTTATCATTTTTGTCTTGAAGAGGTATTTCTCAGATTTCCAAAGAGACCAAAATTGCTGAATTCCATCTCCCAATGATTTTCATATGAATTTTTGATCGGTGCCCGCCGAAACTGCAATTTTTCTGAAAACATGATTCCGCCCTGTTTTATTGAGACCTTTCAAAATAGGTATACAATTGATTACTCTTGTTTATCATTTTTATATCAAAGAGGAGTCTCTCATATTTTCAACGAGACCAAACTTGCCCATTTCTGTTGCCTAATGAATTTTGGATGAATTTTCTATTGTACACCACTAAAAACTACATTTTTCTGAAAACGGAATTACTGTTATGTTTCGTTGAAATATTTTGGCACAGAAATAAACCTAGTAACTCTTTCCTATCATTTTTATGCTAAAGAGGGATTCCTTAGATTTCTAATGAGACCAACTTTGTCAAATTCCATTGCATAATGAATTTTGAGTGATTTTTTGATGATAGACTATCAAAACTGTAATTTTGCTGAAATCGCAATCCCCGTCCAGTTTTGTCGGAACTTTTACGCACAGCTCTGCATCTTATTGCTACTTCTTATCATTTTTATGTTAAATAGGATTTTCTCATCTTTCAAAAGAGACCAAATTCGTCAAATTCCATTGCATAACGAATTTTGTGTGATTTTTTTATTATAGACTATCAAAACTGTAATTTTGCTGAAACCGCAATCCCCTGTCCTGTTTTGTCGACACTGTTACGCACAGCTATGCATCTCATTGCTACTTCTTATCATTTTTATGTTAAAGAGTGCTTTTTTATCTTTCCAATGATGTAATATTGGTCGAGTTCCATAGGTTAATGAATTTTATACGGATTTTCGATTAAAAATGGTCAAAACTGGAAATTTTCTGAATATCCATCTCATGTTTATATTCCTTGCTGTTTATGCTCAATGATTTGACAAATTACATTCCTTCTATGTTATCTGATTATTGAAATGTTCTCTTGTAAACTCTACTGTTAAGCTTTGATGGATTAAGTTTGTTGATTAATAAACATGACTCTCAGTAGATGTATGCTTAATTGAATTTCGAGAATGCTGCCGACGCTTATATTTGAGTAAGTTTTCAGTTATGATTCGCGAGGTTTTCATAACTTGGTTTTGTGGATGTTTCCTTGACGAATACTGATTTGATTTGGAAACTGGTGGCCTCTACTATAGGACCGTCAGGCCTTAATTGGCACCCCATCTACGGATGGCAACCCGGAAGACCGTTTATTTGATAACGGTGGCTGGTATCGGACTACCCTGACGTTGGCACTGGCCTTGTAAATAGTAGAGAAATTTTATCCGAATTTTAAGAATGGCAGCTTACAAATGCAAAAATGTTTGACATTTACATTTATTTGTGGATTTCATATTTTTGTTTAATGCTCTATTGTCGCACTTGGTATTATTCGATTATCGTCGTATCCCCTACTGGGCTGTGGCTCACCCCGTTTTGTTTTGTTTTGTTTTCCCACAGAGTAGGAGTTAGCTTGGAACAGTAAACTACTAGAAGCTTGCGGCAGTGAAGCTAGAGACGCAAAGTTGGTATCTTCTATATGTATATCATGGCATAATAAATAAGTGGGTTTAGGGAGTAATTTGTAGACACTGTCTATTTCAGTTTTGCTTAAATTTTTCGTTAAGTACTCGCCTTTGTAAATGAATGTTAGTTTACAAACACCTATTTTATTAATAAAAGTATTATTGAAGTATTTCAGTTCAGATATATCCTTTGTTTTATATGAATTTTTTTGGTCCGTCTATTTAGTGTCAAATTAAGTTTTCCTCTTAAAAATTCTCATGCTCAAACATGCTTCTCTTTATGTTTGATTGGAACAAATTATTTATGTTTTTATGTTTTGTGTATCGTTTTAGACTTCCGAGTGACGGGGCGGGGATTCATCCCCGATTTCAACCCATTCGAAGGGAGAATTTACCGGTCTGTTACATATTTAATCAAGCGACTCTAGATGAGTTTTGATACTAAAATATGACAACCAAACTTGACATACCAACACTTGGTGAGTTCAACCGAGCTATGCTCTAACAATCTCCCCCTTTGTCAATTTTAGTGACAAAACTCTTATTACATATGGATAAACAAATTACAAAATAATTCATTTTATATACGCTTGATTCCAAGTTTCAACAGCACAATAACCTGTGTATATTCAATCAATAAATGCCGCTGTTGACATTTGAATAACAAAAGCTTTTACTCCCCCTGAAGGTAAGCTATGTAAACATTTAATCCGAACATCTTTGTTATTCCCCTTTTGTAGTAAGAATTACTACTCAGCAATATGATATGTTTCTCCCCCTTAGTCAATGCTTTACTCTTTCGTTAGATATAACGTTTAAGCACAACTGTCATTTCCTTAGTGATTGAAAATCACTTGTTTACTCCATATATTTCTCCCCATTTTTGTCACAAAATGACAAAGGTTCGAGCAAATAAAGGACAAACCGAAAGGATCTTACAAATCTAAAAGACTTGTAAACAACCTATAAGAGTTAAGCACGAAGGTTTCACATACCACTTTAGACAACCAATATTAAAATCGAAACTACAAAGTAATCTAGTTTCAATATGTTATCAAGGAAACAATTGCCCGATTTTTTTTTCCCTAATAGATTAACAAATCGACTAAGAAACTTAATTCCCTTGTTAAACCGATTATGTATGTACAACCGCTTATTTCGATAAGACCAAAATAAAGATCAGAATTAACTTTATTTCTCTCATCAGGTTCTAATTATTCAGACAATAACTTAGACCTTTCCATTTAGACAAGACAAACACTAGGTTAGTTAACTAGTTTTTCTTATCAAGGCATTCGATTAGACTTGAATAACCGAATCCTCCAATTTGATAAGTCTAACTAAGATCAGAATTAACTTAGTTTCTCTTATCCAGAATCAATTGGACTAAACAAATGATCCCGTATTTTGTTAAGCCACAAACAATACATACAAACAAAAATAAATTGACTTGCACAATTAGTATCTTAACCGGAAGCAATTGAAACAAACATAAACATTATAGCACCGCAATTGCACCGAATTTCGTTAAGGAAAAACACTTGATACCCAACACTAAAGAAGATACCAAACAATAAGCCAAATAAATTGACACAGTTTTTCTTAACCGGAAACAATTGAATCACACACACATCCATACACAATATAATGGAACATATCAATTGTACCGAAATTTTGTTAAGCAAAAGAAAATATATGCAATATAAACTGGCTTTTATTAAACATGAAAATGATTAACTAACAAATTCGTTACCTCAAGTTCCGCAGCCTCTTCTCCCCAGAAAGATATATCATTAAGCGCAAGTTCAAATAAGAACTCTCCCCTAGTGTGTTGTCATCCTCTCTCAAGAACAAAAGAACAACAACAAAGGCAACCTTTACCAGAGAAAGGTTGAAACGGTTTTAACTAATGCGTGCCAATAGCAAAAGTTGAAAACCCGAAACACATATGTTATGCTAAACACAACTCATGTAAACACAAATTGATTCAACATATTGTGACTTTTCACATATGAGTTTCAATCGGAACACCTTATGATCCTTTGATAAAGCCTACCAACATGGGATAGAACTTAATCCAGCTAAATCAAAAAGCCACACAAATCATAAGGGTTACATTCATATGGGATCGAATATTAAGGTTAATAAAAACCAAAATCAGACATCCCATAAACAAGAATACTCATATGTATACCAAATATCTATTTTATAGAATATAAACAAACATTAGTATATGTGACTTACATATGAGCTACAACATCACAACTTTCTTATGATTTTCATATAGCAATCACGAAGATATGATCCAAAGATCGGCTATACTCAAAAGTCACTAACCATAAGGAAGTGAGCCAATATATGAGACTGAAACACAATGGTTTATCTCATAAACTAAAATGCAATACACCATAAATATTCAACAGAAAAGCAAGTATTGCAATTACCACAATCTTGTAGGAAATTGAATTACGAAACCAACGCAAAAAGAGCGAGGTCGTTCCGAGTTCGGACGAAGTTATGAGCAAAACAATTTTACACTCCTTCGTATGGACTAGGTAGGGACCGGTCATACCAAGTCACGTGTATAGGTTGTAACCGATCCATGTGATTGGGTTGTGACGGATCCTAACACGCATTCATACACAAAACTATTTTAGGCATAACGTTTGCATACGATGTCTGAATTCAGTGATTTTTGGCTCGTTTTAACCGTATAAACAAGAGCTACACATATATGATCAGTAGATATTAACATCATAAACTCAAGATTACCGTTTCTATCAAAAGCTCAGATATATATAGAGAAGGTATGAGTATAGAAGAGCAAAATCTCCCTAAAGATGTTAATTAGTCATATAATAACCGAGAGGTCATGTGCTCGGTTTCATGTGCTTCCTCACCCTTCATAAGATTGAGCACAAAGGTGAGCGTGCACATTCCAACACAACTAGGTTGTGTTTATTTGAGCCTTGTCTTCTTTGTCACTAGGGACCAAGACAAAACCACTCTTGACCTCTTGCTTGGTTTGCTTACTCTTGTTCCATCTCTTGTTTTTTTTCTTTGACTTGTTATGAAGAGTGTCAATATCATAACGTGCATTCTTATAAGAGACTTTAGACAACACGATGTCTTTCCTTAGTCTTTTAAGAAGACTCTCGAAAATATTGTTACCAACATTTATCAATTGAGTGTTATTCTTGTGACTAACTTTTCGTTCCTCTTTGGCCATGGAGGACTTCGGGACCCATTTAAAGTTGGGTTTCGCAGAAGCATCTTTCTCCTTCATACCATTAGGACCATTGTCCTTTTGGATATTTTGCGAAACAACCTTTCTCCAATTAGGAACATCATATCTTGTCTTTGCATTTGCAAAGTCATCTCTTTTTCTATAATAGGGTCTTTTATGAGATGACCTTGTTGAGCGATATGCAAAATTTGAACTATCATTATAATAATTCTTTTGACTAAACTTAGGACAATAACGATCTGAGTTCTTTCGGGGAGAAAACTTAGCCAATTCGTTTGATACAAAAGAAAGCACATCTTGCATCTTACGAACTTTACATCACCATTGCAAGTGTCCTTTATTACCATCATAATAACAATGCTTAGTAATATACGAAGACTAAGTTTTAATGTAACCTTTTTGTGGATCCTCTTGCATTTGAGATCGATGAGTTTTCTTCTTCTTCTTATCTTTGTCAAGGTAGTCAGTATCGGTTGTACAGGCCGATGTTACAGGTTTTTATCGGATTTCGGAAAATACCTATACGATATCGAAAATATCGGCGATGCAAAGACGAAATGATATTATCAGTTGTACATGCCGGTATAGACCGATATATCGGTTTTACTTGTACACCGATAATATCGGTTTCGTGAATAAATTTTTCATCAACTTGCATCTAGTCTTTACAAACAAGTACAATGTCAATTGGAAAAGGTAAAAAGACCTAATATATTTATAATATAAAATCAATGACTATATGGTAGGATATAAGATGGAAACCATATTTCGATTGCAAGGCAGAGAAATATAAAAGATAAATATGAAGGATAACAAAAAAGATTTACAGGCATAATGGGACAACAATCACAAAGTTGGCTAAGAGCTTCTCCAATGGCATGTGTGTGGAGACCTAGGATACACATCCAATTTTTCTAAAATCATTCTCCAACCCTGATGTCTTAAACCAATGTATAGATGACTTTGGGTAGACATTGTCAAGGTGAATGTCTAGTTTTAGACATTCCTCTTGACATTGTCTACCATTCTAGTCAGCTTTTACTTAATTGAATTGACTTTAATATATTAACTAACTATTTTTAGCTCTAATAAAATCTTAATTATGGAAAATAAAATTTATACTAATTAAAAGAAGATGTTACATGCAATACTGTTGGAGATGGATTTTTTTTTCTCCCTAATTTTAAGGAAAAATAGATCGAGGATGTCTTATTGGCGTTGCCACATAGGAAACACACACAATGACCATTGGAGAAGCTCTAATAAACCACCTTGTATTTTGGAAATTTGAGATATGTGTATGATTCTTATTATTTTTTACTATGATTTTATAATTATTTGAAATTTTATATTTAATGATGTATCACCTGTAAAAACAGATATTATCATTTGTATAGGTGTATAGGACCCGACCGATACGATACCGATACACGATATTAACTACCTTGATCTTTGTTCAACGTTGTTGCTTTCTTGACATTAGCAGAAGTGCCTTCTTTGATGGTTGTATTTGAAGAGTCTGGTTGAACATGATTCTTAGGCTTGACAGGCTTTTCTTCTTTACAAGCAATAAGATCATTTTTGACATCAGTAGAAGCCTCTGGTTGAGAAGAATTTGTAGCTTTAAAAAATTTTATCTCATTGTTATCGTTAGAAGCACTTGATTCCTTATAATATCCCAAATCTCGTGTATCACCATGAAATCTTCCTGCTTCTAACAATGATGATAAATTGTTTGTGCTATCATTGGACCTTTTCAAGTACAAATTTTCTTCTTCCAACATCTTGATTTTATCAAGAGCACCAGCTAGATCATCCTCAAGGCGTTTTAATCGTGAGAGATATTCACCTTCTTTCTCTTCAAAACTCTCTTGTTGAGAGTTAATCCTTCCAGCAAGTTTCTTTCCAACAAAATAACCTTTTTAAGAGAAGCATCGCGCTCCTTCTCTAAAAATTCTGTTTGAGAGAGACTAACACTTGTTTTGTCTTCAAGACCCTGTATTTGTTGAGAAGCAACTTCCCTAAAATTTTATTGATCTTGACGAAGCCTTTTACATTCAGAAGTTATTGTTTTTAACTCATTCTGACATTTCTCTAATAGATCGGTAGAGTCGTTAAGCTTATTTTTGTAAGTAAGCAATTGCTCACAAACTGATTCTGAGAGTGGTACAATAACCTCTTGCGATACGTTAACAGAGTCTTTATTTAGTTTTTGCTCTCGCCTAGATCTTCTTTGACTCATGCCTTATAGGTTGGATCGCACCAAACACAGATTGTTAGATATTTTCGTGTTTGCCTACTCTGATACCAATTAAAAAGACGAGGGTACCCAAATACACCACAATCTTTTTGTTTCAACCTATAAGACCTCTACTGAATGTGATCGTCTATGGACAAAGTCAAGACAATACGACAATTCGGTTCACACTTCGTGTGATCGTCTATGGATACGAGATCGAGACAATACAACAACAAAGTATGTTACTTGATAATAGGTTCGGTACTAACCAAACTCTATAGGATCACTATCAAGTAATGCAGAGTTAACGTATATGTGTATTTTACTTTATTATAATAAACAATTATAATGCGGAAATCAAAGTAAAAGACACATCAAGATTTTGTTAACGAGGAAACCGCAAATGCAGAAAAACCTCGGGACCTAGTCCAGTTTTGAATACTCTCAGAATTAAGCCGCTATACAAAATCAAAACCAACTCCGTATAGTTGAGACCAAGCAGACTACCCCTAGCTACTTAGTTCCCTCAGTATCCCTGCGCCTTCGACTTATAGAGTCACGCACGTGAATAACTAGTCCTTCAGATTATATTCCAAACAACAAAGGAGGAATCTGTTTGGTAACCACTCTAATCAATCTTGCTACAAGATATAGATGAGTCGTTGACAAAGACTCTTCCGTTTAATCTAATAAACTCCTTTGTATGGTTAGATCAATCTAAATTTAACTACCGAAATAGTCAAGTATAGATTCACACTCAATCAAAATAAATCTCAAAGAGAAATATAGAGAATGCCGATCTCGCGCAACTAATCAATCGAATAAATACAATTTTAGTTGGATCCTATCCGATCAAGGTTTGTGCACACAATTCACAAGACACGAAAACCAATAAGAAATCTTCTTCGTTTTCAAATCTTCTTTTATCTTCAATAACCTGCACAACACCACTGGAATCTCTTGTGATCAATCACTCACAGAATGAAGTCTGTTAACAATGGATTATCACAAGATGTCTTTACATCTAACAACAGTTCTAAGTATCCCGTCGATACTTCGATCTAGTTTGAGTGAATTTTATATCATAAGAGAAGATTCTCAAGCACAAACAAACTAGGTGCAATCAAAGTTTCAACAACCGTTAGTCAATCAAATCAATCGAAAACTAATAACACTGCAATTATCTAGTTTTCCACCAACGGTACTCGTAGAGCTTCTTGATCCCACAGAAGTCTTTAAACGAGCGGTCGTAAGAGATTTCACCTAATTAGGATACCTTCCTCTCCGAATAGACGGCTCCACCAGAAACAACAAGAAATGAAGTTTGCCTGGCTCTTAGGATAGTTTGCTAGAAATGTAAACTTAGGTATTTATAGACCAAGGATGTTTGGACACCAAGGAATTTCCAAAACGAAGATATTCTCAAGATATGCAATGAATGGAAAAATTCGGTTTTCATAATTCCAATAAATGCTTGTACAATATTTCCGAAATATCTAAATAGAAAATCTCCAATTATTAAATGCACATTACTAATTTTTATTCTCTAGAGATATGCATTAATTGCTGGTAATTGAAGCATATAAAACTAAAAAACCTTAATCAAAATATTTTTAATTTATTTCGGCACATGATCACCTTGAGTACTAAGGAATATCTTTGAACAATAAATGATAAGAGTTACTGTTCGTGTTCAAAGTATGTTGACATCTTTTTACTGCAAATCCTTATTTCATATTTACATGGATTTGCATTCTTGGAATCGGTTATACCACACTTCCAAACAAGTTTAGAATTGGTTCAACTGTTTCCCAAGACTATTATGTGATTGACCAAATACCAAATCACATACATGGGTTCGATCGGTTCTACCAATCACTAGGATCGGTTATACCTAAATATTGAAACACTTGTGATCGGTCACACCGGTCACTAGGATCGGTTACACCAGTTACAAGGATTTGTTCCATCTACACATGGTATTAGTTGTGATCGGTCACACCAGTTACCAGGACCGGTTACACCAATTACAAGGATTGGTTACACATACTCATGATCGGTCACACCAGTTACCAGGACCGGTTACACCAATTACAAGGATTGGTTACACATACTCATGATCAGTCACACCAATTACAAGGATCGATCATACCATCACATGGTGATTACTTAGGATCGGTTACACCAATTAATAAAAACAGTCATACTAAATCATAAGTCAGGTATTGTGATTAGTTATACCTAGATACATAACATAAGTTAAGATCGGTTCTACCATCTCACACATATTTGTCATCCAAAGATTTGCAATGAATAGCTGGACCAATAAGCCTAATGATTTCCCTTTTAATTCACGAAAACAAGTTCATGAATGTACTTCCTTTAAACAAATGTAAAACATTGTGTCCTAGGATGAAATCTTCACCATAACCCATTCACATAATCATAACAATATATACAAGATTATGTCGATGTCATATCTACGAAGTTCAAAAAATAAGCATTATACTTCGTAGTCTAATTCCCTAATACTATGATCATACTATTATGATCCTGTCACATCACTAGAGTATTATACAATATGTACAGTATATACAGCTTCGCAGTTACTTTTTCAATATAGCACGACTTGAAAGATACGTTAGGAATGAAACAGTTCAAGTCAATATTACTAACCTCAAGTGGAAGGATGATGTCGTCGTTGTAGTTTGCTACTTCTTCACATTTTTCAGGTTTTCGGATTAATACTTGTATGTCTCAACATTCCTAGACTTTCTAGTCTAACCTAAACGAAGTTGACTCTAGTATTTAATCAAGCGACTCTAGATGAGTTTTGATAATAAAATATGACAACCAAACTTGACATACCAACGCTTGGTGAGTTCAACAGAGCTATGCTCTAACAATTCTAATAGATAGAGGAGGTGATGATATGAATATGAATCAAAATTTTGATCGTGATTTAACACTATTGTTGCATCATCACTCGGACTGAATCGTATTAAAACAACACATGATGCTGCTGAAATTCATAAACCTAAATTGATTTGATTGAAGGGTTTTTAGGTTTTAATTGTTTGGAAATTGATTTCAACTTGTGTATGCAATGAAGCAAATTTATACAACACTTTCATTAATTTTTATTACGTGTTACCAGTGATCGTATGGAAAAAAATCCATTTTACAGTTTGAGGGAAACTATGTCAAAGAAAAGATTATGATGGTGGGTTTTAGTTACCTACATAAATTAAGTTAACAATATTTTGAGAGGGTTTTAATTAACCCAAGTGTGGATTCTATTTAGTCAATGCCTTTGTGAATTGCTATTGACATTCAATTATCAAGATGTTAAAAATGCTACTACTGTAGTGGGAATATGAAGAATGTGGACCAAGATAAAATGAAAAGGTTTGAGCAAATAATTTAACATATGCAATAGATAGTATCTGATGCAATGCTTTCATACATAAAAATCTTAGATAAATAGTTAAGTACAAAGGTAAATAATCATAAAATGACTCATTGGCCATTGAAAGATGATAACCTTACCCTGTTAGGATTAGTTAGTATTGAGGACTTGTATCGACCAGGATTGGGGAGAGTTCATGAAAGATAAACCAACTTGACAAACAAAATGCATATGAGAAACTGTACGAATGAATAATTACTTGGATTTGGGAATGCCAATCTGAGCCCATGCAGAGCACGGGTACAAGACTAGTAATGGTTAAGCATGTGCTCAACTCAGTACCTCTCTATCATATGGGTACTTTTCAGTTATCCAAGCAGTTGATAAATCATTTAACATCAATACGAAGGAGATTCTTTTGGGATCATAAATCTAACAAAGGTTTCAATCCTCTTGCGTGGCATAGTAAATCTAAGGATATAGGTGCATTATCTTTTAAGGACCTAGAAATGTTTAATATAGCTTTACTGACGACGCTAGCTTGGAGAGTCTGCACTGAATCTTCTTAGTTATGGGTCAAAATACTTTATCCAAAATAATTCAAGGATGCTGATGTGCTTCACTACTCAGCTGTTAAACCCGATTCTTCGTGGGTATGGAAGGGGATTGAAAAAGGACTCAAATGTGCAGGAAATTGCTTCATGGAAGTTAACAATGGTAAAAGAACAAGAATTTGCAGGATAGGTGGGTTTCTGATATGCATTAACCTCCTACCTCTAATTCAGATAATCATGTTCCTTTCAACTTTGTAAAGAGTTAATTCTGCCAAACTCCAATACTTGGAGTATGACTTTGATTAATCAATTGTTTGATGAACCCACTGCTTCTCGGATTACTATGATGTTCTTGGATGTCACTCAAGAGGACAATATTATCTGGATGTCATCCAAGGATGGTATTTTTTCCAGTAAAAAGCACTTACAATATCCTGACAAGAAGTCAAAGTGATACTCAAATAAATGGTGTAGCAGTTCCAACCAGCACTTGGAAGACACTGTGGAAATACAATGTTGCTCACAGAATTAAATTACTTATATTGAAATACATCAGGAACATGATTGAAACTAGAAGCAGGATAGCGAGATACAATTCGGATATTGAAACTATTGTTAGAGCACTGCTCGGTCGAACTCGCAAGAGTTGCTATCTCAAGCTTGTTTGTTAAGTTTAGTTTCCAAAACAGTCTTGATTTCTAGTCTACTTATAGCTAAGTCTCGGACTAGGATAGAAAGTATAGTTGATCTCTAGACTCCATGGCGTTTATCATAACGTCACCAATATGAGCATATCGACGATTACTAGCTCATATGATTCGAATACACATTAATTTTCGAGCCCCACTGTTGTCCGCTACATTTAAAAGGGTTTGAGGTTGAATCATATCATTATTTTTTATCGTTTCTTTCAATGCAAAGAAAGGGCAAAAGAAGAAAGAAATATTTTTTGTCCAGAAAAAAAGGCCTGCGGTTTTTTGTTTTTTTATCACAAAGACTCCTTTCCTTTGGTTGCTCCACTAGGACAATCTGGTTGGTTCTTTGCACCTAGTTTTGGTGTAGCAGCTATACGAAGAACTACTCAAGGAACTGGTGGAACTTCATCGGAAAAAGGTATGTGGAGACTTGAACTTATCTATCACTAAAAAGTCTATCTACTCTATCTCCTATCTTGAGACAAAAGTCGTATTGCTATATAGACTTCGATCATACACATTTGCTATTTCGAGCCGAGTTTATCTTGCTTATCTTTTTCTCGAACTATGTGTTGGTAAGCTTTCGCTTTAGCCAAGTTCATCTTTACTCGTGACGGAAGTCATGATAATTGTTTCAATCTCTTGAAAATCGCTTTGATGAAAAATGTTGTGTGAATAACCGTTATATATAACATCCTCTAAGAATGTTTCAATGATTGAAATGAGAGTTTAGAATATATAACCTTGAATGGATATAAACATAGTATTTGAACTCATACTTGTGTAAGTCCATAATCCTTGAACCAAAGTATTCGTACTTTGCTGTTTAGGATAACTGGAGCTAAGTCCGCGTACCTATACGCGTACTGTCGGAAGTTCACATCCCGTGAATTTCTGCTGGAGTTTATCAACTGAAGTCCTGGTACTTAAGTATGCGTACCCGTATGCGTACTCAAGTGGGTTATTTTCTAAAACGGTTTATTCGTGAACTAAGACATTAATCAATTAAGGAATGCATATTTGCAAACCGTGGCTATAATGTTCATGAATCGATTCGAGTGAATCAAAATCGTTTTTGTTTCGATTGTGTCTTGTATACTTCTATGAGATCTAAGCAATTGAACAACTCTCTAACTAGTTCATTTGAGTCACTTGAACTAGTTATGGTGAAGATGAATAAGGTTGATATGAAAGTGCTCATATGGCTAACCATTTGTTAACTACTGTCGAACCAATTAGGTGTACACGTTTAGGTACGGTTACACAAACTTAAATGAATGTGCATTTCATTTGTGTATGACAAGCTAAGTTCGATCTAACGTTTGAAAGATATAGCTTGAATCTAATCAGGTTTTCCTCTAACGGTGAATATTGAATGCTTTGTTACCAAGGTAACTTTGATTTTAAACCCTGATTTAGAGACTATATAAAGGAGAACTCTAGCAACTGGGAAACCTAATCCCCACACCTCCTGTATGATACTAGTTGTATAAGCTAGAGTCGATTCTCCTTTAACCTTAGGTTTCTATCGAGACCCTGTAGGTTAACGACTTGAAAACTTCATTGGGATTGTGAAGCCAGACCCAACTATTTTCTTTGTAATTGCGTGATCTGATCTTTCGGTTTCTATCGTATTTGAGTACAATCGTAAGATTGGCTTGAGATTGATTTCTCCGATATGCAAGATAGAAAAGAAGTCACAAACATCTTCGTCTCATCGTTTGTGATTCCGCAATATCTTGTTTTGCTAAACGATTAAGATTATTGTGAGGTGATTGATAATTCTAGGCTGTTCTTCGGGAATATAAGTCCGAGTTATCGATTGGTTCATGTTTACCTTGATTTATCAAAAGACGGAACAAAACTCGTAGGTATTTCTGTGGGAGACAGATTTATCTATTCTTGTAGACTTTTCTTGTGAGACAAATTTATTTATTAAAGTCTTTGACTTCGGGTCGTAGCAACTCTTAATTGTGGGTGAGATCAGCTAAGGGAAACAAGTGCATAGTATCCTGCTGGGATCAGAGACGTAAGGAGCGCAACTGTATCTTGGATCAGTGTGAGATTGATTGGGATTCAACTACAGTCCAGACCGAAGTTAGTTTGTAGTAGGATAGTGTCTGTAGCGGCTTAATACAGTGTGTGTTCAATCTAGACTAGGTCCCGGGTTTTTTCTACAATTGCGGTTTCCTCGTTAACAAAACATCTGTTATATAATTGAAATATCACAGGTTGTGCGTTGTATCTATCAATTGGTAAATCCAACCTTTGGTTGTTGATTGAAATTGATTGATCCTTGAACATTGGTCTTTGGTACCGTTCAAGGTATTTCTTTTGTATTCAATCAAGCTCGCAGATTTCTATTTATTTGAGTAAGGATTGAATCTTACTATCTAGTTGATTCTCTTAAAAGTATATTGGAGTTAGTCCATACAGATTGCTAAGCGAAATATTGGGTGAGGTTGTTGTACCCCAACTTTTTCAATTGGTATCAGAGCAGGCAAACACGTTTAAGGACCTCAAAAGTCTGTGTTTGTAGCGATCTGATTCTATGGACAGAAATTCTATCTCCATAAACGTACCACCAGTCTTCGATGGCTCAAACTACTTATGGTGGAAAATCGCTATGCGTGCTTTTCTTCAGGCTCGTGATTTTCAAACATGGGTACGTGTTGTTAATGGCTATGATCCTCCGGTTAATACAAAAGGCGATGTATCTATACCTAAGGATATTGGTAGATATAGTCTAGAAGAAATCCTTGCTGTAAAGCAAAATTTTGACGGCTTAAATGCTATCATACATGCCATTACCCTAGACCTTCAGCATCATGTGACTACTTGCACGAAGTCCAAAGAAGCCTGGGATATCTTAGAAACCGTATTTGAAGGGAATACCTGTGAAAAGAAAGCTAGGCTTCAAAACCTAAATTCCGATTGGGAAAACCTTCGTATGGCAGATGTAGAATCATTTGATGAGTTTAATCACAAAGTGTCTGAAATTGTTAATGCATCCTTTGCATTGGGTAAGACTATTCCTGAAAAGGACATTGTGATGAAGATTCTCAGATCTCTGCCTTCCAGATACGATTCTAAGAAACATGCCATCGTTGAAGGAAATAATCTCTCAACGCTTTCCAGAAATACTCTGGTTGGGAAGTTAAAGATCTTTGATCATGAGCATACATCCAAATCTGGAAAGGATGTTGCTTTCAAAGCACAAAAAAACACTAAATTACTTGATAAAAGTAAAAGTGTTTGCATCTCTGAAGATGATCTTTCTGAGGTTGATTTATCAAATGAAGATCTTGACAAGTCAGTCTCGTTGATCACAAGACAGTTTAGAGATCTTATTTTGAAGAGAAGTAAACGGTTCTCTAGAGATAAATCCAAGTCATCAGATAAACCCCATAATCGTGTTCCTCCTAAAAATAGGAATAATGATGAAACTGATGACGAGGATATGCCTCAGTGCTTTAAGTGTAAAGGTTTTGATCATTTTGCAAATGAATATCCAAATCGAAAGAAATACACTGGGAACGAAGGTCTAGCTACAACTCTTGATCAAATGTCTGACAACTATGATTCTAATGAAGACAAAAAATCAAGTATTGCGCTTCTCTGTGAAAATATTGATTTTGATAACTGTAGCAATACATACATCAATCTCGATAGTCTTTCAGAAGAGAAATCAACCAATCTGGAAGATAAAATTGACCTTTCTGTCGGAAACCCTTTGTCAAATTTTTTAGGTTCCACTATGTGTCTAGCCGCTTGCACATCTCGGGTATCTGAATCATACTCCAGGTTTACGTGCTCCTATTGTTCACTCAAGGGTCATGAACTGTCAAAGTGTTTCAAGTACAAACACAAATTGAGGCATGTCAGCAAACTTCAATGAAGAGCGAATCGATTAGCAAACAAGCTCAAACTTGTTCACAAGACCGCTGAGGTATGTAAGATTTTATCTTCGTCGAAGAAGTTAGTTTCCAAGGATAAGACAAGACCATTTGAAAGATATTTATGGTCTAAACGCTATGAGAAACAGGGGTCTATGAATTCCGATCAAAAAGGATATGGTGGACAGATTATTGTTCACCCTAGCACAACTTAAATTGTGTTGGTTAGTGCATCTTATCTCATGTGCCTGATCAAAAGAGACAAGATTTTGCACATCCAAGGCTTTAGAAAAATAGAAATGGTTTTAAAATTGTTTGCTTTTTTTCTTTTTCTTTTTTGCTCTGCCTGATTTGCAAAATTGGAATTCTTCCATATCTAATTGACACTGAAAGGACTTCCGTGGTCAATCAATAAAAGAGGGTTATTCTCGACAATTCTACCTTTCTTAAGGTTATGAGTTGTGCGTGCGCAAACCTGTGTTTAAAGGTGTTATAACCCTACATTCTTTTTCCTTCTCTGAAACTCTTTTTAACTTAAGACTGTTTGTTGAGTTGTGATTTCCTCTCACAAACCCGTACGCATATGGATACTGTTAGAGCATAGCTCGGTTGAACCCACCAAGCGTTGGTATGTCAAGTTTGGTTGTCATATTTTAGTGAATCAAAACTCATTTAAAGAGTCGCTTGATTATATACTAGAGTAAACTTCTTATAGGTTAGCTTGAAAGTATTAGGATATGAGACTTACAAGTATTACATGAAGACTTGAAGAATGTGAAGAAGTATGGAGCTACAACGACAAATATCATCCTTCCTCTTGAGGTTAGTAATATTTGACTTGAACTGTTTCATTCCTTAACGTATCTTTCAAGTCGTGCATATTGAAAACATAACTGCGAAGCTGTGTATGATACTCTAGTTAGATATAGTATTAAGGAATACAATACGAAGTTTATTGCTTAACCATTAAACTTTGTATATAAGACATCGACATGATCATATGAATACTATTGTGATTATGTATGTGTATGAGTGAAGATTTCATCCTAGGAAACAATGTTTTACATTCATTTAAAGGAAGTAAGTTCATAAACTCATTTTGTGAATCGAAAGGGAAATCGCTAGGCTTATTGGTATTGTTATTCATTGCAAATCTATTTTGAATTACCAATATGTGTGTTTAGTATAACCGCTCACAAACTTGTTTATGTTCTTGGTAAAACTATTCACAAGGCCTGACTTATGTATTGGTATGACTTTTATTAGTGAAACCGATCTTAAGTAACCACTCAAGATGGTATGATCGATGCCTTGTAAATAGCAACTTTTATCTAGCAATTGGGGAACCGATCCTAGTAAGAGGTGCAACAAATTTACAAGAGGGGAATCGATCCTTGTAAGAGGTGCAACACGTTTTTAGTAGATGGGGGAACAAATCCTATGAACATGTGCAACAAGTTTGTAGTTTTTGGGGAACCGATCCTATGGCCATGTGCAACCGAATACAGGTAGTTACCATAAGTTGTGGGGAACCGATCCTAGTACCTAGTCAACCGAATTTTGGTAACTAGTGTGACTATGCATAGTACTCACATGGAGGTAGAACCGAACTTGTTTTGGTAGAACCGTGAAACCCATGATTGGTGATTTGATAGGATAATCAATCACATAGTTCTTGGAATTCAGATGAACCAATTCTAAACTTGTTTGGAAGTGTGGCAAATCGTTTCCAAGATTGTAAGTATGAAAAAGGACTTGCAAAGTAAAGATGTCGACATACTTTGAACATGTGTAGTAACTCTTATCATTAATTGTTCAAAGATATTCCTTAATAGCTAAAGGAGAATCCCAGGATCGAAATAAATTGAGAATCTTTTAATTAAGGTTTCTTAGTTTTTATATGCTATTTAATCTCCAGCAATTAAATGCACATCTTTAGAAAATAATAATTAGTAATGTGCATTTACTGATTATAGATTTTTCTATTGGGATTTCGGTCAATATTTGGACAGTGCATTTCCAGGAGTTATGAAAACCGATTTTGTGTTTATTGCATATCTTTGAGAATATTCGGTTTTGGAAATTCCTTGGTGTCCAAACTTCCTTGTCTATAAATACTGAAGTTTGCATTCCTAGCAAACTAATCCTCAAAGCCAGCAAAACTACCTCAGTTGTGTTGTTACTGGTTGAGCCGCCTATTCGGAGAGGAAAGTAACCTAATTATATTGCAAATTGTTATGGGATATGTTGTTTACATCTGTAAACCTGTGACTGTCCCATACGTGGTCAAAAGTTAAGTCCTTCATATGTCGATATGCAAGTATTGATAAAAGATTGAATGAACTTTTGACAAAACAAAAGAAAAGCCTATTATGTCATTATGCAAATATTGATGGAAGATAGGATGAGTTTTTGTTTACAAAGATTAAGTATATTATATGTCATTGTGCAAATGGTGATAAAGAATAGAATGAATCTTTGTTTATTTCGCAGTATTGATCTTCCCTGATCCATATTCTTATGTTAAATACTGTGCGGCTCCGTAAGTTCTCTTATGTGAGCATTTCCGATTAAATTAATCATGGGTTCTCTTGTGGTTAATTTAATTGAGTTTTTTGGATACAAATTCATATTCTTATGTGATTTGTTAATGTCTAAAGAGATCCTTCTTTTCTTGTGAAAGTAAGGTCGCTCTTGTTGTTCTTTCGGGAATGACATTTTATGGGGGAGAGTTCTTAATTGAACTTGTGCTTCATTGCCAAATCTTTGTGGGGAGTGCGGCTGTAGAATATTATAAAGGTTATCTTGTATCTTTATAAACTCCTTGATGAATGCATTTAGTTTCGGCTATATGATTGCATCTAAAAAGTTGGTATGTACTTTCTTTTGGTCATGAAATGTCTCTATGGAAATTTCATTAGGATCCCACTAGTTTTCGTACCTTTGCCAATTTTATTGACAAAAAGGGGGAGAATTAATGTGTAGTTCACACTACAAATACATATGGTTTTCGGATCATTATGTAAGGGGGAGTGGTTTCCATGTGAGATGGAGTATTGACTAAGAGGGAGTGATACATATCACCATAGTATTATTGTCGAAGTTGTGATACAATTGAACTGTGATGCTGTGTAATAATACTATGACACTGTGTAACAATGATTGAGAGCAATTGTTTTCTCATTGTTATGGCTACGGATCTTCAACAACGGTGATGCTGATTTGAATATCTTTGGAATCATTGGAGTACTTGGAAGTGACGAAGATTTCGAGTAATGTTAAAGAACCAAGGAGATCATGCATGTGGATGAGAAGCTGCAAAGTTTATTTATTTTGTATTCCATATGTATTGATAGTTTTGTCACTAAAATTGGCAAAGGAGTAGATTGTTAGAGCACTGCTCGGTCGAACTCGCAAGCGTTGCTATCTCAAGCTTGTTTGTCAAGTTTAGTAACGGAAACTATAATTCTTGATTTCTAGTCTACTTATAGCTAAGTCTCGGACTAGGATAGAAAGTGTAGTTGAGCTCTAGACTCCACGACGTTCATCATAAAAAGACGAAGAACTACTCAAGGAATTGGTGGAACTTCATCGACAAAAAGGTATGTGGAGACTTGAACTTATCTATTACTCAAAAGTCTATCTACTCTATCTCCTATCTTGAGACAAAAGTCGTATTGCTATATAGACTTCGATCACACACATTTGCTATTTCGAACTGAGTTTATCTCAATGTTCTTTTGATTTTTTTTATCTCTCCTAATTTTTCTCTGGCGATTTTAGGGTTTTTTATTTTTTTTTAAAACTTTTTTTTCTGCGCTTCATCTTGGATCATCTCTTTGGTGGTCAGGGATGAGGTAACAATCGGTTGGTGATTCTAGTCATCAAAAGCTCACGTTTGCTGAACTTGTTATGGGAAAAAAAACAAACAAACCATGTTTCTACTGCTATTGATATTAACTCTTTACCAAACCCTACTATCAAAGATGGGAAACCGGCTATGGTGATTCCGCAAGATTACTATGAAGAGGGCTGTCAAATATGGCGTTTCAGTCTCATTGGGAGACTGGATCTCAAAGGTATTAAACTCAATGATATTAAGATTAACTTGGAACAACAATGGAACCTTGGAGAGGCCAAGGTGCAGTTTATCCCCATGAACCGGGGTTTTTGCATTATCAAGTTGCTAACTCAGAAAGACAAGGAAAAGGTTTATCGAGAGGGTAACAAGGATCCATGGATCGTGAATGAACAACCTTTAAGGCTTATAGAATGGTATCCAGGGTTTGATGCAGATAAGCAATGTACCTCTTACTCTACCGTATGGGTCAAGTTTACCGGTCTTTCGGTTGATATGTGGGTTGATAAGATGCTATTAGCTTTAGGTAAATCTCTTGGAACTCCTATTGTGGTGGACAAGCGAACCCTAAATCATGAGTATGGGAATTATGCCTCAGTTCTGATCGATATTGATTTTGCATAGCTTAATACAGATTCTGTTCATGTTGAAGTTGGGGGTCGCAATTTTTTGCAACCTTATGAAATTTTGAAAAGGCCGAAATACTGCTCCAAATGCAAGATTGTTGGTCACTTGGACTCAGAGTGCAGAAAGAAGCATGTTATTATAGCTAGTGCAGCTCATCAACCAGCTTCTACTGCTAGTACGTCTCAGCAATCTCATGCTCATGTTATTCACCAGGGTGACCCTAATACAACATGGCAAGTTGCAAGTCATAAGAAGAATGGTAAAAAAAATTGGAAGGGTCCATCTGATACTAACGTACAGCCTGTTATTGTGAGCGTTGAAGACACTGTTGAGTTGGAACAAAGTTACAAGATGATTTAGTGAATTCCGAAGTTGTTTTGCGCAGGGCTTCAACTGAGTTTGAGAGAGCCAAACAAGCTGCACTTGCACATTCAGTTTTAGTTAACAGGGCAAAGTCGGTGAGTACTATTTCCTTGAATACTAAGCCGGGTGGGAATGTTGAATTGGCAAGAACTAGACTTCCTAATCCTGGTAGGATTCCTATTTCATCTTTGTCTACACCAGTGTGTGACGCTCTTGAAGGAAGTTCGGAATATATCTCTCATAACAAGTTCCACATTCTGGGATCAGTTGGTGAGTCCTCGAATAACCCCCTTTTGGAGATTGGTAAAGTTGATGAAGTGGCTAAACGTGCTAAGCAGCAGCAGCTGATAGCTCTTTAGGAAAAAATAGATGCTTTGAGAGATAATGATTCTATGTCGGACTCGGAAGAATCTGAATTGGGAGTTCGTGCTCGAAAGGGTTCTTCACCATTACTAAAATCCTCCTCAAATACTTCTCATCAAGTAAAGCTATATAAAACTCAACACCCCAAGGTTTAATTATGCGGGTTATTTTCTGGAACATTAATGGGGTTGCTCGTGATGTAGCTCAATGTAAACTTAGGGAGTTAATTAGTGTGTTCAAGACGGATATTTTTTGTCTTGCGGAACCAAAAGTTCATTGCTCGATTGGTTTTGGTAATAGACTTCAGATGGAAGGTTTTTCTCCACATGTTATTCATAATGCGATCTCTACTAGTATTGATAATCTTTGGATTTGTTATTTAAATGGCATAGTACCCTCGGTTATTAATAAGAGCAAGCAGTCCATAATTGTTGTAGTTCATGGAGTTCATGTCTCTTTTGTACATGCAAGTTATGTTCAGGTTGCTAGGCGGAGACTTTGGCAGCAGCTTAATATCCAAGATACGTCGATTCCGTGGCTTGTCATGGGGGACTTCAATTGTATCCTTAGGCTCGATGAGAAAAGGGGTGGTATTGGGCCTAGGAATTCGACAATAAATGAGTTTTCTAACTAGATGGACGACAATAATCTTCTTAAAGCAGATTTCTTGGGTACTAAATTTACTTGGACTAATGGTCAGTCGGGTTCTCATAGAATCATTAGTAAGCTAGATCGTGCTGTTATCAATGCTGCTTGGTTAGCAAAGTTTGAGAATTGGCAGTGTAAAGCTCTTCCTAGAGAAGTTTCTGACCATTCTACTCTTTTGGGTTTTCCTTTTGCTGTTCCGAGACCTAAAAGAGCTCCTTTTCGCATTCAAAAAATATGGTTCTTGCACACTGATTTTCTTCGTATGGTTAGCGAAAGTTGGAATATGCCAGTTCATGGTTCTCTTGACTTCATATTTACTTATAAACTCAAGAGGTTGAAGGGGGTGATCAAGGAATGGAATCTTTCGGTTTTTGGTAATGTTCATTCTCGGTTGAAGCAAGATCAACTGAGGTTTGAATCTGCAACTCTTTGCTCGGATGCAAATCCAAATGACGTTACCAAACTTAATCTTATGAGGATGCTATGTCTAGGCTTAGTAAGACTCGGCTTTAACACAACACTATGCTTAAGCAAAAGGCAAGGAATCAGTGGCTTCTGGAGGGTTCAAGCAATACTACTTTCTTCCATAATAGTATTCGCATTCGCAGGAGTTCTAATACTATTTCTGAATTCGTGGATAGTGATGGCCATACTATCTCTGATTATGATCAGTTGCGTGACCATGTGGTGCAGTTCTATGAAGAAAAATTTAATGGCCATGAGTAAGAATACGATGCTAGTTTATTTGATTATGAACATGTTAGTATCTCGGAGGAAGAAATTCTTGCCATGGACAGAATTCCTACTCCTGACGAAATTAAACAAGCAGTTTTTGATCTAGGAGCAGACAGTGCTCCGGGGCCGGATGGTTTTTCTGGTTGTTTCTATCATCACTGCTGGGATATTATTCAAGATGATTTGATTAAGGCTGTTATTTTTTGTTGGAGTACTGTTAATATTCTAAATGGAGTGAATTCAAGTCTTATCATTTTGCTTCCTAAGGTAAGAGGTGCAAATACTCTTCGTAATTTTCGAACTATTGGTCTTAGTAATTTTTTCTTCAATTTTTTTACTAAGATCCTTGCTACTAGACTTGGTAGTGTTCTGGATAACCTTGTTTCTGAGGAGCAGGTAGCTTTTATGAAGGGTCTTAATATCCATGAAAACATAAGTTTGGCTTCTGAAATGGTTAATGAGCTTCACATCAAGCGTAAGGATGGTAACATTGGCCTTAAGCTTGATATTTCCCAGGCATTTGACACGGTGAGTTGGTCTTTTGTGTTGGAAGTTTTTTGTCGGTATGGTTTCTCTGGGCAGTGGTGCGCTTAGATTCTTAACATTTTGAATTCTGCTAGAATCTCTATTCTTTTGAATGGCAGTCCGGAGGGTTACTTCAAAATTAATAGAGGTTTACGTCAAGGAGACCCCCTTTCTCCTTTGATTTTTGTCTTGATTGAAGATGTTCTTAGCAAAAATATTACAAAGCTTTTTCTAGAAGAAAAAAAAGATGTCTCATATGGTAACAAGAGGTGGTATCTCTCCTACTCACCTTTTCTTTGCTGATGACATTATGATTTTTTGTAAGGGCAACCTCAAGAGTCTTCACAATCTTATAGACTTTTTGGGTAAGTATCAAAAAGCTTCTGGCCAAACTATGTGTAGGCAAAAGAGCAAGATTTATTATGGTGGCGGTTCTTTGAGTAGACAGACTTATCTTGCTAATTATTTGGGTATGAGTGTAGCCACTTTTCCTGACCGTTATTTGGGAGTTCAAATTATGCCAGGCACTGTTAGATATCATCACAGATCTGGAGTGGTTGAGAAGATTAAAGCACAGCTTGCTGGTTGGAAGGGTTTTTTTTTTATTATCTTTTCATGACCGTATTGTGCTCGTTAAATCCGTTATTGCTAGCTATTCTATTTACAACATGGTTATTTATAAATGGCCTCGCAAATTCATTTTGCAGTGTGAAAGAGCAATTAGGAATTTTATTTGGACGGGAGACTCTAATGTTAGTCGTGATGTGGTTGTAGCCTATGATAAAGTCTGTTGCCCTTTTAAGGAGGGGGGTCTGGGCTTAACTCGTATGGATAACATGAACAATGCTCTTCTCATGAAGCTTTGGTGGAAAATTCGCACTTCAAAAAAGAAATGGGCTGGTTTTCTTGGTGCTAAATTTTTTGGCAGGTGGTTGCATCAAGTTGAATGGTTTGAAGTCTTCTATTCTACCGGGTATTAAAAAAGTGTACAAGATTGTTGAATTTAACACTAAAGTTCTGCGAGGAGATGGTAGAGATACTTCTCTTTATTATGATGCTTGGTTCTCGAATAGATGTATTGCTAACATCCTTAATGATTATACTTTGGATAGAACTGTGCTGGTTAGTGCTATTTTGGTTGCCGGGAATTGGGAAATTCATGTGGAGCATTTAGACCATATGACAGCTGCTGGTCTTGATGTTAATCAATTGCCTACGCCTTTGGAAGGTGAAGATTAAAGGATTTGGATGCCGGACTACAAGGGGACCTTCTCTGTTAGTTCAGCAAAGGAATTAATCCGTCAGAAGTATAACAAATTTGAAGGCGCGTCTCTTTTATGGAGGAAGGAAGTTCACCCTACCTTAGCTGCCCAGAATTGGAAATTTCTTCGTGGTGCTTGCGCTGCTTATGATATTATCCAAACCAGGTTTAAAATTCAACTTGCCAGCCGTTGTAGCCTTTGTGGAGTCGCAGAAGAAACTCTTGATCATGTCCTTTTCAATTGCACCTTTGCTGGCCGTGCTTGGAACTGGATTGCGGATATTTTTTATTTAATTCCTAATGCTAACCTTGTGGTGTCTTGTAAAGCATCTAAGGGGAGGAGTACAATAATCCGTGATCTGTGGATGTTGCTAATCTCGTCATCAGGTCAGAACTGTGGGCTGTGCATAATAAGGTTGTGTTCCAACGTCAACAACCAAACTGGAGTATATTCTCAAGAGAGTTTTTAAATTGATTCAATACTTTGCTGTCCGGCTTAAAGGTTTCATGCGGAACAGTACTGAAGATGTTATAATCCTTGATTATTTTCGTGTGAACCATAGAAGAGTAAAGCTTCTTCAACCAACTGAATGCTTTTGGGAGCCTATGGAGGAGAATGAGATCAACCTTTGCTGTGATGGGGCGGCGAGAGGGAATCCAGGTATTGCCGGTGCTGGTGTGGTGGCAAGAGATGCGAGTTATTCAGTCCTTTGGGATATGTCTATTGGCCTTGGAGTTACTACAAACTATTTGGCAAAACTTTATGGTATTATCGTGGGTATGGAGTGGGCTGTAAGATGGGGAGTTAGTCGAATTTGCATTCGGTCTGATTCTTTTGGTGTTGTTGAATCTTTTAAGAGTGCTAATCTTCCTTGGTTTGCTAGACAAAGGTGGGTGGCAGTTTGTAGGCACTATGATGCAATAAGGTTTATTCATACCTATAGGGAGGCGAATTTCTCTGCAGATGCTATGGAAAAACGGGGATGTTTTCTTAGTGAGGAGAAAGGTTTACATTATGATGGAAGACCTCATTTTTTGATTTCAGTTGAATATCCAAATGTTGCTTATTATAGATTAAAGTAATTTACAAGTTTTGGGGGTTGCTGTGACCTCTTTTCCTGTAAACTCTTCTTTGTAAATTTGTTATCTATTAATACAAATTTTTGACTTATCAAAAAAATCGAGTCGAGTTTATCTCGCTTATCTTTTTATCGAAATATGTGTTGGTAAGCTTTCGCTTTAAACAAGTTCATCTTTACTCGTGACGAAAGTCATGATAATTGTTTCAATCTCTTGAAAATTGCTTTAATAAAAAATAGTGTGTGAATAACCGCTATATATAACATCCTCTAAGAATGTTTCAATGATTGAAATGAGAGTTTAGAATATATAACCTTGAATGGATATAAACATTGTATGTGAACTCATACTTGTGTAAGTCCATAATCCTTGAACCAAAGTATGCGTACTTTGCTGTTTAGGATAACCGGAGCTAAGTCCGCGTACCTATACGCGTACTGTCGGAAGTTCACATCCTGTGAATTTCTGCTGGAGTTTGTGAAATGAAAACAAGCTCAGTCCGGGTACTTAAGTATGCGTACCCGTATGCGTACTTAAGTGGGTTATTTTCTAAAAACGGTTTATTCGTGAACTAAGACATTATAAATTAAGGAATGCATATTTGCAAACTGTGGCTATAATGCTAATGAATCGATTCGAGTGAATCAAAATTGTTTTTGTTTCGATTATGTCTTGTATACTTCTATGAGATCTAAGCAATTGAACAACTCTCTAACTAGTTCATTTGAGTCACTTGAACTAGTTATGGTGAAGATGAATAAGGTTGATATGAAAGTGCTCATACGGCTAACCATTGGTTAACTACTGTTGAACCAACTAGGTGTACACGTTTAGGTATGATTACACAAACCTAAATAAACGTGCATTTCATTTGTGTATGACAAGCTAAGTTCGATCTAACGGTTGAAAGATATTAGCTTGAATCTAATCAGGTTTTCATTTAACAGTGAATATTGAATGCTTTGTTACCAAGGTAACTTAGATTGCAAACCCTGATTTAGAGACTATATAAAGGAGAATTCTAGCAACTGGGAAACCTAATCCCCACACCTCCTGTATGATACTAGTTGTATAAGCTAGAGTCGATTCTCCTTTAACCTTAGGTTTCTATCGAGACCCTGTAGGTTAACGACTTGAAGACTTCATTAGGATTGTGAAGCCAGATCCAATTATTTTCTTTTTAGTTGCGTGATATGATCTTGCGGTTTCTATCGTATTTGAGTACAATCATAAGATTGGCTTGAGATTGATTTCTCCGATAGGCAAGATAGAAAAGAAGTCACAAACATCTTCGTCTCATCGTTTGTGATTCCGCAATATCTTGTTTCGCTAGTCGATTAAGATTATTGTGAGGTGATTGATATTTCTAGGTTGTTCTTCGGGAATATAAGTCCGGGTTATCGATTGGTTCCTATTCACCTTGATTTATCAAAAGACGGAACAAAACTCGTAGGTATTTCTGTGGGAGACAGATTTATCTATTCCTGTAGACTTTTCTGTGTGAGACAGATTTGTTTATTAAAGTCTTCGACTTTGGGTCGTAGAAACTCTTAGTTGTGGGTGAGATCAGCTAAGGGAATCAAGTGCGTAGTATCTTGCTGGGATCAGAGACGTAAGGAGCGTAACTGTACCTTGGATCAGTGTGAGATTGATTGGGGTTCAACTACAGTCCAGACCGAAGTTAGCTTGTAGTAGGCTAGTGTCTGTAGCGGCTTAATACAGTATGTGTTCAATCTGGACTAGGTCCCGGAGTTTTTCTGCAATTGTGGTTTCCTCGTTAACAAAACTTCTGGTGTCTGTGTTATTTCTTTTCCGCATTATATTTTGTTATATAATTGAAATATCACAGGTTGTGCGTTGTATCGATCAATTGGTAAATCCAACCTTTGGTTGTTGATTGAAATTGATTGATCCTTGAACATTGGTCTTTGGTACCGTTCAAGGTATTTCTATTGTATTCAATCAGGCTTGCAGATTTCTATTTGTTTGAGTAAGGATTGAATCGAGAAGTTGAGATATAACTCTTTGATATACTTTTTAGTAAGATTAAGTCTGACTGTCTAGTTGATTATCTTAAAAGTATATTGGAATTAGTCCATACATATTGCTAAGCGAAATGTTGGGTGAGGTTGTTATACCCCCGCTTTTTCAACTATATATGGAAGTTGTGGTAGAGCAGAGGAGACAATTGAACATCTCATCTTAGAATGCATGCATGCAAGGGCTGGTTAGAGATGTATTAATGTGGATATTGATGCTATTAATAACAGTTATGTTACAGTGGTTCAATGGTGAACAAGTTGGTTCTTAACCAATCAAGAGAAGAAGGATGGATGTATAGACTTATGATTGGTAGCTGGATAATTTGCAAAGACAAACGTGACTCTGTCTTTCAGGGGGTATCTCTAAATCCTTTTAACTCTATGTATATAATAAAATTACTATCTGGATATTTGTTTCCCTCATAATATAATGCATGATAGTTCTGAAACCAACAATGCTCCTACTATTTTGCCTGTTTCACATTGGAAACCACCAGATTGTGGTTTAGTTAAATTTAATATAGATGCCTCTTTTTTTTCTTGAAACTAATCGAGCTGGTATTGGGTTGGTCTTTCGAGATCATGCAGGTCATTGTGGTGGGATCAAAGGAACTTTCTCAATAGATTGCTTAGACCCTGAAGAAGCTAAATGCAAGGAAGCTAAGGAAGCACTTATATGGGTTAAAACTTTGCAGATAAGGCGAATTCACATAGAAGGTGGTGCTAAACTAGTCATTCAATCCATCGTAGAAGATTGCTATTTTACTTATAGGGAACACCGAAATATCATCAAGGAAATAAAACATATCAATACTAGTTTTGAATTCTGCATGTTTACTTATGTTAGTAGAAAGGATAATCAAATTGTTGATGTTATCTCGAAACCTTTTAGAGTAGATCCAGTTAAGTTGTAAAATGTGCCGGCACAGCCCAGCACATCCAATTAAGAGACGAGCCCGCCGTGCTAAGTGTCGTGCCAGAAATTAAGACGTGTCGTGTTGTGCCATGCTTGAGAGCGTGTTGTGCTGTGTCTGTCACATTTATTTTACATTTTTCAAAATAAATATTTTCAACATATTTAGATATCATTGATCGCTATCGTATGCGTCAAAAATAGTTACACTTTCTCACTACTCAAAATATATTATATAGCAAGGTTAAGAAAGGATCGTTGCCACAGATAGGACTAGGATTGTTAAGTTGTTTCGGTTTCCTGTATAAATAATGAGGGGATTTTCTGTTTTTACGTAAACTAAAACTAAAATAAAAGCAAGTAAAAAAAAATAAACAAATCAAATATGTGAAGATACTGGTCGAGGATTAGTTTTCATTCACAAACATGTTCTTTAACAATAACTAGAATTGATATTTAATCTCAACTTAATCAAAAGCCCTAGGATACCTTGATCGCAAGAATATCCCGCTAATTTCCTCTTGTCATCAACAAACACATTAAAAGATGCGAATATGAATTCTATCTATGAGAACAACCTAACGTGTAAAAGCACTAATCAAGTTTATTTCCCAAGATGCATTAAGTTCTATAAAATCAGGCCAATTAGAGCAATCGAACGTGTAAAAGCACTAATCCGATTTAACAAAGGTTATGATCCACTTGTGACTACTAGGATGTATCACTACAATCATATTCACAATTATGCTACTTGCAATCAAAAATTTATCACTTTTGCGTATAATAAACTCTAATCTAACAATAGAGATGAAAGCAAACTCAATCGATTCGCGACTCGAGTAAACAAGCATTCAAATCATGTAACGATATTAATGGTAAATCATAAACGATAAAGTATGGAGACAAAACTAATTTATTTAACAAAATCCATGCTTGGAAATCCAACTTATTATTTAACCGATAATAAATTAAGTATTCATAGCATAGGAGTTCATTACAAGAAGAAAAATAAAATCTATCTTGTTCAAACCCTAGAATAAACACCAAATAGGCTCTGAGGATCGGCGATTTTTCTGAGTCAACTTTTTTTTAATTTTTTTGGTTTTAATGATTAATGATTAATTCTTAATCTTTCACTTTAGTACTAATTTTTTTATTCCTGGCTTTGCTTACAAATCTTTGCATGAATCTGTGATGAAAACTTGATTTGTGATAACTAAATCTCAAAATACGATTCCTTTTTTTGCATAGTTTTCTTTTCCTATTATGAGTAACTAACTATTTGTTTCTCCATGTATTTTCAGTGTGCATGTCTCTATTGGCGTTTGCCTTAATTTATGTTGTGTTTCAAGCGTTTGCAGAATATACTATTGAGCGTTTGATTACATGATTGTTCAGTGATGTTATGTCTGGGATTAATGGAGTTCCGGGGAAGAAGGTCAGATACCAATTCAACACACTGTTTCACTGGTTTCGATTATCCCGCCTTCGAATCAAGTCAACAAGATTCAAAATTCAAAAAAAGTGTTTTAAGAGGAAAGTCTGTTACCTATTCTTACTCGTATGGTTAACATCCAGTTGTCATTCTTTCCTAATTAAGTGTTATTTTATTCCAATCTATTTCCTTGATTATCGACAAAATATCTTCCTGCATTCAAGTCCAACTATATCTCACAACCATTATACTTGTACCTTTTCCAATTCCATTAAATCTCATCTTTCTATAAACCACATAAGTCCAAATATCCTTTACAGTATGGAAGAAGGAAGCAACAGTAATATGGGAGAATTGGTTAATAAGTTTAAGAAAGCTACACTAGAGTTGGGAGATATTAATGAAGCAGTCGTCTTTGAAAAGGATGCTGCCAATGGTTATGCAGAAGATTCAAACTGGGACGCAAGTGCCATTGGGAAGATAATCACTGAAGGGAGAATGAGCTATGACACAGTTGGGAAATACATCAAGTTCACCTGGCCTTTCCTAGCTCCAGAGGATCTGAGAATTGTTGAGATTGAGCCAAATCTTATGATTTTCAAGTTTAGCAAATGAGAGTTTCTGAATACTGTGATTGATGAAAGGCCATGGATTATCAACAAGCAACTCCTAAATGTTCATGATTATATTCTAGATATGATTTATACCGAGAAACACTGGGGTTTCCAGCAATTTTGGATTCAGCTGTCATATCTCCTGCAGGAGCATATGAATATTGCCTCAGTCACTAAGATAGGAGAAATTATGGGTGAAGTTACAAATATTGAACCACAATATGCTATGACAATCGGGAAGGACCTTGTCAAAGTCTGTGTTAATGTTGATCTCACTATGCCATTACGGAGAGGAGTCAAAGTAATCACAAATGCTGGAGTCACTCGCTGACAGAGATTCTTTTATGAAAGGCAACCTAATGGAATTTGTACTGAATGTTATGTTATCAAGCACTGTAAACTTGCTTTTCAGATGCAGCTTCTTATTTGGCGAAATCTCATGAAAATCCATACTTATTTGGCAAGACTAATACTCTTAGGAAGAACATCTCTACTATTAATTCTAATGCTGCTCCTGCATCTGCAAAGAGTCAAAAAAAGTTTGTCAAGAATACAGTCTTTGTTCCGCCAAAGGATGGAGTTACTATCAATCTGGATTTCCTACTTAAGAAGAGCTTATTAGAGACTACAAAAGACATGCGACTTGGAAAAATACATAGGATTACTGGTGGTGAAGATATCAATTTCAACATGGCTGATACTTCTTCCCATAATAATACAAGAGATAACATCACAGGCGTCCAAAGTACTCACATGGGCACAACTGGAGACATGCAGTCTGATAATACTGAAAAGGAGAATCAGGTAACTATATACTCATTCTACTCAAAAATTCTCTTTTGCTGTTTTACTCATCATAATTGAAATCTGTTTTTTAGTTTAAGTATTAGTCTCAAGATGAAATTTATTTCTTGGAATGTTCAGGGTATTGCTAACAGTTTTACTTTCCAACAACTACAAAATTTGATCAAATCTTATAATCCTGATTTCATTTTTATTAGTGAAACAAAAGTGGATCCTCAGAGAATGATAACCATTGCTCAAAGTTTACATTACCATAACTATACTTGGATTGACAAAGTAGGTTTGGTTGGTGGGCTTCTCCTCATGTGGAAGGATGGAATAACCTGTGATATTGCTAGTACAGCTGATAATATAATCCATGCCCTTATTAGAATTGATCCTAGCAAACCAGAAGTCCTAATGTCTTTTATGTATGGCTCCACTTATACTGAGCCTAAAAAGAAGCAATGGAATTTTCTTCATGAACTTAGTGAAGTAGTTTATCAACCATGGCTAGTGTTGGGTGACCTGAATTTTCATTTGGCCAGAAATAGTAGTAGCTCTGACACTTGGGTTCAAAATAGGCTGGGTTATGAAGGCAATGACTATACCTGGACTAGTAATTGTTATGGTACTGGCACTAAAAAGGCTAGACTGGATATGGGTCTAGGAAATCCTGATTGGTTTTTACAATTTCCTAATGCTAAAGTTTGTCATTTGAATCATATTGCTTCAGACCATTATCCCATAATGCTTATTACTGACCCTATTCCTAGGAAACTTTGGAGACCTTTTAAGTTTTTTGGTACTTGGATGGAGCATGATACTTTTAAAGCACATATGGAACAAGCTTGGAACATTAATGTACAAGGCAGTCCTGCTCATAAATTCAAAGATAATCTACAACATACTAGGCTCACTCTAGCTAGGTGGAATAGACTAGAATTTGGGGATATTCATAAAAACATTAAATTGTTGAAGGATCGGTTTGTGATAGCACAGAAAGAGCCAATTTTTGCTAGTCAAGACTTGAAAGTCCAGACCATTACTCATGATTTAGAAAATTGGTATAAGATTCAAACCAGTTTTTATAAGGAAAAATCAAGATATAAGCACATTCATGACATGGATAATAACACTAGATATTTCCATTCTTTAGTCAATAAAAGATTGCATAAAAATAATATTAGTGCTCTTTGTGACAATGATGGTAACTGGCATAGAGAAAGAGATAGTATTAGTAACCTTATTACTACTCATTTCAGCACCATTGCCTATACAAGTAATCATGTTTTGCCTGATGCTGCTTTTGAAGTTATTCCCACTGTAATTAATGATTCAGATAATGTTATTTTGATTGATATTCCTACTGCTAATGAAATTACTAGTGTTGTTAAATCTATGCCAGCTTGGAGTTCACCAGGTCCCGATGGCTTCCAAGCAGGGTTCTATCAATCTCAATGGGAAATAGTTGGTAAGGATGTCATTGAAGTGGTCCAACAATTTTTTACCACTGGCTTTATGCCCAAAGAGCTCAATAAGACTTATATTAGTCTTATTCCTAAGGTGAAAGATCCTAAAAAACCATCTGAGTTTAGACCTATAGGTCTTTGCAATGTCTCTTATAAAATAGTTTCTAAAATTTTAGCAAATAAAATTAAGCCCCATTTGAAGATACTTATTTCTCCTTATCAAGATGCATTTGTTCTAGGTAGAGCTATTCATGATAATATCATAATTGCTCATGAGATTATCCATACAATGAAACAAAAGGAAGGTATTGGAGGTACTATGGCCTTAAAACTAGACCTATCTAAAGCTTTTGATAAACTTGAATGGCCCTTTCTTCTGAAAATTTTATCTCAGTTTGGTTTTAGCAAGGATTTTTGTAGTCTAATCCATCAATGTGTCTCCACTACCAGTATAAGTGTTTTACTGAATGGATCTCCATGCCAAGAATATACACCCTCAAGAGGTGTAAGACAAGGAGATCCTCTATCTCCTTATCTTTTTATCATGACTATGGAATTTCTTTCTAGGAAATTGAGTTTTGCTGAAACTAATAAAGATATTGCAGGTGTTAAGTTTGCTAGAAGAGCTCCTTCTATTTCACATCTTTTATTTGCATATGACATCCTCATCTTTGCAAAAGCTGATATGAGAACATTGTTGGTATACTAGGCATTTTGAATGATTTTGGCAACCTCTTTGGTCAGACTCTAAACTTTGATAAATCCTGTGTTTATTTTAGTGGTAACTTGGATCCTGCTGTCTGTAATGATCTGGCTAAAGAGCTAAACATGAATATTGTTAGAGACTCTGAAACTTATCTAGGAGCTCCTCTTCTGTTAGGACATTCAAAAGTTAAGGCTTTTGCTCCTATAGTTCAGTCTTTTGAGGCTAGACTCAATAACTGGATTAGTATTACCTTAAATCAATCTGGCAGAACCACTTTGATTAAATCTGTCTTGAACTCTCTCCCTACTTACCAGATGGGCTGTTTCAAGATTCCTACTACCCTTATAGATAAACTTGATACTTTATAGAGAAATTTCTGGTGGCGTCACAAAGCTAAGGGAATAAAATTTATATGTTGGCCTAATCTTCAAAAACCAAAATAATTAAGAGGCTTAGGATTTAGAAACTTGGAGGTTTTTAATAGATCTCTTATCTCTAAGATTGACTGGAAAATTTGCTCCAACTCTGATGATTTCTATGTCATGATTTTGGAAGAAAAGTATTTTAAATTTACTAATCCCCTCCACTTGGATAAACTTAATGAGAAAAGTTCTTGGGTTTGGAAAGGAATTTATAGACAGATCAAAACTATTAAGGATAATACTTTTTGGGTTGTTAAATGTGGTACTAGAATTAGGATTTGGTTAGATAAATGGGTGGTTGGTATGGATCATCCTCCTGTACCCATAGCTAGCTCTAATACTCTTCCTAATCTTAATTATGTTCATGAGTTATTTTTGCCAGGCACTAGAACTTGGAATGTGTAGCTCATCCAAAACAATTTTGAGGTAAACTCTGCTAATAAAATTATATCTATGCAAATCCCTAGTTGTGGAAGTGATACTCTTAACTGGATCCATGACAGGAAAGGTAAGTTCACTGTCAAAAGTGCCTATAAAGTTCTTAGCAGTCACTCTCTGCTGATAATTTTCGTCCTCAACTGGTTAGTAGTAATGTTTGGAAAGCTCTTTGGGGATGTAAAATCCCACATAAGGTTAAACTTTTTGTGTGGAAATGTATTAAAGACATTGTTCCTACTAGAGAAAAACTTTCTAAATACAAGCAAGGTATTGATGTGCATTGTAGTGTTTGTAGTGCTTATTTTGAAACTGTTGAACACATGTTACTGGATTGTCCTTATGCTAGGTCCATTTGGCTTGGTGTTGATGTGAATGTCAGTAATGTGAAAAATATGCATGGCAGTCTGTTTAACTAGATCATTAGCTGGTTTGCTTCTAATGTTTCTAGCTCTGTTGTTCAATCTCCAGATATGATACATTTTCTCTATTTACTTATGATCACTATTTGGACTATATGGAAAGACAGATGCACAATAGTTTTTCAAGGGAAACATCCTAATAGAAATTTCAGTATAAACAGTATTCTGACTTTGCTTGATAGCTGTAAGAAGAATGTTTCCACTGTTTCTAATAGAACTGTCAGTCTACAGGTACAGCCTCAATACTGGGATCCACCAGAAGCAGACTACATTAAGATTAATGTTGATGCTTTTTTCCTTAAGGATAATTTGACTGGAGGAACTGGACTAATAACTATAAATTTTGCAGGCTGCTGCTATGGAGCTAAAGGGACCTTCTACAATGGAGGAATGATCAAAGACCAAGAGATTGAGCAGTTGGAATGCCTGGCAATGTATGAAGTAGTGAATTGGGCAATCTCAAAGAACCTTTCCAAAGTCATTTTTGAATCAGATAGTGAAGTTTTAGTGAAGTCAATAAAGGAAGACATATCTTATGTTCATTTGTTAAATCAAGGTTTAGTTTTAGACATTAAGTTTTTATTTCAACATCAAGTTAATTTCATTTGTCAGTCAGTTAAAAGAACAAAGAATGGAGTAGCAGATTTAATTAGCAAGAAATGTAGAAGTAGTAATACTAGTTTTGAGTATGTGGACAATTTTCCACCTGATATCACTTCCTGGATCCAGGAGGATATTATAAGATGTACTGAACTTGAATAATCAATAAAATTTATCTTTTGAATCAAAAAAAAAAAAAAAAAAACCTAGAATAAAAGTGTAGAAGAAAAGATCATCTAAAAAAAGAGAGGTGTCCAGGCTTATATATCTTTCCTCCCAAAATCCCCATACTTCCAAATCTCGACCTAAGTAAAACATGGTCATGGGATATATACGCACTGCAGCCCATACTCACTTCCTATTCTGCCTCCACAAAGCCCATTAGACATTTGGCTTGCCAGTTCCAGAGAACCGACAGCCTGATTTTCACTCTATTAACAGTTTCGGAAACCGACAGTTCTGTCTTCACCTCGTTCCCTGCAGACATACATTCACATTTAATTCATTCAATTACCAAGCCATCAATTCAATCCATTCACCACTGTCTCATCTTCCAGTCACAACTCATCACCCTTGGTACTCAGCATAACCGTAATTAGACATAAGAAACATGAGCAACAACAAGCTTGACGTATCGCAGCCAATTCTCGGCTCGAACCACTGCCTATTGCCTAAACAACAACCTCTAGAAATTGCATCTGCAATCATTCTTCAGAGCATCTCAATACAAAGACAATCCTCATAACCCATTAACCATTGGCTCCAGACTCATCTCTGCTTTAATCAGTTAGCATCCATTCCCTTCCGGAAACACTCATACCCATTTCATACATCCGTAGCTCAATTCTTACCCATTAAAACACATCCCATTCAGTTCAAGAGCCACCAGCTCTACTTAATTGCAAAACTGCTTCTTTTCTCTATCTGCATCTCCTCTATGAGTTCAATACCGCCACTGCTTCACCACCAAGCTGTCACAACAACTCAACTGCAATCCCATATCTACTTGACAACACCAGGTTCAACGTTTTCTCTAGCTCATAATCATTCCCTGCAGCCGCAACTACAAAGCCATCGTCTCCTTGTCTCTGTTGTCTGCAATACAACATCACCATTCTCAGCTCAAATTCTATGTCTTCTTACATCCCTGCAACACAGCTCAATCACTTGTACACCCATTTCCATTGCCACCAGAACTCAGCCTTTAGTAACACAACAACTTACTTCCCTGCAATGCACAGACTCAACACATCCGCAATCTCCATAACCAGCTGCTGCAACAATACCAAAAATTCCCTGTGAACCTCAAAGCTGTAGCCTCTCATCTTGTTTATTTCCCAGAAGCTTTGCACCATCATCTCACTGGCAGCAACACCACACAGCACCACCATCCAACTATAACTCCACCTGCAATCTGCTTCCTTCTTGCACATTCAATTCCATAACCTGTAACATCACAGCTCCCATTGCAGACCACCAGTTCCACAGATACATCATTACTGTCACAATCACCAACTTAGCTGAATCTTTGCTTCTCCTGCGTCACTGTCACCAGCATCACCACCTGCACTTACCAAAACTCCACAACTTGTTCTCTCGGCTGAAACAGCAACAACAACATCACAAGTCCTCAGTTGATAACCAAGCAATTACACCTTCTCGAGATCAATTCAAACCAAACCCATTTCATCACTGACAGAACCCATTCGATTTCAGCTTCAGAAACCCTAAATTTGCTTTCTGAACTTCTTCACAAATCAATCAAAGCCATCACTGCCTCCATCTGAAAATTCTCGTTCTTCTCAGCATCAAAACCATTCCCAGATTCAACACACGAAATCCCCTTTCTTTCTGGTTCACAACAACATTAACAGCTTCAGTTACTTCCTTAATCTCTCAATCTTCAGATCTCTTTCAAAACCTCCATTAATTCACGACATCTCATCCATCAACAGACAATCAATCTACCGTTAACAGCTCCACTTCTTCCTTTCTTTTCTCGTCATCTCTTCATCGATTTCTCTGTAATCTCCATCTTCCTTCCCAATTTCTTTCACACAAAAAACCTAGACTCAGCCGCACACTCATCTGAGTTAGAAGCCAATGATTGAGAAATGAATTCTCTTCAGATTTCTAGGGTGTGGTAATGATAAGAATTTATATTGGCACCCTTTAAAATGGATAGAGGCAACCCTGAGCCTTTTATTGATTCCATTCAACTGTTAGTTCTGGGAGACCGATAGTATAATTTCCTGTGTAACTTTTCCTGTACTAGATTTTGTGCCCGTGCTACGCACTGGGCGGACCCGAAAACTATCCACCATCATATTTTTTGTAATCATATTTTTTGTTCGGCGTGATGTGACATCGTCTCGTCCTGTCGCGATGCATATTTGATTTGGTGTGGTTCAGCTTCGCCTCACCCGTCCCTTCAGAATTTTTATTTGGTGCGGCTCGGCTTCACCTCGGCCACATCCCGATGCATTTTTGATTTGGTGTGGCTCGGTCGCCTCGCCCCCGTCGCGATCCATTTTTGATTTGGTGTGACTCGGTTTCGCCTCGTCCCCGTCGCAATGCATTTTTGATTTGGTGTGGCTCGGCTTCGCCTCACCTCGTCACAGAAAAATGGAGATTGACTACGGGGTTAGTTTATTGAAAAACGCATTAACATTTTGAACATTAAGTGCAACTAAACATAAGTATGCATCCAAATGATTGCATGTCGATCACACACAATTACACTCTTTTACCCATAATATGGAGTATTAAATTTTTTTCTGTCTACCAATTTGGGGCAGTCCTCTTTCATATAGTAATTAGTAACCAAGAGTTACAAAACCAAACATAAAATAAACAAATCTCTACGATGGAAATGTGGTATCAGTGGTTTATATTGCATCGGTACGTGACTAACCCAAGGTGTCAACCTACCCTGCTAATCCTCTTCTAGATAACGCAGCACGGTGCAAACCATTTGCTCCTATCAAATGATATGGAAATGAATTCTTAAGCATTGGGCTGCTTCCCAATGTGACTTAAAATCATCACAAATACAAAAATTATAATCAATTGTAAATAATTTTGCATAGTCTTATTGGCGTACGTCAAGTCGATTGCTGAAGTGCATAGTCCTATGGATTCTTCAACACAATGTTATCCGTTTCCATCCTTTATATTCACGGTACTATTGTAGTTACGCCATTTTCTTCTATCTTCCCACTTACTGCTTTTGTATCCTCAAGCATAATGCGGGTCACGTTATATTATCCCCCTTTTCAAGAGGACCAAAGCTACGGAATTCGCAATGCCGCCTACACCACAAACAGGGCAGTTGGTTCAACCAAAATGCATGTCACACAAAATCTGGAAAGGGGAGTACATACAAAAGACTACCATGCTCGCATTGATCATCGGTGTTTGCAAATCATTAACTGTGCTCAACATAAAACACCGCAAAAACATCCGATATTTATTCATAAGCGAGAAAGAGAAGCGCAAATCTTAAATTTTGATGCAAATGATAAGCTGCCAAACGATGTAACAATGATCATGTACACTTAGTTAACAAAATTCGAAAGCACAGGAGCCTTCAGATTTGCAAAAAAGCAAATTGGAATTAGAGGAAAAATGACTTGCAAATATGCTAAACTTAAAAGAGAATTTTTAGGAGGATTACTAACCTCCATGTGTCGTGGAATGTTCTTTCCCTTTATCTTTCTGAAGTTTGTTCGTCTCTGCTTCCAAATACCGAGCTATTTTTACACTGATGATAAAAGAGATTATTTCCTCTCACTTTTTGGTGGGAGTTTGACTTGTAGTAGGTCTCAAAAACAAATAACACCGAGCATTAAACCCTAATTATCTCAGGAGCATAAAACCCTAGAATAAACCAAATCATCAACGAACAATCATAGGAAGTATGTTAAATTGGTGATTAAAATATATTTTTATCTTGTCAATAACACAATGAAAAATCAAGAGAAAAAAAATCGAACGAGAACAAAGAAGTAAAGAGGCGAGAGATAGAGGGCGGCAGAGAAGATTGATTTTAGGGTTAGAGGCAAAAGTCTTACTGAGATAACGATCGATGCACGCAAAGCTCAATTATATGGTTAGTTTTTCGCAAGTATTATTCACATCCGACGGCGTCTTTAATGAAATAGCCGTTGATTTTAAACGTCAATGTTATAAATGTCCAGTTAAGTATAGGGTGTAAACAGAGTGTTATTCAAGGTTTAATGTCTCGACCAATAGAGACCCGCCAAGTGTCCTCTCCAGGTTTACCAATTCCCAAAGCTCTTTTCTTAGAGATGGGTTTTTCTCACCGTTTTATTAAAAGAGGGGGTTTTATCACCTTTCAATGTGGGGCTCGTATGATTTAGGATTTTAGAGGTTTTGATTGTCACTTTTAGGGAACTAACAAGCTTCATCAATGCTTTTGCCCATAACTTTCTCGTACGACGTAGGAGTGACCTCATTCTTTCGCCGGTGGCTTCGTCTTTTCGTTCTCTTCAAGATGATGAGAATAAATCCTGAATTTGAGCAAGTTCTACTTCTTTTTGCTCCAACGACTCCGAAACATCTATAATACTCAAAAGCAAACATAAGATACATAATTTACAAGAAAACTCGCAAAGAAAGCATAAACAATAGATAAATATCAAAGTGTTTATGACACCTATCAATCATATGTGCTGTTATTGAAATAATTTGACACAACGAAGATAAAATATCAAAAAATGGTTATAATAAACACTCTTTTGTGAAATATACAAAAAAATATGTTGTATTGTACCGTATTTTATACATGTTATGGCGTGCTGTGCCACTGTGCCGATTTTCCTGGCTCAACATAACACATTAAGCTAACGTGTTGTGCCGTGCTGGCTAACTCACGTGTTGTGCTGACACGACCCACTTTACACCTTTACTTGTTAAGTTTCAATAATTTTCTTCAAGTATTTGTAATCTTCTAGCCAGAGATCAAAACTTCTCAGTGAGCTAGTAGTTATTTTAATTTTAATAAAATCTTTCTTTTGTTGGAGCTCAGTGATGTAGTTTTTATAGTGATAAGGAAAGGTTCGTTAAAGACTTGTAGAGATTTGTTTTAGACTCAAATTTAATAAGATAGATTTCAAATAAAGTTTTTTTCAAGATTGTAGAGAAAACTGAGACAAAGGATTCCACCATTAACCAATTATCAGTGATTCAATAATAACAATAATTATGCAACTCATACATTCAATGTGATTCTTAAATATTACCTAGACAAGTAGATTCTCAAAACAATAGTTGTAAATCGAAAGCATGGACCATTAAAAGACTTAACCTAAGAATGACCCATCAATTGAAATCACAACCACTTAATCAGAATCATATATTCAATTTCAGTTCAATGCAAATAATCATAAAGAATTACAATAACTAATTTAAATAGAATTTACCCCATAATAATTGGAAAAACTGTTTCCTCCGTCGCCTCAGCAATGGAGTTTAGCTCCTCATATTATTCACGTGCTCAAAATAGGCGTTCATTGCTCAAAGGTGTGAAAAACAAGAGAAAACTAATAAAGCAGCGAGTTTGTAACTGATATAATTGTTACAGAACTCACTGTTACAGAGCCTACTATTACAGAAGAAATCCTAACTGAAATAATTGTTGCAGAACTGTTACAAATTCGAAACAAAAGGTGATGGTTTTTCTGTCTTCTTCTTCCTCTCGACTGTGTTTCTCTGCTGATGATGAACACGTCTCTGCAGCTTTAGTTTCTCTTCTGAAACTCCCCCAAAGTCTCGACACCCCTCTGTTGATAAAATCCAGGCTATATATACACAACAGAGTCTCAAAATATCTCGAAATAACTTTGATTTTCTTTTCTTCCAAGCCACGGAAAATTCCGTTTTCTTCTCTTTTCTTACGCGGTTTTCTGAGTAGCTCAACTTCCCAAACTTTGTACAGAATCGAATCAAATATTCATAGAATATTTTCTTTCCATTCTTCCACGTAACTGCCAAGTATTGAAACAGAAAATATACCCGGAAACTTTCACCTCTCTGTTTCGAAAATATAGATGAAATATTTGATTACGAGTCTTTGATTTGTTTCCAATTCTCACCAAAGATAATACCCAATCTAGCAGAAGATATCCTCCCTTTTTATCACGCCCAACTTCCAAATATACACCCAATATCCCGTGATATTCTTCACCTCTGTCTTACCGAAACTATGTAGAAATCTTCTCCTTTTTTGAATCTAAAGAGTATATCAATCCTGTTTTAAAAACACAGGCCCAAACCAATCCAACCGAGCCAAAAACTCCGAGTAAATCTCACCCTAATCCAACTCAGAAGAGTTCCCTGCTTCACACGTAAATTCCCGCCAAAATTCTGTTTTTAAAAGGTAAGGGATGGAGTGCCCATAACCAAAACAGGGGCGCCTTTAGCACTGGGGTGTCATGGGGGTGTAAATAGCAAGTAGGTGCCCCTTAGTAATCAAGGTGCCCTTTATCCAAATGAGGGGTGCCTTTAATAATTTTCTCCCACGAGCGCAAATATCACCTTTCGAGCCCATTTTTCCGCAAAAACTTATTTCTCCAAAAACATATAAAAAACATAAAATAATCAAATAAATACAAAAATGGGTACTAACAATATAAAATATCGAGATCAGAATAGACACATAAATACGTCTATCACTCAGCTTGTTGTAGGCTTCCAACTAGTTTGTTGTAAACCATTCTTGTTCTGAGAAAAAAAAAATACCCTTTTTGTCTTGTATTCCGTTGTATCAACTTTTTTTTAAAAATGGTTAAGATTTGTTTCCTCCAGAAACGAAAAAGCATAAAAAAAGGTTTCACCTATTTGCCACCCTCATTAATTCCCACCCTCACTTATCCTATTTGCCACCCATACAATTTTCAATAAATCCTAAATACTACCTCTGGAATTTTTGTTTACACCCAACAACTAAACAAAAAACCCTAAGTTATAAAAAAACAAATTCCTTCTCCACCGTTGACCACATTCTTCTGCTCCATATATTCATCACCGACCACCTTCCTTTACTCCATCACCCCTATCGAGCATCTCCATTTGTCTTGTTTTGTTTTTTCCCCTTAAATAAATAAATTTGGTTTTATCTTTTGGCTTTTGATTTTTTTTGTTTTTTTAAAACAAAAATCGGAGAAAGGAAGTTCAAATTTAAGTCGTTAGCTTATGTACGACTACAATTTTTTGTTTTTTTGTTTTTCTGTTATTGTTTTATGCAATGTAATTCCTCCAATCTGGATGCAAGAAGGATCCAACACCAGTATACAATGTGAGAAACTAGTTAGAGGATTCATAATGATAAGTGAATGATAATAGTCAGTAAAATAACTTAAGCACATCAATTCACCGTAGGCCACAACTGGAGTTAATCTTGATTTTAATAATGCCTTATGATCATCAATGGGTATTGGTTGTCGTCGCCAATTCGAAACTTCAGTGGCATAAACCATAAAGATGAAGATCTTGATTGTGCACTATGTAACTTCACGAAAAAGCAAGGAGTTCGACAAAAAGATTACATGGAGGTGAATTTCACGGCTATAGAATCAAGTATGACGCGTCTCCATTTCTTGCACACGAAACGACAGCGACAAATATCTACAGTTGGAAGCTGCATTAATACCGACTCCACTAGTACATCATCGAGTCTGTTCCAAGGATCTTGCCAGTGATTATGGGTATGGAACTTGGGGCGCCTTTTCTTGGATCGTTGATGGTTGTGGTGCTGATGATCGGATACTAAGGGGAAACAAAAGACGAGTTGATCCATTGATCAGCAAACTCAACCCGTTTATATTCATGATTTAACAAAGTTATTATAACTTAGGAGTAATGGCTTTTTAATGAAAAGTAAGATTAGTGAAGAAGATAAACAAGGGTGGTAACAATTGTTTTGTAGGTGGTAAATAGGAAAAAATAGAATTAAAAAGTAAAATTATTTTAGAATTGGTGAGGGAGTGACAAATAGGAAAATGTGTGTGGCAAAAAAAAAAGTGGGAATTAAGTGTTTGGCCCTCCCCTCACTCTCTCTTACTCAAATGGCCTTTGACTTAAAATTTATTTAAAAAAAAATTAATCCATTTTGTTGAAATGACCCTTAAAAAAGAAGGAGGGTCATTTGGATATGGATAAAGATGTTTGATCATGTTATCAAATAAACTATTTCCCTTATTAAGGGTACAATCGTCATCCCAACTTGAACAAAACATGTCTCACGAATCATACGTAAGAATTCAATAAATTTTATATATTTGGAAAGCTTTTTGAAAGACCCACACAACGAGCGTAAATATAACAATCAAATTTTCATTTCACATTTTTTTTTATTTTTTAAATAATTTTTGAAAATTTCTTCATATTTTATAGTGTGCAGACAATATGCACACTGATTGTTGTAAATAATTTTGCAGACAATATGCACACTGATTTTTGTACATAATTTTGCAATTTTCTTCATATTTTATAGTGTGCAGCCAATATGCACACTGATTGTTGTAAATAATTTTTTTAAATTTTCTTCATATTTTATAGTGTGGAGGCAATATGCACACTGATTTTATGTGCAGGCAATATGCACACCGATTATTTTGTTAATCCTACTTCCTATAACATTCCAGGACCACCGGAATAATTTGTAAATTTTATTAAATAACCATGAGGCCAAAAAAGTAAAATCCATAATTTCTAAGGTCATAAGAATAAATTACTCTTTTTTTTTTGAGTCCCAAAAGAAAAAAAACCCAACCTCAATCTGTTATCCGGTCGGACCGGTCTTTTCGACAAAATATCTTAAACCAAGGTCAATTGGATAACCCATGGTCCCATTATATTATTCAATAGTTTTTACAACTTCCGATCATCATATTTATATTATATAAATATTCTCTTTCTTCAGTTTTATTTTTCTCGTTCGTCTTAGGTTTCCTTCGTTTTCCTTTACGCATCTGATCATCATCAGAGAACGGTAAGATCATTAAGAAATTTTCTTCTCCTATTTCTTATTTTATGAGGATCAGATCGTTCCCTTAAATTTTT